>OY728161.1:2098061618-2098453561 GCA_963277665.1 Viscum album | reverse complement strand
GAATTTTCTGTATAAAATGTGGCACATCCCACTTAAAGACAAAAGCTAATTAAACACCATCTCGTGTGCCATAGAAAGTAATTTGGAACCTTCCATTGATCCCCAAACTCCATAATCTTTTTATGTTTGATGTAATATCAATAAAAATGTGATGGAATGATAATGATAGAAATAAGACTAATGATGAGTTTGTTCACCCTATAGATGGATTTCCATGGAAGAGATTTGATGCTCGATATCCTGATTTTGCAGCTGATGTGCGTAATGTGAGGTTGGGTATTTCATGTTATGGTTTTAATCTGTTTGGGATGATGCTTATGTCGCAAAACACATGGCCGATTTTTATACACATTTATATTCTTCCCCCATGGTTGTGTATGAAAAAACCTTTCACATTCATGAGTAAAGTCATATCTGGCCCTTATGATCTCGGTAATGATATAGACGTATACATCCAAACTTTAATAAAAGAGTTGAAACTTCTTTGGTATGTGGGTGTGCACACATACGATGCATGTTTTAAAGACATATTTCAAATTCGTGTTGTGCTTATGGGGACGATCAATGATTTTCCTGCTTCTACAATGATGTCAGGATAGACCATGAAGGGAAAACTATCATGTGCTATTTGTATTAAGAATATATGATCCAAAAGAATGAAACATCATTATAGATATAGTTTCATGGGACATCGGTGATTCTCTCCAATGGACCATCCATATAGAAATAATCATCGAAGATGTGACAATACCATTGAGACTGATGATCCACCTCATCGTATGTCTGGAACTGATGTGCTTAATGAATTGAAATATTTCAGTTTTTCATTTAGGAATTGTCAAATGAAATCTGGAAAGTGAAAGAATGTTTCCATGGAAACCTGTTACAATTGGAAGAAGATAAGTATCTTCTTTGATGGGCCTTATTGGTCAACCAATTTGTTATGTCATTAATTAGACGTAATGCACATTGAAAAAAAAATGTGAAATCTTGCTTTTGATTCTTCTAAATGTTAAGGGAAAGACAAAAGATGATTTACGGTCTCAATGTGACTTGGTGGATTGGGGAATCAGACCGGAATTTCATCATATGCATATTAGTGAAAATGAATGGAAAGTTCCATGTGCTTCTTATGTGATAACTCCTACAGGGAAAAACATTTCTGGAATTATTAGAGACTATTAATGTTCCTAATATCTATTCAAGAAACATATCCAAATGGGTCAACAGAATAGAGTTGAAGTTAAAATAATTGATGACTCATGATTATCAAATCCTTTTGAATGTGTTGATTCTAATAGAAGTTTTTCATCTTATTTCCAATAAAGTAAGGGTGGATGTTATTTGGTTGTTCCATTTGTTTTGAGATCTTTGTGCTAAGAAGTTTTCCAATTACTTCTTGTAAAAAATGTTGGCATAATCCCCATAAATTTTATGTGAGTTAGAAAAAATATTTCCTCCATCATTTTTCACATGCATGCTGCATCTGATTTTCAATATTCCAACTGAAATACCTCTTGGAGGACCTATTTATTTTAATTGGATGTATCCCTATTGAAAGAAATATGTACACATTAAATTCGTATGTCTGTAATAGGAATCATCCCAAATGTTCTATCGTGAATGGTTACTTGGCTCAAGAATGTATGGATTTCTGCTCTATGTATTTGTCTGATCTTACAAAAATAATGAACAGACCAATGAGAAAAAAAGAAGAATAGTATGAGAAAATTGAACCCAGTTTTCCATCACTTCCTCAAATAGGTGGAATTCTTTGATCATATACATTGACGACATTAAGATTTGAAGAGCGGGAGATGGCACATCGTATTGTTTTTTTCAACTGTGATTTTTTCTGTTTCTACATATTGTAAGTAAATTCAATATGTATATATATATATGTATATCTATTAATTTATTCCTATTTTTATCTACAGGGAACATAAAGCGATGATAAATAGAAATCATCATTCTTTATCTTTGAGAAGAAGGGAGACTTCGCATAGAAAAGAGTTTTCTGCTTGGTTAAAATTGAAGGTAATAATATTAATGTTTAAAATAACTAAAACAATATTTAATTATGTCTAATATTGATTTATATTTCAGGTATTGAGTTTTCCTGATGACTATGTCATTGAAGAAATAAGAGCTTTGGATTTTGGTCCTAATACAGTGGTTCGTGACTGTAAATCAATTGTTATCAATGGGTATAAATTAATTATCACTGAACGAGAAAAGAACATGAAAACACAACATGATGGTGTTATGGTTACTACCACAATAGATTGTTATGCTAGTGCATCAAATAGTAGACCGTGATTTGAAAATGTAGGTTATTATGGAGTCTTTGAAAAAATAATAGTATTGGATTATTAATCCCATGGATGAGTCACGATGATTAAAATACAGTGGTTTGATTCAATGATGAGTTAGGTCACATTTATTGATGATTGTAGATTTTGATTAATTTATATGACTCGAATTCTTTCTACTGACAAACCATATATATTGGCATAAATGGTGAAACAAGTTTTTATTGTCGAAGACCATCTTTAACCTGAAAATGGTGTCATTATTGAAGTAATTCTAAGTCATATTTTTGATGAAGGTGATGATGGAATCGACACTATCCCTACATCCATTAGAAATAATCCATTTATTACTTTTGATGACGTCGATAGCTCAATTTTTAGAGTTGACTATGAACCTGAAGTTGTGGTGGGAAATATATAAAATCATCCATTCATGTTCTCAATTATTATGGTTTACCTCTACATGGTCTATTAAGTTTGGTACTATTCAAATTGATTTAATATTAATTTCAAATATATTCTATCTGACTAGAACTTTATGTGAATTTTCAATGTTTATTGGTTGCAATTTTATTTGAATTGCATTTTCTAATTTGGAATTGAACTGTATTCAAACCTACGAAACCAACATTTCTAACTTGGTGAACATTTCAATGCTTCAAATATGATTTGTATAAAATTTTTAAAACTCTAAGACCTCTCTTTAACATTTTACCAGGTAATGAACATGATGGTTTATATTCTTCTGATAAACATGTATTAAAACCTGCATCATCTACCTGGGATAAAGAAATTAAATTTTTCCATAATTTTTTAACTTCTTTACCCATTATAAATCAATTAGAATAAATGTTCCATGATTTTAATAGACTAGTGACACTTATTAAATAAACATCCTACTAAAAATTAAATATCTTTATTACATCTTGTATAATTTATTAACTTCATTGTATATTTTTCCAAGCTCACCTAAAACAATTGACAGTTAAAATATAACATTATCCATGAATTCCCTTATTCCATCTAATTTATATTGTTTTTGGGGTTACACATTAGTTATCCTTTTATTTTTTTACTTCCATATTTGTTTTAAAATTTAGAAAATGAAACCAATTAAATAGGGGCAATGAAAACAGATTATTGACAACAATCGTCGCATGACTGAGTAGAGAATTCCACCATTAGTGCCTATAGTGAGTATTTTATTTCAAATATATTTATTTAAATAATATATAATTTCATGTGATTAATTTTTTTTTACATTTTTTAGGATCCATCTATTAGGCGATAGTTATTTGATGAGCAGCCTAGTAGTGGTCCTAGTACTCAGGGTGTTCGTATAGGGGGTGGTACAGGTGTTAGATGATCTGGTTGATGTACCCGATTAGACCATTCCCCTCCCAATAACATACCATCCCTCCCACATTCAGATCTCGATGTGTAGTTAGGGACACATGGGATATTTTTCCCTCCCATGTTATCACCACCCATTACATATGAGCCTCATCACCCCTATGTACCATATCCGATGATGATTCCCCCCCCCCCCCCATCCATCATTCAGCCAACCATCCCTGTCATCTTATTTTACTTCTTCTTTCTTCTCTTCGGGCTTTTATATTCCATCTTCTTCGACTCCTACATCACTAGAGTCTATCCCTGAGGATCATACATTAAGACCCACTCCATCTATAAAGGGTGTTCATTCAGTTTCTGGGGATCCAACGATGCCCATTGATAAGACTACCGTAGGTATACTTATACAACCCGAACAAATTTTTACACCATTATTTATTTTCATTAAAACATGTATTGATAAAATATTTTTTTTATCTCATAACAGATACATATACTAATCAGAGGTGGGGGTGGGGGTATACATGCATGTGTGTGGTGTGGAACTGTTTCATGCAGTTGATGGTGGACTACAATAAATATAGTCAAATTATTGAAAACTCAGGGTAGCAATGTCGGAGTTTTGGGGTGACGCTTTCCAAATACTCTCACATCATTCTTGTCATCCCGCTCTCATGGAGAAACCTTCCAAATAAAGTCAAGGATAAAGCTTGGGTAGAGATATGGGTAAAAAAATCTATTTTATTTAATGAAATATATTATTATTTTTATTTATATGAATTAATATTTTGGTGTTAATTACGGTTTAATTTACCTGATGGTGAGGGTTCACGGCCAGCATGTCTAAAGGATTTAGGCGAGCTTTTGAGAGATTATAAGCATGATTTGTACATTGGATAGCATGCTAGAGTGGTCACATAGTTATATGAAGTCCCTATCAGGGATGATTGTCCGTTAAAACATTACTGACAGAATATTACTCATTGGACGAGTAGCCAATTTAAGGTATTAATTACATTAGAGGTATTTAAATGAAAAATTTTCATGTTTTTAGTTACTACTAATTATTGAATTTTAATTAGACTTAATCTGGAATAAATAAAAAAATATTGATGCTAAAAAAATACTTCTACACATTAGGACATACTACAATGCCAGATCATGAGAGTCAATAGGTTTGACAGTTTAAAATTTTTCTTTACGAATTTCACTTTCTATTGCTACCTACATAATTTATTAGATTGCTAAAGTTATTATATAATTTTAGTTATGAAATTAATTATTGGAATCTTATTTTTAATTATGGTTTCCTACTTTAAATGTAATTTTACAGGAATAAATTAAATATAGAAGGATGTGTTCCTCAAGAAAAACTATTTTTCTCAAGTAGAAGCAAGAAAGATGGAAGTGCGGTTAATGAACCGACTCAGCAGCAGATTGTATGTTTTAATTTGTAGATTTAAAATTTAAATCTATATTTTGTAACTTATTAATCTATTTATATTTATAAAAGGATTCTTTAGAGGCCCTTGATGCCCAGGAACCTGACAATTTTGGGCCAAAAGATCCCTTACATCTGGTGTTGGAAGATGAGCACCTTGATAGAGTACACTGCCGACCTAGGAAGAGTATAGTTCTGATGAGGTATTGGCCCTCCTCAGGTACGATTTGTAGTGCCACTAAGTTCCGGAAGGTTAAGGTACAGACAAAATAGGCTGAAAAAGGGCCACAGAGATGGAAGAATACTCTGCTAGGGAAAACATGACATTTATGAAAATGATGAATGTTTTACGTCCAACACATCCAACAGAGGCCATCACAACTTGTGATGAATATATTTCATTGATGCGTTATATATATGGTGCACCAGCTGGAAGTTCTATTGGAGTTTGAGATGATAGCGAGGAGAAGTCCGTGGTGGAGGAGGAGGAGGGTGAGGAGGAGACCGAGGTGGAGGAGAAGGGCGAGGAGGAGGGTGAGGTGGAGGAGGAGGGAAATGAGGAGGTCAAGGCTAAATATGAGGGAGAGGAGGAGGGAGTTGAGGAGGGAAGGGATGATGATGAGGACAAGGGTGAGGCTGATGATGACGGTGATGATAGTGATGGTGATGAGGGGCAGATTGATCAGTTACATTTTTGATTGATATTACTGAACTTTGATGTTTATTGACTTATTGTGCCTGAATATATGTGTGATTAGGTAGGTCACATTATCTTTATTATTTTATCTATAAATAATAAAAATTTACTTAATGATTTTCTATGACTAATTCCCCCAACACCAAAGACAACCCCCACCCCTGTGGATACCACACCCAACGCCTAGACACCCCATACCCACTGGACAGTCCCAACACCCCGTGGACATCCCGCCCACCCCCCTAGACAGCCATCCAAACCCCCCTATGGACATCCCCCCAATCTCTTAGATAACGCCCCCACCCCCTAGATAGCCCCTCCCCCAGTGGACAGCCCTGCCACCCCCATGGATAGCCCCTACACCCCCGTGGATAGCCCTCCCACCCCCATGGAAATCCCCCCACCCCTGTGGACACCCTTCCCCCCTGGACACCCCATACCCCCATGGGAAACCACACCCACCCCCTGGACACCCCATACCCCTGAAAAGCCCCACTCACCCCCTTGGTACCCCCACCCACCCCATTGACCGTCCCGCACACACCCATGGACAACCCATCCCCCCGTGGATAGCTTGTACCCCCTGGACAACCCCTCCCACCCCCTGGACAGCCCCGTCACCCATGTACAGCCCCCCACCCTCGTGGAGAGCCCTCCCACCCCCATGGATATCAATCTCATAGCCCATATAGCCCCCCCCGGTGGATATCCCCGCCACCCCTGTGGACAGCCCCCCACCCTAGTGTACAGCCCACCCACCCCTGTGGATAGCCCCCCCCCCCCCCCCCACTGACCCCTATGGACAGCCTGCCCACCTCCTAGACACCCCGTACCCCCTGGATAGCCAGGCCCACCCCTGGACACCCCGTACCCCCTGGACAGCCCCGCCCACCCCTAGATAGCCCCTCCCCCTGTGGACAGCTCGTACCCCCCTGGACAGCCCCGCCCACCCCCCTGGACAACACGTTGACGCAGGCCTATCACAAGGCATGGAAAAAACAATTTTATTTTTTCTGGTGCAGCACAAGGGCTGACCAGGGTCTTCTCCCTTGAAGACCCTTTCAGTGTGGTTCACTTACTTTATTCTATATCACCTAAACTTCCTATTTTTGTTGTTTTTATTATCTAATGAAAATGATGACAACATTTTTGTGTTTTTTATATTAAAAAGCTAAACTATTGTGAAATGAAAACAAAATGTGTTAATGAATAAATACCATGGTTTTGGGGATTAGTCTTATGTTCAATCATTATTCTCATTTATATGTTGATTTAAGTTTGATAATCCAAACAGGAAATCTCGTGTTTGAATCACTACTCTTTTCCACAATTGAAATAGTTTAAGTTACATGTCATTATGGGATTTCAACCAATTGGGGACATTTTCCTCACCAATTCATGCTACATAAATCTACCACAAACATAAAATAAACTTTAAAGAAAATTCAAGAACCCCTTTACCTCCCCCTGAGCCAAGTCTCAGGGTTTGACTCTCATTTCTAAGAGTAAAAGATCATAATGGTGGATGGATTGGAGTGAGAGAGATGGGGGAGAGGGATAGATAAAGAATAAAGAATTTATAATTATTTTTAAAATAATAATAATAATTATTATTATTATTATTATTATTATTATTATTTTTAAAATAGTTTTTGAAAAAAAAATGGAGGGAGAAAATAAAATAGATTTAAAATAAGAATGTGATCATTATAATAATGATAATAAAAATAATATTAATAATAATAATATTATTATTATTATTATTATTATTTATATTGATATTAATAATTATTATTAAAATAAGATAATTGAGAAAATGAATTGTGGGATGGATGGAGAAACAAAAATTCATGAATTAATAAAACTAAAAGTTGAATTACAATTGAAAATGAAAATAAAAGAAAACTAAAATAAAAATAAAATAAAAAAGAAGAAATGAGTGGGGAAGATAGGATCAATAGCTTCATGTTCCCCGGTGGGATCCATCCTTGTCTTTGTGTGTCGAGCTAATGATTTGAGAAGGAGGTGAGTTCTTCCTTTTATAGGCATATTTCTTTCCTCTGAAATTTTTCACATTGTTTGACCATTAACTAGATGATTCATGCATGGACCCCTTCTTAAAAGTTTTTCATAAATAATTTTTCCATTAAACTTCCATATTTGATCTCATTTTAACCACGGATTAACAAGTTATTAATTTTTCATTGGAGGTTTATTTTTCTGGATGCAGCTTCCAGGAAGCTTCCTACAATGATATAACCTCCAATGATTTATTTAATGACTTCAAAACTCCCCCAAATTTGATGAAGATCCAGAACTATCTGTCTTCATGCTATCTCAAGTGTAAGACCTCAAATAGACATGTTTATGTCGAGTTGTGGTTTCGTTACAATGGTGGGGTTCACGTTGTCCACTCAAAAAAATCATAATATACATTGATTGTTTAAGACCATTAGATGGACTAATCAGCTCCAGGTCCTGTAGAAAGAGTTTCAAGAAATAAAATCAAGATTCTAAAAAAATAAGATTAACTAAATTTAGAATTTTATTTTAAATTTAATGGCCAAAATACCCTTGTGGTAATAATCTGTCCAAAATCCATAATTATGCACTTGTCAACAATTTTGCTCATTTTCATTCTAAAATTCATAGTACCCATTATGTCAATAAATGGGCTTTATCAAGGAAAAATAGTGAAAAATAATCATTATTTTATTGAAAATATGTAGGTAAATGTTCTCTATCAAATACCTCCACATTTAATCCATTCTTGTCCTCAAGCATAAAATCTCAACATGGAAATCTGAGGACACCACTGTTGCCAATATTCAAATTTCAATGCAATATAATAAAAAAATTCAATTTGAAGTCAAAATTTCACAAATATTCATAAAATATCAATTTAATTTTCCATTTTTTAGTGACATAAATAATTCACATATTTTACTTTTCCCCTTTGAAAACTGATGGAACTACTCCTTTCATTCATTCATGCTACTTGATTTATTATTACTAAACATGCCAAGTCATGATTTACCACACTTTAGTATTATTTTCTCTCATCAATCATGATATAATTTAATTCGAGTTATTCTCATATCATGATAACATGCTCTTTATCCATAGTCTTGTAAATGAACTACTTTCTTCACTTTGTAAAGACAAAAGAGACATAAAATCATGAGGACTTGTAATAAAAGTTCTTATGACTCTGAGGCATAAGGTTGGTAAAATTTGATTCTTTAAAAATTAAGGCTCAAGGAGGGGGATAATCTCTTAAGTAAAATTCATTATATCAAATGTAAAAGTGTAATGAAATTCTCCCTTTCAAATTAGCAACACCTGCTTCCCAAAACTCAAAGAAAATGTTATGATCAAGCAAGCGTAATTAATGATTTGTGCACCCTCTTGATGTTTTTTCTATTTTGACCTATTTTTACATTTTTTAATGTTATGATAAGATAAAAAATCACATCCATCACCTAACCACATAGGATCATAAGATCGTTGGTCTGGAAAATGGTGATTTTTTGTTCTCCAAAATCACAACCCATATTTCTATTTTTTTGATCTTTTTGTCATTTTTTATTTTCTTTTTCAATTCAAGAGGGGAAAAAATAGAGTATATTGGATGATTCCAAAACCTTTTTCAATTCCAACCATAACACCCCCACACGTCTTCCTTACAATGTGTATCATCTCATCCACCATGATTCTCTTTACCCCCACACTTCAACTTTAAAATATCAGGAAAATACTAAGACTAGTGTAGGAATGGATAAAAATGTCTTGAAACGTGGCTCATCCCTATAAAGGTTGTTTATTGTCTCTAGGATCTAAAAGGAGGATTGATATAAAGGTCGTATTTTAAGGAAAGGTACCTTTTAAAAGGATTCCTCAATCATTTTAAATGTGTGTTTGCACAGTCATAGCTTCCACAAGTTTCAATACAAGTTCTGGTCGGCTACATGTCCCATGGTCACTCAAGAAATAAGATCATGAATAAATAGGAAGTATTTGGTCTAGAAATAATCTCAAGAATGAGATATATGATATTGTACAATCACTAAACTAATGATTAATAATAACAAATCAATTCACATAAATTTCAAAAAAAATTAAGAATGAAAGATGGTTAGGGAATTTTATTTATCTGAATTAGTTAATTCTATAAAATCATGGGTTATTATTTCAATATCCATGCTTCAAAAAATTCAATTCTTCATTTCAATCATTTAATCACATCAAAATTGAAATCGAAAACATGGCATCATAGGATTCCTAAGAAACTCATGTCTCCTAGACTAGTCAAGTATAGCATAAACTCATGTGAGGGCATGTGATTTAAACTTTTAATGCTCCAAAAATGATTTTGGAGAAAAATGTATGCAGTTAAATATATAGACAATAAAAATTAACTCCCTTTTGAAAATAAAGCTTCAGTCCTCTTCCTTTAATTTTTGGGTATTCTTTCTACTATTATGATCCTACAAAATAAAATAACTCATTAATCACAAGGATCATTTCATTTATGCTCAAAAAATAGGAGGGAGGGGCTGCATGTTAGACTACTTCCTAATAAATGAAATTGAAATATAAATTCCTAGAAAGAATGTAAAGATAAATCGAGGTACGATCCCCCAAGTGAGCCATGAATTTTTACTGCCTACAGAGGGTAGTACCATATGTTATCCAAAGTCTGATAGAGGATGAAGCTTCTTTGATTTGAACCACCACATGTGGCTTTTCCTAGCTTGTGCTTCATCCTTGTTCTTGAGGAATGATCCATGGATACCATACACCATATCCTCCCCCTTCAAAATGAGGTATAGCTTGAATGGTGGGGCTAGGATGATGTATGAATCTTCCTCCATCTTAGTGGCTACTTGTGTAACCTCTTCTTCTTTTTCTACAAGTTCTTCGAGGTATGTTGCATCAAAAGAATAGGTAACGGGAAAGTCAGAGTGTAATTCTATTTGAATAAAATTAAAACATGAAGTATTAAGATCAAATTCTTCCCCATCAAAGTAAGCATCTTTTTTCATGGTCTCCTTAAGGAAATATACTATAATCTCTTCATGAGCTTCCTTTAATAAAAATTCAACTTGTTTAGGGAGCTCTATATGTTCCTCAGCAGGTGCACATCCAAGTTCTTCAACATCCTCCAATGCATAGATGAGATTTTCTGATTCAATATAATCAAAACCACAAGGAGTGATGTGGAATTCAGATTCAATGAAATAATAAGAGATAGAGTCAAAAATGGTCCAACTCCTTGAGTCGGTTCAGCTTCAATCTATACCTCAGTAGTAAGTACCTATTGGAGTAGATTCTCTAAGGATAGAGGCAGGTAGTCGGGCACCTCTATCTTGTCTTCAAATTCCACTGCTTTGGTAGATTCTTCATTCAGTGGTGCTAGATCTTCTTCTTTGTATTGTATGGTTAGATCAGGAAGTTCCTCACATTTAATCATGAAATCATCCTATTTTTTTTATCTCTCACTTGTAGATCAGCTGGTATGTCTTCCCCCTTTTCAACATAATGTTATTCCTCCAGCTCAGGGTTGGGTTCCTCCATTAATGAACAAACAAAGTCAAATGATCTTTCATCTTTTCTCTTCAGTTGTTCAATGCTTTCTCTAAGTTCTTTCACCTGAGCCCTTATAAAATATTCTTCTTGTTGTTGTTTTTGCGGCAGCTATGAGTAATTTTTCCATGCATAATATTCTGTATTTAAATACATCATGAATGTTTTTTTATTTTTTTTAAGAAATGAAATCTAACTAAAATGTGAAAATAGGAAATACAAATGGACTACTTGTTGGCTCCCCAAAAATGGCGCCATTTTTGACACAAGACTGTCACAGGGCATGAAAAAAAATTATATTTTCCCTAGTGCAGAAAAGTGGTTGAAAAGGGTTGTCTCTTCTAAGGATCCATTTAGTTGGGTTTACTTAATTTATTCTATATCACCTAAACTATATCTTCTTGTTGTTTTTATTATCTAATGAAAACGATGAAAATATTTTTGTGTTTTTTATATGAAAAATCTAAACTATCATGCAATGAAAACAGAATGAGTTAATAAAGAAATAAAATGGCTTTGGGGTTTAGTCTTAGGTTCAATCATTATTCTATTTTATATGTTGATTTCAGTTTGATAGTACAAACATGAAATCTCATGTTTGAATCACTGCTCTTTTCCAAAATATAAATAGTTTAAGTTACATGTCATTGGGGGTTGTCACCCAATCAGGGAAATTTGCCTCACCAATGCATGCTACTCAAATCTACCATAAACATAAAAAAACATTAAAGAAAATCCAGGAACACAGTGACCTCCCCCTGAGCCAAGTCTTGGGGTTTGCCTCTCATTTCTAAAAGTAAGAGGTCACAATGGTGGATAGATTGGAGCAAGAGATAGAGAGAGAGAGTGTGGAGAGAGAGATATAAAAAATAAATAATCTATAATGATTGTAAAAATAATAATAATACTATTATTAATTAATATTATTATTCTTATAATTAAGAAAATAGTGTTTGAAAAAAGGGGAGGGAGAAAATTAAATAGATTTAAAATAAGAATGTGATAATTATAATAATGATAATAATAATAATATTAATAATAATAATATTATTATTATTATTATTATTACTAATAATGTTGATAATAATACCTATTATTAAAATAAGATAATTGAGAAAATGGATTATTGGATGGATGGAGAAACAACAATGCATGAATTAATAAAACTAAAATTTGAATTACAATTGAAAATGAAAAAAAATAAAAAAAAATAAAAAAAATAAAAAGGAGAAATGAGGGGAGAAGAGATGATCACCAACATCCCATGCCCTAGTGGGATTCCTCCTTGGATTTGGGTGTCGATCTGATGATTTGAGAAGGAGGCGAGGGCCTCCTTTTATAGGAAGATTTCTATCCTGCGAAAGTTAGCATGCTGTTGGACTACTAAATGTATAATTCACGCATGGAACCCTTCTTAAAAGTTTTTTATAGATATGTTGGTCATTCACCATCCACATTTGAGCTCATTTTGAGACCGGATGAGTGAGTTATTAAATTTTCAGTGGCGGTTTTTTTTTTCTGGATGCAGCTTCCAAGAACCTTCTTTCAAAAATATAACCTCCAATGGTAGCTTTAATGACTTTAAAACACCACCAAATTTTATGAAGAGCCAGACCTATCTATCCTCGTACTATCCCAAGTGGAAAAACTGCAAATGGATGTGTTTTTTCCGAGTTGTGGTTCTGTTACAATGGTGAGGTCCACACTGTCCGCCCCGAAAAATCATAAAATTCATTGATTTTTTAAGAACTTTAGATTGCCGAATCAGATCTTGGTCCAGAAGAAAATGTTTAAAGAAATAAAATCAGGATTATAACAAAATAATATTAACTAAATTTGGAATTATATTTTAAATTTAATGACCAAAATACCCTTGTGGTAAAAATCTCTCCAAATTCCAGAATTATGCACTTTTCAACAATTTTTCTCATTTTCATTCTAAAATCCAAAGTACCAATTATGTAAATACATGGGGTTTATCATTGAAAAATAGTAAAAAATAATCATTATTTTATTGGAAATATGCATGTAAATTTTCTCGGTCAAATACCCCCACACTTATACCATGCTTGTCCTCAAGCATAAAATCTCAACATGGAAATCAAAGGACACTAATGTTACCAATATTCAAATTTCCATTCAATATAATCAATAAATTTTCAATGTGAAGTCAAAATTTCAAAAATCTGCATAAAATATCAATTTAATTTCCCATTTTTAAATGAAACAAATAATTCACGTATTTTACTTTTCCCCGTTGAAAACTAATGAAAATTCTCCTTTCATTCATTCAAGCTCCTTGATTCATTATTATTAAACATGCCAAGTCATGATATACCTCACTTTTGATTCTTTTCTCTCATAAATCATGATAAAATTAAAGTATAGTTTTTCTCAAATCATGATAACATGCTCTTTATCTATAGGCTTATAAATGAACTACTTTCTCCACTTTGTAAAGAAAAAAGACACATAAAATCATAATGAATTTCAGTAAAGGTTCTTATGACTCTGAGGCTTAAGGTTGGTATGATTTGATTCTTTAAAAATTAAGGCTCAAGGAGGAGGCTAATCTCTTAATTACAATCCATGATATCAAAGTAAAAGTGGAATTAAATTTTCCCCTTCAAAGTAGCAACACGCACTTCGCAAAACTCAAATAAAAGGTTATGATCAAGTAAGCATAATGAATAATATGTGAACCCTCTTGATTTTTTTATTTTGTACTTTTTTTCTTTTTTTGAATGTTTTGATAAGATAAAACCTCAAATATATCACCAAAACATATACGATCATAAGATCGCCGGTCTAAATAATGGGGATTTTTGGTTCTCCCAAATCATGACCAATTTTTCTATTTTTTGGAATCTTTTTGTCATATATTTCCTTTTTTAATTCAAGAGGGGAAAACAATAGAGTATAATGAATGATTGCACAACCTTTTACAATTCCAACAATTACACCCCTACACATCATCCTTTTAATGTGTATCATCCTTTCCCACATGATTCTCTTTACCCCCACACTTCAACGTTAAAATATCATGTAAATACCAAGAGTAGGGTAAAAATGGATAAAAATGGCTTGAAACATGGCTCAACTCTATAAAGGTCATTAATTTTTTATATGGGATAAAAGAAGGATTGATATAAAGGTTTTATTTTAAGGAAAAGTATATTTTTAAAGGATTCCTTAATCATTTCAAATGTGTTTTTGAACATTTGTAGCTTTAACAAGTTTCAATACAAGTTCTGGTCGGTTACATGTCCCAGGATCACTCAAGAAATATTCTCAAGAATAAATAGAAAGTACTTGGCCTATAAATCATCTCATGAATGTGATATATGATACTACACAATCACTCAAGGAATGTCTAATAATAACAAATCAATTCACATAAATTTCAGAAATTTAATGCATGAAATATGGTTAGGGAATTTCATTTATCTGAATCTGTTTATTCCTTCAAATCATGAGTAATTATTTCAGTATCCATGCTTCAAAAAATTCAATTCATCATTTAAATAATTTAATCATATCAAAATTGAAATCTAAAACATGGCATCATAGGATTCCTATAAAACTCATGTCTTCTAGATTAGCCAATTACAGCATATACTCAAGTGAGGGTAGGAAATTTAAACTTTCAAATCTCAAAAAATGTTTTTGGAAAAAAATGTATAGAGTTAAAAAGATTGACAATGAAAATGAACTCCATTTTAAAAATAAATCATCGGACCTCATCCTTCAATGTTTGGGCTTCCTTCTATCGTCAAGATCCTACAAAACAAAATTAATCTGTTAATCACAAGGATAATTTTAGTTAAGCTCAAAAAAATAGGAGGGAGGGGATGCATGATAAACTACTTCGTAAAAAATTAAATTGAAATCTAAATTCCTAGAAAGAATGTAATGATAAATCTTGGTACGATCCCCAAGTGGGCTATGAATTTTTACTGCCTCTAGAGGGCAGTACCAGCTATTATCTAAAGTACGATGGAGGATGAGGCTTCTTTGATTTCAACCACCACAGGTGGCTTTTCCAAGATTGCGCTTCATCCTTGTTATTGAGAAATGATCCATGTATAGAGTACATTATATCCCCCCTTCACAATGAGGTATATCTTGAATGGTGGGGGTAGGATGAAGTATGAATCATCCTCCATCTTGGTTTCTACTTGTGGAACCTCTTATTCTTTGTCTAGTGGTTCCTCAAGGTATGTTGAATCAAAAGAATACTCAGCGGGGATGTAAGAGTGTCATTTTATTTGAATAAAATTAAAACATGAAGTATTAAGATTGAATTATTCCCCATCAAAGTAAGTAGATTTTTTCATTGTCTCCTTATAGAAATCCACTAGAATCTCTTCACGAGCTTCCTTCAATAAATGTTCAATTTTCCAGGGATCTCCATGTGTTCCTCAGTAGGTTCACATCCAGGTTCTTCATCCTACTCCAAGGCATAGCTGAGATTGTCTGATTCTATATAATCAAAACCTCAAGGAGGGATGTAGAATTCAGATTCAATGAAAATATAAGATATAGAGTCAAAATTATCGTACTCCTTGAGTTGGTTCAGCTTCAATATCTGCCTTATTATTAAGTGCCTCTTGGAGTAGATTCTCTGAAGATGCAGGAAGGTAGTCGAGCTCCTCCATCCTGACTTCAAATTCCACCGCTTGGGTGGATTCTTCATTTAGTGGTGATGACTCTTCTTCTTTGTATTGTATGAGTATATCTAGAAGTTACTCACATTTAATCATGAAATCGTCCAATTTTTTTTGATATCCCACTTGTAGCTAAGCAGGTATGTCTTCTCCCTTTTCCACCTCAAGTTCTTGCTTCGGCCCAGGGTTGGGTTTCTCTAGTAATGCACGAACATAGTCAAATTCTATTTTAGCTTTTCTCGTTAGTTATTCAATGCTTTCTCTAAGTTCTTACACCTGAGCCCTTCAAAAATATTCTTCCTCTTTTTGTTTTTGCTGCACCTATGAGTAACCTTTCCATGCATAATATTTTGAATTTAAAAACATCATGAAATTTTTAGTTTTTTTTAATAAATGAAATCTAACTAAGATGTGAAAATATAAAAAATAAATGGACTATTGATTGGCTCCTCAATAATAGCACCAGTTTTGATGCACGCTTGTCGTGGGGCATGGAAAAAAACAATTATACATCTCCTAGTGTATCACAATGGGTGACCAGGTACGTCTCTCTTGAGGATCCTTTCAATGTGGTTCACTTACATTATTCTATTTCACCTAAACTATCTCTTTTTGTTGTTTTAATTATTTAATGAAAATGATGAAAATATTTTTGTGTTTTTTTATATGAAAAATATAAAATATCATGAAATGAAAAAAATGAGTTAATGAAGAAATAACATCGTTTTGGGGTTTAGTCTTAGGTTCAATCATTATTCTCTTTTTATATAATGATTTCAGTTTGATAACTCAAACATGAAATATCGTGTTTGAATCGCTACTCTTTCTAGAATATAAATAGATTAAGTTACAAGTCATTGGGGGCTATCACCCAATAGGGGACATTCGCCTCACTAATGCATTCTACTCAAATCTACCATAAACATAAAATAAACTTTAATGAAAGTTCAAGAACACCTTAACCTCCCCCCGAGCCAAGTCTCGGGATTTGCCTCTCATTTCCAAGATTAAGAGATCATAATGGTGGATGGATTGGAGGGAGAGAAAGAGAGAGGGGGAGAGGGAGAGAGAAAGAATAAATAATTTATAATTATTGATGAAATAATAATAAAATTATTATTAACTAATATTATTATTATAATAATTAAGAAAATAGTTTTTGAAAAATGGGGAGGGAGAAAATAAAATAGATTTAAAATAAGAATGTGATAATTATAATAATGATAATGATAATAAAATTAATAATATTATTATTATTATTATTCATATTAATACAAACATTATTGATAATAATACCTATTAAAAAATTAAGATAATTGAGAAAATGAATTCTGGGATGGATGGAGAAACAGAAATCCAAGAATTAATAAAATTTAAATTTGAATTACAATTGAAAATGAAAATAAAAGAAAACTAAAATATAAATAAAATAAAAAGAAGAAATGAGGGGGTAAGAGAGTATTAGGAGTGGCCTATGCCCCGGTGGGTTCCCTCCTTGGCTTTGGGTGTCGAGCTGATGATTTGAGAAGGATGCAAGGGCCTCAATTTATAGGAAGATTTCTATCCTACGGAATTTTGTGTGTTGTTGGAGCATTAAATGGATGATTCATGTGTGGACCCCTTCTTATATGATGTTCATAACTATGTTTTCCATTCATCCTCCACATTTGACCTCATTTGGACACCGGATGAATGATTTTTTTTCTTGGGGGTTTCTTTTTAAGGACACACCTTCCAAAAAGCTTCTTTCAAAAATATAACCACGAATGGTAGCTTTAATGACTTCAAAACTCCACCAAATTTGATGAAGAGTTGGGCCTATCTGTCCTCGTGCTATCCAAGGTAAACTCACTTCAAATGGATGAGTTTAGGCCGATTTGTAGTTCTATTACAATGTTCGGGTCCACATTGTCCACCCAAAAAAATCATAAGATTCATTAATTATTTAATCCCTTCAGATGGTCGAATCAGCTCCTGGTCCAGAAGAAAATATTTAACGAAATAAAATTTGGATTCTAAAAAATAAGATTCACTTAATTTGGAATTATATTTTATATTCAATGACCAAAAATCCCTTGTGGTAAAAATATGTCCAAAATCAAGAATTATGCACCTTTCAACAATTTTACTCAGTTTCATTCAAAAATTCAAAGTACCCATTATGTAAATAAATAGGGTTTATAATCGAAAAATAGTATAAAATTCTCATTATTTGATTGAAAATATGCACTTAAATTTTCTCTATCAAATACCCCCACACTTAAACCATGATTGTCCTCATGCATGAAATCTAAACATGGAAATCAGAAGACACCAATGTTACCAATATTCAAATTTCAATTCAATATAATCAAACAATTTCCAATGTGAAGTCAAAATTTCAAAAATCTACATAAAATATCAATTTAATTTCCCATTTTTCAATGAAAAAAATAATTCATGTATTTCACTTTTCCCCTTTGAAATCTGATTGAACTTCTCCTTTCATTCATTCCAGATATTTTATTCATTATTATTAAACATGCCAAGTCATGATTTACCTCAATTTTGATTATTTTCTCTCATAACTCATGATAAAATTCAAATAGTGTTTTGCTCATGTCATGAGAACACGATCCTTATCTATAGGCTTGTAAATGAAATACTTTCTCCACTTCGAAAAGTCAAAAGACACATAAAATCATGAGGAATTGAAATGAAGGATCTTATGACTCTGAGGATTAAGGTTAGTAGGATTTGATGCTTTAAAAATTAAGGATCAAGGAGGAGGATAATATTTTAAGTACAACCCATTTTTTTACTTTTTTGGATATTTTTGTCATTTTTTCTATTTTTTTATTTAGGAGGGGAAAACAAAAGCGTATAATTAATGATTCCACAACATTTTACAATTCCAACAATAACATCTCCACACTTCTTCCTTACAATGTGTATTATCCCGTCTACCATGATTCTCTTTACCCCTACACTTTAACTTTAAAATATCATGCAAATACCAAGGGTAGGGTAGGAATAGATAAAAATGGATTGAAACATGTCTCATCCCTATAAAGGTAATTAATGGTCTCTATGAACTAAAAGAATGATTGATATAAAGGTGTAATTTTAAGGAAAATTATATTTTCAAAGGATGCCTCAATAATTTTAAATTTTTTTTTGAAGAGCCATAGCTTTGACAAGTTTCAATACAAGTTTTGGTTGGTTACATGTCCCAAGATCACTCAAGAAATATGCTAATTTATAAATAGAAATTACTTCGTCTAGAAATCCTCTCAGGAATGAAATATATGATATTAAACAATCACTCAAGGAATGATTAATAATAACAAATCAATTCACATAAATTTCATAAATTTAAAGCACGAATGATGGTTATTGAATTTCATTTATCTGAATCAGTTAATTCCTTCAAATCATGAGTTATTATTTAAATATCCATTCTTTAAAAAATTCAATTATTCATTTCAATAATTTAATCATATAAAAATTAAAATCTGAAACATGGTATCATAGGATTCCTAAGAAACTCATATCTCTGAGACTAGTCAAGTATATAATAAACTCAAGTGAGGGCATGCAATTTAAACTTTTAATGCTCAAAAAGTTTTGTGGAGAAAAATGTATGGAGTCAAAAAGATATACAATGAAAATGAACTCCCTTTTGAAAATAAATCTTTGGTCCTCATCCTTCAATGTTTTGTGGCTTCCTTCTACAGTCATGATCCTACAAAAGAAAATTACAAAATTAATCACAAGTATCATTTCATTTAAGATCAAAAAAAATAGGAGGGAGGGGGATGTATGCTAAACAACTTCCTAAGAAATAAAATTGAAATCTAAATTCATATAAAGTATGTAAAGATAAATCTTGGAATGATCTCCCAAGTGGGCCTTGAATTTTTACTGCCACTAGAGGGCAGTAACAACTATTATCCAAAGTCTAATGGAGGATGAAGCTTCTTTGATTTGAACCACTTCATGTGGATTTTCCAATCATTTTCTTCATCCTTGTTCTTGAGGAATGATCCCTGGATAGTGTAAACCATATCCTCCCCCATCACAATGAGGTATAGCTTGAATGGGGGGGGGGGGTAGGATGAAGTATGAATAATCCTCTATATTGGTTTCTACTTGTGCAACCTCTTTTTCTTTGTCTTTCGGTTCCTCAAGGTATGATGCATCAAAAGAATAGTCAATGGGAAAGTCAGATTGTAATTCTATTTGAATAAAATTAAAACATGAATTATTAAGATCAAATTCTTCTCCATCAAAGTAATCATATTTTTTCATGTTATCCTTAGGAAAATCCAAAATCATTTCTTCATGAGCTTCCTTCAATAAATATTCAACTTGTCCAGGGTGGTCCATATGTTCCTCAAAAGGTGCACATCCAGGTTCTTCATCATCCTCCAAGGCATATTTGAGATTGTATAATTCTATATAATCAAAACCACAAGTAGTGATGTAGAATTCATATTCAATAAAATTAAAAGATATAGAGTTAAAGAATGGATCAAATCCTTGAGTCGGTTCTTCTTCAACATCTACATCAGTACTAAGTGCCTCTTGGAGTAGATTCTCTGAGGATGGAGGTAGGTAGTCTGGATCCTCCATCTTGACATCAAATTTTAACACTTGTGTGGATTCTTCATTCAGTGGTTATGGCTCTTCTTCTTGGTATTTTAAGGGAATATTTGGAAGTTCCTCACATTTAATCACAAAATCAACCAATTTTTTTATCTCCCACTTGTAGCTCAGTTGGTACGTCTTCCCCCTTTTCCACCTAAATTTCTTGCTCTGGCTCAGGGTTGGGATGCTCCATTAATGTAAGAACACAGTCAAATGATCATTCGGCTTTTCTAGGCAATTGTTCAATGATTTATCTATTTTCTTTCACCCAATACCTTCTAAAATATTCTCCTTCTTGTTGTTTTTGTTACACCTGTGAGTAATTTTTCCATTCATAATATATTGAATATGAATACATCATGAATGTTTTTTTAGTTTTTTTTAGAAATTAAATCTAACTAAGTAGGGAAAATAAAAAAATAAATGGACTACTAATTGGCTCCCCAGTAACAATGCCAGTTTTAACACAGGCCTATCGCGGGGTGTAAAAAAAACAATTATATTTTTCCTAGATCAGCACAGTGGATAACCAGGGTCTTCTCTCTTGAGGAGCCTTTTAGTGTGGTTCACTTACTTTATTCTATATCACCTAAACTATCATTTTTTTGTTTTTATTATATAATAAAAACGATGACTATATATTTGGTTTTTTTTATTTGAAAAATATAATATATCATGAAATGAAAACAAAATGAGTTAATGGAGATATAACATGGTTTTGGTGTTTAGTCTTAGGTTCAATCATTATTCTCTTTTATATGTTGATATTAGTTTGATAATACAAACATTAAATCTCATGTTTCAATCACTACTCTTTTCCATAATAGAAATAGTTTAAGTTACATGCCATTGGGGGTCGTCACCCAATTGAGGAAATTCGCCTCACCAATGCATGCTACTCAAATCTACCACAAACATAAAATAAACTTTAAATAAAATTCAAGATCACCTTGACTTCCCCCCGAGCCAAGTCTCGGGGTCTGCCTATTATTTCTGAGAGTAAGAGATCACAATGGTGGATGGATTGGAGCGAGAGATAGGGGAGAGAGAATAAATAAATGGTTTTTAATTATTTTTAAAATAATAATAATATTATTATTAATTAATAATATTATTATAATTATAATTAAGAAAATAGTTTTTGAAAAAAGTGGAGGGATAAAATAAAATAGATTTAAAATAAGAATGTGATAATTATAATAATGATAATAATAATAATATTAATATTAATATTAATATTAACATTAATACTAATAATATTGATAATAATACCTATTATTAAAATAAGATAATTGAGAAAATTAATTGTGGGATGGATGGAGAAACAGAAATGAATGAATTAATAAAACTAAAATTTGAATTACAATTGAAAATTAAAATAAATGAAAATAAAAAATAAAATAAAATAAAAAGAAGAAATGAGGGGGTAAGTGAGGATCAGTAGCAGCCCGTGCCCTGGTGGGATTCATTCCCTCTTGGCTTTGGGTGTCGAGATGGTGATTTGAGAAGGAGGTGAGGGCCTCCTTTTATAGGGAAATTTATGTCCTCTGAAAGTTTGTGCATTATTGTACCATTAAATTGATGATTCACACATGGACCCCTTTTCAAAGCTTTTCACAAATATGTTGTCTGTTCACCCTCCACATTTTAGATCATTTGGACACTGTATGAATGTGTTATTAATTTTTCATTGGAGGTTTCTTTTTATGGACATAGCATCCAGGAAGCTTCCTTCAAACATATAACCTCCAATGGATGCATTAATGAATTCAAAACTCCACCAAATATTATGAAGATCTGGAGATGTCTATCCTTGTGTTATACCAGGAGAAATCACCTCAAATGGATGTTTTTAGGCCCTGTTGTGGATTCGTTACAATGGTGGGGTCCACGTTATCTGCCAAGAACAATCGTACACTTCGTTGATTTTTAAGCCCTTTAGATGGTCAAATCAGCTTTTGGTCCAGAAGAAGAAGTTTAATTAAATAAAATCAGTATTCTAACAAAATAAGATTCACTAAATTTGGAATTATATTTTAAATTTAATGACCAAAATAACCTTATAGTAAAAATCTGTCCAAAATCCATAATTATGCACTTTTCAACAATTTTTCTCATTTCCATTCTAAATTTGAAAGTACCCATTATGTAAATACATAGGGTTTATCGTTGAAAAATAGTAAAAAATACACATTGTTTGATTGAAACTATGCACATAAAGTTGCTCAGTCACCTGCCCACCCCCCTTGGACAACCCCTCCCCCCCGTGGATAGCCCATACCCCCCTGGACAGCCCCACCCACCCCCACCCCATGGATAGCCTCGCCACCCCTGGACAGCCCCCACCCCTGTGGACAGCCCGCCCACCCCCGTGGAAAATGTGCCCACCCCTGGAAAGCCCCTCCCCCCATGGACAGCCCCACCACCCACCGTTGCCAGCCCCCACCACCGTGGACAGCCCACCCACCCCCTGGACACCCCATACCCACTGGATAGCCCTACCACCCCCCTTGTATAGCCCACCCACCCCCATGGATGGCCTCACCCACCCCCTTGGACAGCCCGCTGTCCCCCCTAGACAGCCCCTTCCCCCGTGGACACCTTGTACCCCCTGGATAGCCTCGCCCACCCCCCTAGACAGCCCTGACACCCTTGTACACCCCCCCACCCTTGTGCATAGCCCACCCACCTACATGGACAGCTCGCCCACTCCCTTGGATAGTCCGTCCACCCCTGTGGATAGCTCATCCACCCCTAGGAAACCCCCTACCCCAGGACACCCCCACCCCCCTTGGACAGCCCCCAACCCCCTGGACCGCACCCCACCCCCTGGACACCACCCCGCCTCCTTGAAATCACCCCACACCCATGGACACCACCCCACCCCTAGAAAACCCCACCCCTTAGAAAGCCCCCCCAACACCCTGGACACCCCCCCCCCAGACACCCCCATGGACCCCCCCCCCCCCCCCCCACCACCATAGACAGCCACCCGCCACACACACACACATATGCACAAAACACCCATACACACCCCTCACCCCCTGGACTCCCCTCCACCCCCTAGACACCACCCCACCCCCTGGACACCACCCCACTACCTGGACACCCCCACCCCCCTAGACACCCCCATGGACACCCACCCACCCCCCTACACACCACCCACCCCTGGATGCCCCCCAACCCCTAGACACCCCCACCACCTTGGACACCACCCCACCACCTAGAACCCCCTGGACACCCCAACCCCATGGACAACCACCCCCACCCCCTTGACATCACCCCACCTCCTTGGACATCCCCCCAATCCCCTGGACTGCCCCAACCCCCAGGACACCACCCCAACCCCTTGACACCCCATCCCCCCACCCCCTGGACACCACCCCACCCCCTTGGACACCCCCATGGACAACCCCCCCTGGACACCCCCCAACCCCCTGGACATTCCCCCACCCCTCCTTGATATCACCCCACCTCCTGGACACCCATCCCCCTGAACACCCCAACCCCCATGGAAAACCACCCCCGCCCCTGGACATCCCCTCACCCCCTTTGAATATCCCCTAACCCCTAGACCATCCCCACCCCCTGGACACTGCCCCACCCCCTAGACACCACCCCACCCCTAGGCAGCCCCCCACTCCTTGGACACCCCACCCCTAGAAATCCCCCCCCCGCACCCCCCCTAGACACCACCCTTCCTCCCTTGGATAGCCCCCAACCCCCAACCCCCTCGACCCTCCCACCTCCCCCTCCACCCCCTTGACACCACCCCACCCCGTGGACACCACCCCACCCCTTGGATATCCCCACCTCCTTGGACACCACCCCACCCCCTGGACACCCCCAACACTTAGACACCCCCACCCCTAGAAAGCCCCCCCCCCAACCCCCTGGACACCACCGCACCCATATGGACTCCACCCCACCCCCCTTGACACCGCCCCACACCCCTTGAACACCACCCCACCTCCCTGGACACCACCCCACCCCCCTGGACACCACCCCACCCCCCAGGACACCCCCATGGATATCCCCCCCCCCCACCCTGGACACCCCCCCACCCTGGACTCCCCAACCCCTCTTGGACACCCTCATCCCCCGGAAACCCCCACCCCTGGACACCCCCTACCCCCCTTGGACAGCCACCCCAAACCCTTGAACAACCCCCAACCCACTCAAATCTGAATTGAATTCTTTATGTATTTAATTAACTTATGAATTATGTGTTAATTGTGTATGGTTATACTTCATGTATGTGTATACTTGATATAATTACCTTATGAATTATGTGTTAATTCGGTATGTGTGTAGAGGGTAATTAAATACAGAATTGGAGGTTTTCTGATTTATGTATGAATTAAGTGTTGGATGAATTCTGTATGTATTATGGAGGAATAATTGTTAATGGTGTATTGTCATGTTACTTGTTGTGTGTGTATGTATTTTGCAGGTCTGTTGTGTATGAAATTTTGTGGAATTGATGCAACTGTACAGGGGGAATTTCTGCACCTATATAGGGGTTGCTTCACCTACATAGGGGGAGGCCAAAAATTCGGCTAGCGGTCGGTACAAAGGATATGCCAACGGTTTATAACCGTTGGCATATGTGTAAAATCAGAGATTATACCAACGGTTTTATGTGAACTAGTGGTAGAAGTATATCCCAATGGTTTACAAAACTGTCGTGATAAATAATTTTACTTCATATTTACCAACAGTTTTTGGGAAACCGTTGGTAAATGTCTATCCCAATGGTTTTCTAAACTGTTGGTGTAGATAGAATTCTTCCTATTACCCATGGTTTAAAACCATTGGGAAACATCTATACCAATGGTTTACTAAAACCATTGGTATATACTAAATTTTTCATACATATCCCAATAGTTCTATGATAACCATTGGGATATTTCTATCCCTACGGCTCAAGACCCAACGGTTTCGATAACCGTTTGTATAGTTTATACAAATGGTCTCCAAGCCTTTACCAACAGTTTTAAACTGTTGGTAAATCTAAAATTTTCACTACTGTTCATTTTGAAAATATCCAAAATATTTATGATATTTTGATTCATTTTCATATTTTTTTTCATGGGTCTAATATTTCTAAGAGACCACGACCCTATGGATTTTAAAATTCTAGTCATGTTGTTTTTTTATTATTCCATTATACTATTTTAAATTTTATATAGTTTAATTTTCCTTCATATGTCTTGTTATGTTATGAAACAATGTAATGATTATCTCCTTATGTGTTTACTTTAATTTATAGTATTTCATTATAATTAAATTAATTACTTTTATAAAACCAATTAATTAATAAAGGAAACAATTTATGTAAAAATATTTGTATAAATCCTTTATTATTATCATTAAATACAAAATAAAATAAATACACCTCTCATTTAAATATATATATTTAATGTAAATATTTAAAAATATATATTAAAATTATTGGATGTTACAATGAGTATCATCCATGGTATAATGAAAGTGGGTTCTACCATACTTATAGCCCCATGGAAGTGGGTTCTTTATATCATAAACTACATCCACCACACCTTAATAGATGGAAGAACTACAGAAGATGAAAATTGTGAAACAAGAGGAGCGCAATGGGATTAAAGGTAGAATTTTTAATTGGAGGGGGGAATTGTTCATTATGAACGATTATAATAAGAACTTATTAGAGATATTATATATGCTGAATATGATAATTAATTCTAGGTTGTAATCTTACAAACAACCACAACCATCGATCGAATAGTTTTCCATCTTGATGGAGGCATCCCTTAAAGGAATTAAAAGTGAAGAATTATGTTTCTCTCCATAGTTATTAATAAGATCTTATTATTGAATTAAATCATTTATTTAAATTTAATAAAAAACAAAAAATAGAAAAACAATAATTAACATTTCATATCCCATGTTCTTAAATTAGAACATTGGATATGATTTTTAACTTTAAAAATGGGGGAGGTGTTTCTGTTTTATGTTTTGTAGGATACACATACCTTCAATGAATCTTGTAAACATACTATGTAAATTCATATTTAAATAGTTATTTTATATATATTATGATTTTTATACATAAATTTTATTGATAAAAGATGATAAAGGGATTGAAAAATATTCATTGAATTCATGAATTTTATTATAATTTCATTGATCTACTCTAATAATTTATTATTTAAAATTTTATTATTTAAAATTTATTGATATTTATACTTGTCTTATATAAATTATAGTATATTGTGTCTGAAAAATATTAAAAAATTGAAAATTGTAATAATATATTGTTTTAAACAATAATTATTATAATCATCTCTTTCTCTTTATAACACTAATTATGGGAGATTATTAATGAAGTAAATATAGGTTTTAGTTTTGTTGGACTTTCAGGATTGTTTTCAATTTCCTTATTACTGTTTTACCCTTGTTCATTGTATAACAGCCATTGACTATCACTCTCAGATCTGGTGCTATAAATATAATCTTTACATTTTTGTATTTGATAATGAGAAACATGAGATTAATTTTAGTCATCCATAACATAAAACATCAAAAATAAATATTAGATCACTTACATACCCTAAGACCTATAATGTTTTTAGTTGTATAAAATTAGGGAAATCTTTCAAAGTGGAAATTTCCACACATTTTCCATTTTACCACCAATAATTTTCTTTATAAATATATTTTTCTTCTCTTAGGATAACTTTTAAATCTAGAACCCTAACTTTATTAACTTTTCTACTCAACCTAAAACTCGATGAATTTTTTTTAAAATGTGGGATGAGAAAATATATATATATATATAGGGGATATAAAAGTATGAAACCTATTAGTCTAGTGAAAAACATGAAATCTCATATCATTTTTAAATTTATCATAATATTACATTTAGTGCATGAATTAAATCATATCCACATGAAAACACACATTTTTTGTTCAAATAAACTCTTTAAATGACATGGTAAGAATATAAAAACCCTAGTAGGAAACATAGAGAATCATATTCATAACTAAAGTTCACTCGTATTAGAAACAAATAGGGACTAGTTAAATATATAAGAAAAACATACCTAGTTAACTCTATCCTTACCTTTTAATACATGGAAGGTTACCCAAGTAATTTTAGAGATATAGGAGTCTCACCAATTTATATAAGTTCGGTCTCACTCATTCGTATAAGTTATATTAGGATATCCCATTTATATAATCTATATTGAGAGCACCCATTCATCATCTATGATGATAAAGTATGATATAATAAAAAATTAATCTTAAACCTTTTCATCTTAAATCCCATGAAAAAATCATTTTTTAGCCCATATACAAAACACCTTTAGATATTGAAATATAATTTCCTCTTGAAAACATATTTTCAAATCTAAAAACAAAATAAATGGAAATTTTGTATTTATTTGAATAAAACATGAAATATTGTAAAGGAATCCAAACATAAAATAATGGTTATGGTGGTGTGAGAAATCCATTGACATATTTTATATTAATGTAGAAACTTCCATTTTCCTTTTGTAAAGAAAGACAAATTGTTCCGTATAAAATTTGTAAAAAGATTCCTTATGAAAACTTTTGTATGAAATTAAAAAGAGATGAAATTTTTCTTTATAACTCATTTATATCTATATAAATATATTTATTAAATAATTTTAATAATATGTAAATCTATGAAAAATAATTTGAAAATAAATATTTGAAATATTTAAAATGAGGTTTTAAGTTAAAGTGTATATTACCTCGAGTATGACTTGTCATGTACGTTTATTATCTTCCCAAGTAATAAAATTATTTTAATTATTTAATAAATTCATAACCCTTTCTATGTTTATTATTCCTTTTATTTAATTTATTACCATGTCATATTCAATTATATAATCATTTAAGTTCATATCGGGTGTTTTGATGATATTCGGATCATAAGTCCCAAATGACTTTGGAAGGTTTACCATGGTCAATGAGATAATTATTCTATTATATCCGTAATAATAATCAAGACATTGATAACATTTTTATACATTCGTATAATTTTAAAACCAACCAAGAAATATGGTTATGAAAAATCCCTACCACAAAAGAGGTCTTTAACAGTGCTAGCCTTTATCATCATTAGAAAAAAGTGTTGATAAATTTTCTCTTTATCAGTGCTAAAAAGTTCTCTTAAAGGGTTCCTTTTATTAGTGATAAAAAATTCCTTATAAAAGATACCAATTTTTTGTGCTAACAATAAAGCATTGATAAAGTGTACCCTTTATCAGTGCTTTTTAATTATTGATAAATGTCTTGATCATCGGGTGATTCCCACATCAAAATAGTGCATGGGAGGGAAATACTTTATATATCATTGTACCACATCCATTTTTTAGAATACTACTACGGGGATGGCCTCCCACATACACTACACACAACTATACAGGTCTTCCATATGCCTACGCAATCCTTGGCCCACCCAATACTTAACATGGCCCTCCACCCACCATCATATTCAATTCTTAAAAGAATATGTCTGGTCTATAGCCAATTTTTTTTAATCAAAAAAACAAACAAAATACAAGTATTAAAAAGAAAATGAAAATAAATTATTAAACAAATAAAAATTAAAAATGAATAAATCAGAAAAATCTTAATTTTTTTAATTAATTAATTATTCATAAATTTAATATTTATATACATATTATAAATATTAATAAATATTATATAAAAAATATAGATATATAAAATGAGTAAAATGAAATAATTAAACAAATACAAATTAAAAATGAGTAAATTTAAAAAATTGAAAAAAATATTAATTAAATTATTATTGATGAAAATTACTAAATTTAATATGCATATATATGAATTATAAATATTAATAAATTGTATATACAAACTATAGTATTTAAAATGAATAAAATTAATTAATAAATCAAATCAGAATTATAAATGAGTAAATTAAGAAAAATATTAAATACTTTATTAATTAAATAATTTATGAAAAAAAATGAATATATATATATATATATATATTATAAATATTAATAACTAGTACATATAAAATATAAAAATATAAAATGAATAAATTTTATTATTTAAACAAATAAAATAAAAAAATTAATAAATTTTAATAATTAAACAATAAAATTAAAAAAAAATTACAAACAATTTAAAATATTTATCAATGAAAAAATTATTAACAAAAATGAATATTTTTAATATATTTATATATTAATTATAAATAGTAATAAATATAAAAATGTATAAAATGTAGTAATTAAAAACATATTAATGGCATTCATTTTTAATGGTTTTTAAATGTAATTATTCATTAATTCAATTAATATAGAAATATCTTCGTATATATATATATAAATATCATTATATATAATATTTTATAAATTATGATTTATATAATACAAATTCTTATTCTTACATTAAATAAGTCATATATTTATTTAAAAAAGGTTTATACTTAAAAATTAATATAAATTAGAAATACTAACTAATTGCATCGAATATTGGTCATTAATTGATTTTCGTTTGATTTTTCAATTTAACATATATCAAACATGTGTTCCATTGATTTTACACACATATATATACTTAATTAATGCATTTTTATATATAATGCACAGACATAAAATTTTTATGTAATTAGTGAAATCTTATATAATGAAAAAGGTCTAGCTAGAAGCCAAAGCTCCAAACCATTTATTAAATATTGAAGAAAAAGATGATAGGAAAGAAAGAAAGTGTATGGGGTCATACAAAGAGACATTATGTTGTACATAAAGGAAACTATATATGAAGAAAAGATGGATCATTTCTATAATCATAATCACCATCATAATCAGTAGTAGTTTCTCACTTCGGCTGTGAATTTCCCAAATTGAGAACCCTATGGATCCTCTCCTTGGACATTTCCTGCTCTAGAGTGGGATGGATATTTGATGCCTTGGAAGATTATATGGTGTACACATTCCTAGGCATACTAGAATAATATTCTTGTGGTCTTCTTTTGGGATCATGTGGGGTATATTTCCCTTACAATTTAAAACAACATCCTTAAAAGAAACCGGGTCATCGTTACTTGTATATTAGAGATGAGTGTTGTCCAGCAGAACCATTCACTTTTCCTTGTCAGTTCTATCATCTAAGACATTACCCCAATTACTAGGAATTATAGAAGATATGAAGACATTATGATTCTCTTTAAGATAATCCACTCTCTTTAGAACATCATATTTTCTAGATCCATCATCCTTTAGAACATGTCTTGAATAGTCTGCGGCCACCAGCTACATACTACAACCATTCCCCTCATTTCTTGAGGCAGAGAACCTGCGAAAAACCGCAGCAGAACCATCTACATACTGTCTGACACCCATATAAATCCAATCCCTAAACCAATAATACATTTACTCATTTTCAGTGGTAGTATCACTTATAATATTCCCAATTAGGGCCTTTTTCATCCAATTCCCCACACCATTTCTTTTAAGGCTAGACCCCACTAGAGTGGCATGATTTAGAATGATAGGAAAGAAGATATCACCCCCAATACCTACAATAGACACATGATACACATTCCTATACCAATAATTCTATTCAAGAATTGAGAATGAGCTAGTAACAGTCAATGAAGTCCCTGCCTGATTCTGATTCACCACCAAAGATTTATTCTTGTACACTACAGCCCCTAATTCTGAGACTGCTTATCCAGATAAATCATCATCTTATTCCTAGGTGTCCTGGGTATTGACTATCCTTTCAGTCAAGAATAATATCTTTTAGCATTACCATCACCATTATTTAAAGGATTTCCCTTAAAACTATAAAAAGTTAAAACTTTCCTCTTGTATTCTTCTTCTAAATAACAAATTTAATTTCAATTTTGACATATCTCAGGAAAATTATCATACTCAAAATTGATTTTTATATCATCAGTGGGATTATTATGAGTTATATTTCCTGTAATAGTGGAACTCAAATCAATTTCAATCAACATTGTCACAAAGTGTCCATAATTGATGTTTTCGACCTTCTTCTCTAAAAAAATCGAAACACTAGTGGTAATAGTAATATAATTCAAGGTTTTTGGATACCATAAAATCTATTTGAGGTCCTACATCCTAACCTAATCCAATAAAAAATCATTCTTGACCCATGACACATTAAATTCAATCATCCATTCATGGAGACTGAGCATTACCAGATTCAAAATTAATGAATCATAGGACCGCGCATAGATTATGTCATCATTTAATTTAAATAATAAATGAAATAAACCTTTGGATAACAAAATACACATCCAATCTGAAACCCCCCATAGAAAGGAAGTCCTACGAATAAGATCTTCAAGTCTCAATGGCTTCTGACTTTTGGGGAGAATAACCCTAACAGTCATCGAGTTCTTACACAAAGTTAGAATTTCCAAAACTTCTCCACGATTAGCTTCAACATTGGAAGATGAGTCATTCATAAGGATCCCAACAACCAAGGCACTGAATTCTATTAGTGTAAACCGATCAAGGACATATCTTTTATTAGGTATTTCACCCAATTTACCACATACAATGGAGGGTCATTCAATCCCTCACTAGGAAGAAATAATCTAAGGTGATGTCTGATCCACCAAAGATCCATGAAAATCATTCTCACTAATTAGCACATCAACTAAATCGTGTTATACATCCATAAAATGATATGAATTGGTCACTATGGTCAGCCTCACAACATCCCTCCAATATCTAAGAATATATTAGCCTATACTAAATGTAGAAGAATATAGATATTACACTGTTATAAAACTATTCTCACCACACATTGTGATTAGTCTCTCTATATCCCTACAACCTCCAAGCAGATCTGAGCCTCTGGTCAACATGATAGTTGAACGATGAAGATCTGAGACTCTGGTCAACACGTAAGCCAAACGATGTAGATCCAAGTGGCAGATAGAATGTTTTCAGGTTAATTGAAATAATATCTTATTTTGGATTTTATCTATTTTAATTTAACTATGTATTTCTTACACAAGAATATTAATATTGATACAAATTATAAAATTATTCATTTATAGTTTTAAATATTCTATGGGATTCACTTAATTCTTTGGGTCCCAAAACTAAATCCATTATTTGAGGGCCCATATCCATCTCACAATTCCAACCTAAAAAAACTACACGGATCAGAATATTTCTAGTTTTGACCCATATATCATAAAAATTATAACCAATGGATATGAAATTATTCAAGGTTCAATGTAAGATATAAATTAACAACCTTAAATAAGGTTTATGTTTCTAATTATTTCATTATGAAGGCCATTAATTCATTAGATCTCTATGCATTAGAATATGAATAGTCAGCCTGGGTAGATTACATATCCCAAGTAAAGTTACCATAACTCATTAAATCCATGGAAAATCAATCCAAAATTCAATAAGAAAACAAATGATAGATTTAATAACAACTTATAAGAAGTAAAATATTAAAATTCATCAATTTATCAGGGATACAATGTGCAAACAATCAGAGGATTACTTTCGAACCAAAATTTTCACCTCCTTTCTCTTATAAAAGAGTATTTCTTCTTCATTTCAAGTTGTTTGTCACTTGGGACTTTATTTTTTATCTATTTTATATATTTTTGTAGTTTAATTTATTTTTTAATACTATTCTTAATTTTTTTTATATGTTATTATACCTCTTCCATTGATTCAATAATATTTTTTATCTTTCGTGTTTCTGTACCGACCTTCTCCACTCTGAACTCTTATGCTCACGATCATGAGTAGCTAACCAAAGAAAGTTCCTAGGGGAGTAATCTAGAGTTGATACCAAGACTTTTAACATTAATTATTATTTTTTCTTATTTTTTTAGTTATTATGAGGGGGTCCTAGTGGGAAAAGTACCTTTTTGGTCTCCACTAGCCTCCCAATGTTTATCTTTTTCTTCTGCAATATTCTCCCTCGATCAAGAGGTGGATGTGTGGTCTCTTAGTGATCATTGAGAGAAACATATGTAGAGTTTTATTTTCACACATACAATATAGTGTGTTCATTATGTAAATTCTATACGAATAATAAAAAAATTAAACTTCAATCTGTGTGATTCTCTCAGGAATATATCCTTTCCTCCTAACATCATTTTGTCTTTATTCATTCTGTTTGCATTAAATTTGCATGTTTAATTTTAATTTTTCATTTTAAAGTATAAAATAACCATTAAATTTAATTTAATTTCATAAATAAAAAAATATATAAAAATTAAAAATTGAATTATATGTATTCAGTGTTTGACTGAGACAGCTCTTCAAGAGAACAACCCTAGTCAACCCTTTTGTTTCACTTAGTTATAAATATTTTTTAGAGCATGCATGACAAAGTTTCATCAAATTTGCACCATTTATAGAGATCAAAGTGGTTTTTAATCACTATTTTAATTCTTATTTTTTAAATAATTTCATTTTTCACAAAAAAAAACAAATAGTGATTTCAAAAACTAAAAAAAAGTTTAGTCCATGATGTATTCAATTTTTTCTTATTATGCATGGATTGAAAATTTTCAGGTGAAACTAGAAAAATAAATTCAAAATTCACAGTTTCATGAACATAGAGAAGACATATAAACACTAAAGTGAAAAGTATAAAGGGTTGAAGAATATATTTTTTAACTAGTGTATAAACCTAAGCCAGAACTGGAAACTAAACCAAAACCTTTAGTGGATCAAATTTGACCAATAATTTTTTATGTTAAATATCCTAATGTGGTAGAGAATGAGCTTCTAAATGAATTAATAACATCATCCCCCACACAATAATTACTCAAGAAGTCCCATGAAGTACACATATAACAGATGAATTTATAAAAGATCAGTATTTTTTGGAAGACTACTATGGTAACATTGTTAAAAATAACCTGCAACACGATCTTCCCATCATTGACGATGAAAAATCAGAACCTTTCTACCAATTTATTTTTTTAAATATAATGATTAAGATTCACCTGATGAGATTGGTTTTCTATTGTTCTTTCTTGAAGTGAGTAGTTTCCAAGCTGACATTCTTGAAAGGGAGTATTTCTTTATTTATTCATCGTGTTTTAATATTATTCAAGATGAATTATTTTTTACATTACCCTTTTCTAAATTTTCTCATACCGCACAAATGGATTAGGCCTTGGATGTTATGGAAAATACCACACAAGTTATGGTGATCTATAAAAAAGATTTGAAGGAGTATGTGGTAGTGAAACTAGCTCCTCCACATCAACTTGCAAACCATATAGAGGAGGGCACCACATAATTTAATAGAGAGAAAACCTATTTTTTTCCCTCCCACTCTAGACCTTAATTTCATTATTTCTTATTTCTTGGGGGTATAGAATTTTATAATATTATTGGGGGTACTTCATTCTTAGTGTTCACTCATGGACATTGGGAAAAGTTATATGTGTTGGTTCATCTCAAAGAAACCACGCCAACCTTCTGGTCAGAGATAATCCATTGCAATTTCCTGACAAGGGGCAGTAAAAACCTAACACCCACTTTGGGGTCTAAACCAAGAATAATACCTTTTCTATCCATTTTCTATTTTTTATTTATTTTTATTATGAATTTTAATTTCATTATTATATTTTTAAAAAGGTAGCATCTGGAGATCAACTCAAGGCTACCAGTGAAAAATAAACTTGGGTGTGTCTTTCCTTTCCATTGTTTTATTGTCTACCCAATATAAATTCTATGCAAAAATATTTTTTGAGCTAATTTGAACATAAAAGTGGGTAGTAAATAGAATATTTTTGGGGGAGGTATATCAACCTGTTATTAGGAGTTATTTTTCTTCATGTATTTTATTTTTTATATCTTCTTTCTGAATTTTTAATGTTTTCTTTTTTTGTGTGTTTCTAGGATTCTTGAGATGAATCAAATAATTTGGAAAATTAAAACTATCTTGATATTTTTGAAACATTGATTGATTTGAATTTATGAGGATTTAAATGATTTATAAATGGATTTTTTTTCTTTAATTTCAATCTTTTCATTCGATTAAGTTTGGTTGATTGTCAAACTCATGTGCATAAGTACTATCCACATTGAAAATCATGCCTAACCCGAGAAGTTTCTATACATTTTTGACAACTTCTTGAAATTTATATTTTTCATTGAATACTAGAGACATTTTATTATCCAAAAGTTTCTATTTTTCCCTTTTTCAAAGTTGTTAGTGTTCATGGAATGTGTCAAGTATGATTGAGGGACCACATTGAATGCCCTTTTTACATTTAGTGCTTATTTTGGCCTACCTTTCATCTAAAATGTATTAGGAACCAAGAATCTGTGAAATACATTGTTAGGTTTCCACTTTAAAATAAATTTACCCCTTTACATCCTTCTCTAAAATTTTAATGAATGACTATCATTGAACCCAAGTTTGGGGGAGGGATAAAGAATGGTGTATTTTACATTCTAGAAGAATCTGTTTGATTTGAATTGAAAGTGTCTCCATATTTAGTGCTACTTTGTTGGAATAAATTTCATGATTTAAATATAGATTGATGGAAAAATGTATCAGTAAACATTTGGGTTGTGTTTTCACCAATAATTAAATATCAAAATCTTCCTCTATTTTCCTCTAAAACGTGATTCGGAATAAATATCTATATCTGAATTCAAACTGAAACAATGCTAAAAATAAAGGAAAAGAGGGAAGAAAATAATCGATGCTGAAATTTCAAGTGTGAAATACCCAAATAAAAAAAATTGATGTTTGGAGATGATTAATTTTCGAAGTGATTTAGGAGTGCATCATTCTTGAGTAGAACTGTATTAATGCCCTTACATCACTTTATAGCTTATGTATCCTCATTCTTTCTATGATGTTTTTACATTTATAACCTTGAAACACAAAAACTCATAAAAACACATGAAAAATACCTCATCATTGTTAAATTATTGACTTTGTGAAGTGGGGATACTTGGAAGATAGCTAGCCTATATAGATCACACATGTTCTTGAGAATGAGAAAAACTCCACATAAAATATCCTTTAGTGATGAGAGAAATATTTTTCTAGGGAGGTAGGTAAGACAACTATAACTTGGTGTTTTCCCAACGGTACTATAAAAATAGTTTGAGGAAACTGTTGCTATAGTGTAAAAGAAGAAACAATTTCCAACGGTTTGTTCAAACCATTGGCAAAGTATATATATTCCTATGATTTCGCAAAAGTTTGATAAAACCATAGAGAAATAACTATTTTCTCTAACGTATACCAATAGTATTGATAAACCTTTGGTAAAGATATGCTTTCGAAATAGTTTTTAAAAACCATTGGGGAATTTCTTTCCCCCAAATACCCAGCGCCCCAGCTCCAAGTCAGCCTGATTGCAGACCTAATCCAGACCTCCCCCCAAAAACATCTCGGCCGCAAAAAACCTTGCAGCCGAAGATCCTTTTTAAATCAAAAAAATTATTATTTCTACACATCAAATAAGTAAGTTTTACCCATGTTTTAGTTTTCTTCCTCTTTTTATTTTATGTTTTATGTTTTGATTTCTGCTAAATTAGAGTTATTATCATTGGAGTACCAAACCCTTTGTCTGTTTTATGTTTTTTTTTGTTCTACACTTCATACATCATAAAATATATATTTAGTGGGGTTTTTTTAGTGAAGGTGGTAAAGGGTTTGTTTTATGTTTTTTGTTCAGTGGGTTAAAGGGTTTGTTTTATGTTTGTTTTATGTTTTTTAGTGGGGTTTTATGCATTATGTTTAGTGGCGTTTTATGTTTTTTGTTTAGTGAAATGGATAATGCATGATAGTTTGGATTTTTAATGAATAAAATAATTTTAAATAAAAATACCCTAAGGGGGGCTACAGGAGGGGTAGGGGGATGTCCAGGTCTGGGGGGATGTCCAGGTGGGGGGTGGGTTGTCCCTGGGGGGTAGGGGGCTGCAGGGGGTAGGGGGTTATAGGGGTGTGGGGGAGGGGGTATGGGTTGCCCCAAAGAGGGGTGTGGGTTGTCCAAGTGGTCAGGACGTGGAGTCCAGGTGGGGGAGTGGGTTTCCAGGGAGGGGGTGGGTCATCCAGGTGGGGGTGGTTGTTCAGGTGGGGGGTGTCCATATGGGGTGTGGGGGTGGGCTATCAAGTTGGGGGCTCTCCGGGTGGGGGGTGCTGTCCGGGTGTGGGCTGTCCAGGGAGGGGGTGGGTTGTCATGGGGGGCTATCCTAGTGGGGGAGGGGGTATGGGCTATCCAAGGAGGGGGGGTTTTCCAGTGAGGGGGTGTGGGCTATCCAGGGGGGCTGTCCAGGGGGGATGTCGGGGGGGGCTACATGGGAGGGGGTGTGGGCTGTCTAGGGAAGGGTGAGTTGTCCATGGGTGGTGGTGGGTGGGCTATCCAGGTGGTGGAGGGGGTGTGGGCTATCAAGGGGGGTGGGCTGTCCAAGGGGGGTGGGGTGGGCTGTCCAGGTGGGGGAGGGGGTGTTGGTTGTTTAGGGAGGTGGGGGTGGGGGTGGGGGATGTCAAGGGGGTGTGGGCTATCAAGGGGGGTGGTATGTCCAATGTAGGTGGGGGAGGGCTTTCCAGGTGGGGGAGGGGTTGTTGGTTGTCCAAGGGAGGTGGGGACTATCCAGGTGGGGGTGTGGGTTGTCCAAGGGTGTGGGGTGGTCTTTCCTTGACACCTATTACCCCTGGATAGCCCCCCCCCCCCCACCTCTCGAAAGCCACCCCCCCCCCCCCCCACTCCCTAGACACCCCCGACCCCCCTGGGCAGCCCTTCCACCCCTGTGGACAGCCTGCACACCCCTAGACACATTGTACCCCCATGGACACCCCCCCTGCCAGCCTTGTGAATAGCCCACCCACCCCTTGGACACCCTGTACCCCCCTAGATAGCCGCACCACCCTTGTGGACAGCCCCCCACCCACGGCATACACCCTGGATATCCCCACCCACCCCTAGACACCCCTCCCTCGTGGACATCCCCCACCCTCTTGGACATCCCACCCACCCTTGGATACCTCGTACCCCCATGGAGAGCCTCGCAACCCCCCTGGACAGCCTTCCCACCCCCTGGACACCTCGTAGCCCCTAAATACCCCCCCCCCCTACGGAAAGCTCCCCCTAGACACCCCGACCCCCCTGGACAGCTCCTCCACCCCCGTGGGAAGCTCGCCCACCCCCTGGACAGCCTGTACCCCCTAGATAGCCCCCACCCTCGTGAACAGCCCACCCTTGGACACCCGCCCACCACCCCCCAGACACCCCCATCCCCCCTGATGCCCCCACCCCTAGAAAGTCTCCCCCCACCAGCCCCTTGACACCCCCGACCCCACTAGACGTCCCCACCACCCCTGTGGATAGCCTGACCACCCCCGGTGGACAGCCCTCCCACCCCCCTAGACAGCCCTCCCACCCCCTAGACACCGTGTACCATCTGGACTTCCCCTCCACCCCCATGGATAGCCCACCCACCCCCCTGGACACCCCATACTCTCCTAGACAGCCCCTCCCACCCCCTAGACACCCCTCTCAACCCCCTAGACAGCCCTCCCACCCCCTGAACACCCCTTCCCCCTGGACCGCCCCACCACCCCAGTGGACAGCCCGCCCACCTGGACACCCTGACCCCCTAGACATCCCCCACCCCCTGGACACCTCTGACCCCCTAAACAACCTCACCACCCCCTAGACACCCGACACCCCTTGGACACTCCCTCCCCCTTGGCCAATGTATGTGATCACTCAAATTATCAAATAAAATATAAAATTTCTTCGATCTAAAATTTAGTCAACTCCTGAATAATTATCCTTTACATGTGTACATGATCTTGTACACTCATGTATATTTCCTAAAAGATATTTTTTTGTAAATATAGTATTTTTATTGTCTTTTATATTATGATTCTCATATAGAGTAGTGTTTCAGTTATGGTTTCATATAAAGTGAATAATTCTCATTTACTTAAATATATTTTCGATGAAACGTCAATCTTATTGAATTAAATTTGACGAAATGACTTATAAAAATTATTTTTTTACATAATGGATTGAAGTTGGATTTATGAAACCGATCGGATCTCAAGCGATTTTCAAAAAAAAATTGGTGATATTTTTTGATTTTTCATTTCACAATGCTTCAGATAGTGGTCGTATTCACTGCCCATGTTCCAATTGTGTTGGAAGTCCTTGGTTGAGCCATGAAGAAGTCAGATACAAGATAACCAAATATGGATTTCAAGAAAACTACTATGTTTGGTATCACAATGGCGAGAAAATAAAATCTCAAATTGCTAATGATCCAAATAAAAGGACTGGAGTGGAATATTTGTTATATGACCGGTTTGCGTTTATTCATCATCATGAAAAAGAAAGGATTCTGACCCAAGAGGACTTCTATATGAGCACAAATGATGCATCTAATGAAAGTGATGATGTTTTCAGGGTGAGAAAATTGATTGATACTGCCACGACTCTAGTATATCGACAATGCAATAATATGAAAAAGATGGGATTTCTAATCCGATTGTATCATGGGAAAATTATGTATGGGATTTCTAATATAGAAATCGATTACATTATTACCTTATTGAAGGATTTACTTCTAGATGATACAGATATTCCCTCAAACCACTATATTGCATGGAAGCTAGTTGAGGAACTTGGATTTTCAAGGAAAAAAATTCATTTTTTCCTGAAAGATTGATGTTTATTCTGGGAGGAAACTACTGAATGAAATTATTGTATAAAATGTGGCACATAACACTAGAAGTCAAAATCTAATAGAAAATCGTCCCTCGTGCCACAGAAAGTATTGTGGAACTTTCCACCGTTACCCAGACTCCTGAATATTTTTATGGCTGATAAAATATCAATAAAAATGAGATAGCATGATACTGAGAGAAAGAAGACTAATGATGAGTTGGTTCACCCTACAGATGGATTTGCATGTTAGATATTTGATTCCTGATATCCTGATTTTTCTATTGATGTGCGTAATGTGAGGATGGGTCTTTAATGCGACGGTTTTAAGACATTTGGGCAGATTCTTACTTCGCACAACACATGGCCAGTTTTTATACACATTTATAATCTTTCCCCATGGTTATGTATGAAAAAACCTTTCACTTTCATGATTATACTCATATCTGGCCCTTCTGATCCCGACAATGATATTGACGTATAAATGCAACCTTTAATAAAAGAGTTGAAACTTCTTTGGGATGTGGGTGTGCGCACATACGATGCATATTCTAAAGACATATTTCAGATGCATGTTGTGATTATGTGTACGATCATTGATTTTCCATCTTATGCAATTATGTCAGGATGGAGTATGAAGGGAAAATTGTCATGTCCTATTTTTATTAAGAATAGACAATCCAGAAGACTGAAACATTGATTTAGTTTCAATTTTATGGGACATCGATGATTCTTTCCAATAGACCATCCATATAGAAATAATCATCAAAGATTTGATAATACCATAGATATCGATGATCCACCTCACCGTATGTATGGAACTGATGTGCTTAATGAATTGAAAGATTTCAGTTTTCCATTCAATAAGGGTCAAATGAAATCTGGAAAGAGAAAGAATGTTTCCACTAAAACCTATTAAAATTGATGGAATAGGAGTATCCTTTTTTATTTTCCTTATTGGTCAACCAATTTTTTATGTAATTTCTTAGACGTAATTCAAATTGAAAAGAATATATGTGAAATGATGCTTTCAATACATCTAAATGTTAAGGTAAAGACAAAAGATGATATATAGTCTTGGCGTGACTTGGTGGATTGGGGTACCAGACCAGAATTCCATCCTATGCGTATCATTGAACATAAATGGAATCTTCCATGTGATTATTATGTGATGACACCTATGGGGAAAAACAATTTCTGGAAGTATTTGAGACTGTTAGAGTTCCAAATGGCTATTCCAGAAACATAATTAAAAGGGTCAATAGAAGAGAGTTTAAGCTAAAATCTTTGAAGACTCATGATTATCATGTTCTTCTGCATGAGTTGATTCTAATTTCAATCCATTATCTTTTTTCCAATAATTTAATGGTTACTGTTATTCGGTTGTGCCATTTGTTTATTTATCTTTTTTCTAATAATTTTTCCAAGTCTTTCTTGCAAAAAATGTTGACAGATGCGCCGTTAATTTTGTGTGAGTTGGAGAAAATATTTCCTCCATTATTTTTCACATGCATGCTACATCTAATTGTCCAAATTCCCACTGAAATACATCATGGAGGACCTGTTTCTTTTCATTGGATGTATCTAATTGAAAGAAATATGTACACATTAAAGTCTTATGTCCGAAACAGGAATCATCTCGAAGGTTCTATCGTGAACGGATACTTGGATCAAGAATGTATGGATTTTTGCTCAATGTATTTGTTTGATCTTAATACAAGAATGAACAGACGAATGAGAAATGAAGAAGAAAAATATGAGAAAATTGAACCTAGTTTTCCTTCAATTCCTCAAATAGGAGGAATTCTTTGATCATATACATTGAAGACACTAAGCCTTGAAGAGAGGGAGATGGCACATCGCACAGTTTTGTCCAACTGTGATTTGTTCGATGACTACATCAAGTAACTAAATTTAATATGTATATCTTACATATATATTTGTTAAACTATTCATATTTTTTATTTATAGGTAACATAAAAAAATGATAAATAGAAATCATTGTTCTTTATATTTGATAAGAAGGGAGACTTTTCATAGCAAAGAGTTTTTTGTTTGGTTAAAATTGAAGGTAAAAATATTACTCCTTAAAATAATTAAATCAATATTTAATTAAATTTAATATTCATTTATATTGCAGGTATTGATTTTTCCTGCTGACTCTGTCTCTAGGGAAATAAGAGATTTGGATTTCGGTCCTAATACCGTGGTTTGTGACTGTAAATCAACTTTTATCAGTGGGTACAAATTTATTGTCACTGAACAAGCAAAGTACATGAGAAAACAACATGATGGTGTTATGGTTACTGCCACAACAGATTGTTATGCTAGTGCATCATATAGTATACTGAAATTTGAAAATGTGTATTATTATGGAGTCATTGAAGAAATAATAATATTGGATTATTACTCTCATGGATGAGTCACAATGATGAAATGTCATTAGTTTGATTCGATGATGAGATAGGGCACGTTTATTGATGATTGTGGATTTTGAGTAATTAATATGACTCACACTCTTGCTACCGAAGAACCATATGTATTGGTATCAATGGATAAACATGTTTTTTATATCAAAGATCAACTTCGACCTAAATTTGGTGTCATAGTTGATGTAATTCCAAGACATATTTTTGATGATGGGGATGATGGAATTGACACTTTCCCTAATACCATTAGAACCAATCCATTTATTTCTTTTGATGATTTTAATAGTTCAATTTTCAGAGTTGATTGTGAACCTAAAGTTGCGGGGGAAAATATATAGAATAATCCTTCCATGGTCTCAATTATTTTTGATTACCTCGAGTTGGGTTGTTAAGGTTGGTACTATTCAAATTGATTTAATATTAATTACAAATATGTTGTATCCGAATTGACCATTATGTGAATTTTTAATGTTTATTGGTTGGAATTTTTTTTAAATAGGTATTATTAAAAATTGAACTGTATTTAAACATAAAAAACCAACATTTCTAACTTGGTGAACATTTTGATGATTCAACTGTGATTTGTATACAATTTGTATGACTCTAAAACATCTCTTTAACATTTTACCAGGTAATGAACATGATGGTTTGTATTCTTCTACAAAACATGTATTGAAATAGGCATCATCTACCTGAGCTAAAGAAATTAAATTTTTCCTTAATTTGGACAACTGCTTTACCAAGTATAAATATGGTAGAATTAATGTTCCATGATTTTAATAGACAGATGACACTTAGTAAATAATCATCCTACTAAAAATTAAATTTCATTATTACATATTGTATAATTTATTGACTTCATTATATATTTATTCAAGATCACCTAAAACAATGGTTAGTAAAATTATCCATGAATCCCCCTATTCTCTCTCATTTATTTAGTTTTTTGGGTTACACAATAGTTATGATTTTCTATTTACTTCTATATTTTATTTCAAATGCATGAAATGAAACCAATTGAAAAGAGGTGATGAAAACATATTATGGACAAAAATCGTCGCATGACTGAGCTAGGAATTCCACCACTAGTGCCTGTAGTGAGTATTTTATTTCAAATATATTTATTTAAATAATATATAATGTCATGTGATTAATTTTTTAAAACATTTTTTCAGGATCCATCTATTAGGAAACAATTATTTGATGAGTAGCCTACTAGTGGTCCTAGTACATGGGGGGTTCGTATGAGGGGGGTGGTACAGAAGCTAGATGATCTAGTCGGTGTACCTGATTAGACCCTGCCCCTCCCACTAACATACCATCCATCCCACATTCTGATCCCGGTTTTCCGTTAGGGACACACGGGATATTTAGGCCTCCCATGTTTTCATCACCCTTTAGATTTGAGCCTCCTCACCCGTTTGTACGATATTCGATGATGATTCCCACTCCCCATCCATCAATTGGCCAGCAATACCTATCATCTTCTTTTACTTCTGCTTCATTCTCTCAAGGTTTTTATATTCCATCTTCTTCGACTCCTACTCTACCAGAGTCTATCTCTGTGGAGTATACATTGGGACCTACACCATCTTTACAAGGTGTTCCTTCAGTTTCTGTGGATCCAGTGGCACTCATTGATCAGACTACCATATGTATACATATACAACCCTAACAAATTGATACACCATTATTTATTTTCTTTATAACATGTATTGATAAAATACTTTTTTCTTTCATAACAAATAAATCTACTGATAGGAGGTGGGGGAGGGGGCATACACTCATGCGTGCAACGTGGAACCGCCGCATGTAGTTGATGGTGGAGTAAAATAAAGATAGTCAGATGATTGAAAAATAAGGGCAGCAATGTCGGAGTTTTTTGGCGATGCTTTCCAAATACTCTGACATCATTCCTGTCAGCCCGCTCTCATGGAGACAGCTTCTAAATAAAGTCAAGGATAAAGCCTGGGCAGAGATATGGGTAAAAAAATCTGTTGTATTTAAAGAATTATATTAATTTTTTTATATATATGAATTACTATTTTGTTGTCAGCTGCGGTTTCATTTCCACGATAGTGAGGGTTCATGGCCAGCATGTATAAAGGATTTAGGCGAGCATTGGAGAGCTTATAAGCATGAGTTGTACATTGGATGGAATGCTAGAGTTGGCACAGATTTAATGGTTGTCCCTATCATGGATGATTGTCTGTTAGAACTATACTGACAGATGATTACTCATTGGACGACTATCCAATTAACGGTATTGATCAAATTAGAGGTATTTAAATGAAAATTTTCATGTTTTTTGTTAATACTAATTATTGAATTTTATTTAGGATGCATCTGGAAGAAATAAAAAAACATTTATGCTAAGAAATATGTCTACACATTGGGTGTACTACAATTCCAGATCATGAGAGGTAGCAGGTATGACAGTTTATAATCTTTCTTTATGACTTGCACTTTCTATTGCTTCCTCCATAATTTATTCAATTTTTTAAAGTTGTTATATAATCTTATTTATGCGATTACTTTTTTTTAATATTATTTTTAATTATATTTTCCTACATTAAATTTCATTGTAGAGGCATAAATTGAATATAGAAGGATGTGTTCCTCGAGCAAAGCTGTTTTTCTTGAGTAGAAAGAAGAAAGATGGAATTGCAGTTAATGAACCGACTCAGCAGTAGATTTTAAGTTTTACTTTGTACAATTAAAATTTTAATCACTATTTTGTAACTAAATAATATATTTATATTTGTAACATTATTTTTTAGAGGTCGTTGATGCCCAGAAACCTGACAATTTTGGGACAAACAATCACTTACATCAGGTGTTGGGAGATGAGCACCCTGGTAGAGTATGCTGCCGACCTGGGAAGTGTATAGTTCCTATGAGGTATTGGACCTCCTCAGGTATGATTTTTAGTGTCACCGACTTGTATCAGGTTAAGGAACATGCATAACAGGCTGAAAAAAGGGCCCCAGAGATGGCAGAACAGTCTATTAAGGCAAACACTGCATTTATGAAACTGATGGAAGTTTTACGTCCAACAATTCCACTAGAGTCCAACACTACTTGTGATTAATATATTTCATAGATGTGTTCAATATATGGTTCACTAGGTGGAAGTTCTATTGTTGGTCAAGATGATGGTGAGGAGGATGCCCAGGTAGAGGAGGTGGAGGGAGAGGAGGAGGCCGAGGCGGAGTAGGAGGGCGAGGAGGTGGGCGATGAGGAGGCAGAGGCTGAGTACAAGGGAGAGGAGGAAGGTGGGTATGATGAGGGGAAAACTATGGGGATAAGGGTGAGGGTGATGATGATAGTGATGATAGTGATGGTGATGAGGGATAGATTGATCCATTACATTTTTTATTGATATTACTGACCTTTGATGTTTATTTATTTGTTGTGCCTGAATATATGTGTGATTAGGTATCTCACGTTATCTTTATTGTTTTATCTATAAATAATATAACTTGACTTGATGATTTTCTATGAAATCCCCCTATTTTAATGAAATTTTAATTTTTTAGGGGAATTTAGAAAATCGGTGCTCTGATTAGAAGTTGATATAATGAAATTATTTTTTTAACCTTGATATAATTTTCAAAGAAAATATGTAAATACCATCCCATGAACCCGATATATCCCCCCGAACAACCCCATGGACATCCCCCTAGACAGTCCCCCCCCCCACCTCCCTATACCCCGGACAGCCCCCCAGACAGCCTCCCACCATCCTTCCTGGACCTGAGACAGCCCCCGGACAGCCCCCCACCCTCCTCCCTGGACCTCGAACTGCCCCCTAGACAGCCTCTCCACCCTCCTTCTTGGACCCTGGACAGCCCCCAGACACCCCCCCCCCCTGAACCTCCTCCATGGCCCCGAACAACCCCCCGAACATCCCACACCCTCTTACTTGGAACCCAGACAACCCCCCAGATAGCCCCCCACCCTCCTCCCTAGACCTCAGACAGCCCCCCGAACAACCCCCCAGATAGCCCCCTGGACAGCCCCCACCCTCCTCCATGGACCATGGACAACCCCCACCCTCCTCCCTCGACCCCAGACATCCCCCCCTCTTTCTTTTACCCAGACAGCCCTCCACGCTTCTCATTGGACCTCGAACAGCCCCCCCCCCCCCCCCCCTAACCTCATCCCTAGACCCTAGACCCCCCCCCCAACCCTCCTTCCTGGACCCCGAACAGCCCCCCCCCCCCCCCCCCGAACCTTCCTCCCTATACCCCAGATAGACCCCTAGACAGCCTCCCCATCCACCTTCATGGACCCCAGACAACCCCCAGACAGCCCCCACACCCTCCTCCCTAGACCACAGACAGCCTCCCCACCCTCCTTCCTGGACCCCGAACAGCCCCTCAGACAGCCCCCCGGACAACCCCCCCCCCCCCAGATAGCCTCCCCACCCTCTTTCCTGGACCCCAGATATCCCCACAAACAGCCCCCCTACCCTCCTCCCTAGATCGAAGACAGCCTCCCCACCCTCCTTCCTGGACCCCGGACAGCCCCTCGGACAGCCCCCCGGACAACCCCCCGGACAGCCTCCCCACCCTCTTTCTTGGACCCGAGATAGCCCCACTAACAGCCCCCCCCCCCTCCTCCCTAGACCTTGGATAGCCCCTTACCTGACACCCCAACATTTATCGAGCGATGATTCCGCAAATATAAAGCATCACAACAATTCAGAAAAGTCTAAGAACCACCTACCTTGATTCTGGAGACAATTGCACTCTTAATTTGGCGTCTCAGATCTCAATCTACACTCTCTTCAAGATTAACCCTAAATCCCAATGTAAAATATGTTTTTAGAGATTTTTAAGAATACTAGAGAAGAGTGAAAACCCTAATTGAGAAGAGGATTCAAGGAGAGGATTTGACTCACATGGATCTTCAATCCGCACTTGACAGCACTCCAAACACCCAAAGAACAAAGTAGATACACCCTTAAGAGCTTTTGAGAGCTTTGGATTATGTCGATACTTTAGCACAAGGATCCATGGTTTATTTTTGACGTGTATTAGTCAACCCCACCCGAATCTAAGGAACGGTGTGGCCGGTACCACTCAAAGTGTCTCACTTTTATTTGAAATGGACAACATTTTAAGTGAAAACAACAACTGGCATAAGGAAAACTGACCAAATGCATTTAGATTCTATTGATACTTTAGGAAAATGATCCATAGGTCATATGTGATGTGTAAAAGTCAACCCTTCCCCAATCTGAGGCATGGTGTGGCCGGTAACACTCATAGTGTCTTTTTTTGTTTAAAATGGACACCTTTTTAAGTAAAAAAACTGGCATACAAAAAACCAACCGAATGTATTCGGATTCTACTGATACTTTGTTACAGGATCCATGGGTCATTTTTGACATGTATGAGTCAACCCCACCTCAAACCCAGGCATGGTGTGGCCGGTATCACTCAAAGTGTCTCACTTTTATTTGAAATGGACAACAATTTAAGTGAAAACAACAACTGAAATATATAAAACTACCCAAATGAATTCATATTCTATTGATACTTTATAAAAACTATCCATGGGTCATTTTTTATGTGTAAGAGTCATCCCTACCTCAATCTGAGGGACGGTGTGGCTGATATCACTCGAAGTGTGTGTCTTTTGTTTTAAATGGACACTTTTTTAAGTAAACACAACTGGCATACAAAAACATAACCAAACATATTCTGATTGTGTTGATACTTTAGAATAATGATCCATGGGTCATTTTTGATGTGTACAAGTCAACCTCGACTCAATACTAGGCATGATGTGGCTGGTACTACTCCAAGTATCTCACTTTTATTTGAAATGGACAACATTTTAAGTGAAAACAACAACTAGCATACGGAAAGCCAGGAAAATGCATTTGGATTCTATTGATACTTTAGTAAAACGATCCATGGGTCATATGTGATGGGTAATAGTCAACCACGCCCCAATCTAAGGCATGGTGTGTCTTGTATCACTCGTAGTATCTTTCTATTGTTTAAAACAAACACCTTTTTAAGTAAAAACAACTGGCATATGGAAAACTAACCACATGTATTCAGATTATGATAATACTTTTGAACAAGGATCCATGGGTCATTTTTGATGTGTACGAGTCAACCTCGACTCCATCCTAGGCACAGTGTGGCCAAAACCACTCAAAGTGTCTCACTTTTAATTGAAATGGACAACATTTTAAGTGAAAACAACAACTGGAATACAGAAAACTAACCAAACGCATTCAGATTCTGTTGATACTTTAGAAAAATGATCCATGGTTAATTTGTAACGTGTACAAGTCAACCCCACATCAATTTGAGACACGGTGTGGTTGGTATCACTCGAAGTGTCTGTCATTTCTTTAAAATGGATATTATTTTATGTAAAAACAACTAGCATACAGAAAAATGAAAAAACATATTCAAATTATGTTTATAAATTATCACAATGATCCATGGGTCATTTGTGACGTGTATGAGTCAACCCCGCCTCAATCCGAGGCATGGTGTGGCTGGTACCGCCAAAAGTGTCTCACTTTTATTGGAAATGGACAACATTTTAAGTGAAAAAAACAATTGGCATACGGAAAACTGATCAAACACATTCATATTCTATTGATACATTAGGACAATGGTCCATGGGTCATATGTGATGTGTATGAGTCAACCCCGCCCCAATCCAAGGCACGGTGTGGCTGGAATCACTCGTAGTTTCTTTCTTTTGTTTAAAATGAGCACCCTTTTAAGTAAAAACAACTGGCATATGGAAAACTGACCAAACATATTTGGATTGTGTTTATACTTTAGCAGAAGGATCCATGGGTAATGTTTGACGTGTGCATGTTAACCCAGCCTCAATCCTAGGCACAGTGTGGCTGGTACCACTCAAAGTGTCTAACTTTTATTTGAAATGCACAACATTTTAAGTGAAAACAACAACTGGAATACGAAAACTGACCAAACGCATTCAGATTCTGTCGATACCTTAGTACAATGATCCATGGGTCATTTGTGATGTGTACGAGTCATCCTTGCCTCAATCCGAGGCACAGTATAGCCAGTATCACTCAAAGTGTCTGTCTTTAGTTTAAAATGGACACTCTTTTAAGTAAAAACAAATGGAATACGTAAAACCAACCAAACATATTCAGATTGTGTTGATACATTATCACAATGATCCATGGGTCATTTTTTACGTGTATGAGTCAACCCCGCCTCATTATGAGGCACGTTGTGGCTGGTACCACTCAAAGTGTCTCACTTTTATTTGAAATGGACAACATTTTAAGTGAAAACAACAACTTTCATACGAAAAACTAACCAAACGCATTCATATTGTCTTGATACTTTAGGACAACGATCCATGGGTCATATGTGATGTGTACGAGTCTACCTAGTTGAAATCTAAGGCTCGATGTGGCCGGTATCACTCAAAGTGTTTTTCTTTTGTTTAAAATGGACATCATTTTAATTAAAAACAACTGGAATTTGAAAATCCGAACAAACGTATTTGGATTGTGTTGATAATTTAGAACAAGTATCCATGGGTCATTGATTATGTGTATGAGTAAACCCTGCCTCAATCCTAGGCATGGTGTGGTCAATACCACTAAAAGTGTCTCACATTTATCTGTAATGGACAACATTTTAAGTGAAAACAACAACTGGCATACGTTAAACTGACAAAATGCATTCGAATTCTTTTGATACATTAGGATAACGATCCATGGGATAGTTGGGATGTTTACGAGTCAACTCCACCTCAATCTGAGGCACGATGTGGCCGGTATCACTCGAAGTGTCTGTCTCTTGTTTAAAATGGACACTCTTTTAAGTAAAAACAACTGGCATATAGAAAGCTAACCAAATGTATTCGGATTGTATTGATTCTTTAGCACAACGATCCATGGGTCATTTGTGACGTGTACGAGTCAACCCCGCCTCAATACGAGGCACGGTGTGGCCGGTACCACTCAAATTGTCTCACATTTATTTTAAATGGTCAAGATTTTAATTGAAAACAGCAACTGGCATACAGAAAACTGACCAAACGCATTCATATTCTGTTGATACTTTAGGAAAATGATCCATGGGTCATATGTGATGTGTACAAGTCAACCCCTCCCCAATCCTAGGCATGGTGTGGATAGTATCACTCATAGTGTCTTTCTTTTGTTTAAATTGGACACCCTTTTAAGTAAAAACAACTGGCATACGGAAAACTGACCAAACGTATTCGGATTGTGTTGATACTTTAGAAAAAGGATGCATGGTCTAGCCTCACACAATCCACTTCTCATGTGATGAACTCCTACCCCTATTCTAAAACCCATGACATTTAATACGCTAAGGAAAACTACATTCTATAAGTCACACAGTCTCATTGATACACACCCATTATCATCATCACTAAGATCAAAGAGTCCCACCCCAAACCATGGGACATTATATTTGGGTTTGGTTGAATTCATTTATCCATTTCCTTATTTTGGGGTTATTAGCATCTAATTTCTTAATTCAGTGTATGTGTTATACAAAATGAAAATTTTTCTGTGTTCTTAATTCTATATAACACATATAATTATGTATTCATTTTTTTATGTATTGTATTCATAATTGATAATTAAATTATTTATTTATTCAATTCGGTATTCAATTATGAATTGAATTCCAGATTTCATATGTAATTGTCATCTCAATTCTGAATTGAATTCGAAATCAATTATGTATGTTTATAATTACCTTATGAATTATATTTTAATTTTGTATTAGTATAGTTTTGAGGTGAATTATGTGTTAAATATATATGAATTAATTGTATATATGTATGTGTTATAGTTGTTATTGCAGTTAATTGGAGTTGGGAAGCTGGGAATTCAGAAAGGGCTGCTGGCAGCAAGCTGCTGCCTGAATTGCACAATAAAGCCTATGCCAACGGTTGTAAACCATTGGCATAGGTTTTTGAAGGTGTTTTATACCAATAGTTCTAGAGAACTATTGATGAAAACACTTTCCCAATGGTTTAAAACCGTTGGGATATAGTGAAATGTCCATCCTTTACCAACGATTTACCCAAACCATTGGTAAAATGCTATAAAAAATATATTCCAATGGTTTGAAACCATTGGAATAGTATGTTTACCAACAGTTTATACTTTTGGTGAAAAGTTATACCAATGGTTTGACATAATCGTTGGTATAATGTAGATTTCCTAACATATACCAACAGTTTTCCAAACAATGTTGGCATATGTGTTTCCCTATGGCTTACTTCCCTACGGTTTGGATAACCATTAGTATATATTATACCAACAGATATCCAGCCTTTACCAATAGTTTGGAACCATTGGTAAAGGGTGAATTTCCATTAGTGTACACCATGCATGCGATAATTAACATGATATTGAATGGATTATTATGGTTTTTGAGGAGTTGGTATACATTATGAACCATTTAGGAGGGATGATATTTTTCATGATATGATAATTAATATGTGTTGTCATTTATGCTTCATGAAGATTGTTTTGACCAAGGTATTAGATGATGGCCTAAGAGTGAAATGTCTAAGTGTGAGGGAATTGAAAGAGAAAACATTTTCAATTATTTTAATTTTAATTTCAATGTATTAATCCCACCAATGTTTAAGGACATTCGTAACATTTTATTGTTTACGAAGTATTTTGAGGTTAATTTCAAAAATTACCAATTTTAGATTTTAAATATTTCAATTTATTTCTTTATATGCACCATAATTCATTCTTTAATAGGTTTTAATGTTAGAGGTTCTTAATTTTATTCTTCAGGGCCCAAAACTAAATCCATCATTAGAGTTCCCAAATATAACTCACAAGACCAGCCTCGAAAACTATGCATATATTTGGAGATTTTTTATGGTGGGCCTATATCTCATAAACAATATAACCAATGGATCTGAAATTATTCAAGGAGGTAAAGAATATATAAATTAAAAACATTCAAAAAGGTCTTCACACTTTATTCTTTCATTATAATGGCCATTAATGAATGAGAATTTGGTCTATTGGAATACAAATATTCAGGATGGGAAGATTAAATATTCAGGGTAAATCAACCATAACTCATTCATTACATAGAAAATCAAGCTAAAATTTCATTATCCGACATATTAGAGATGTACGAAAAACTATAAAGAGAAAACTCTTTCAAATTCTTCCATTTATCTAGGCTATAATGTGGAAACATTAAGAGTATGATTTGGACACAAATATTTCACCTATTTTCCCTATAAAAGACTGTTTGTTCTTCATTTCAAGCTGTTGGAAACTTGGGGGTATTTTCTATTATCCATTTTCTTTATTTTTTTAGTTCAATTTCTTTTCTAATAGTATTATTCATTATTAGTATATTTTAGTATTCTTCTTCCTCTCATTCTATCATATTTTTTATCCTTTTTTTTCCTCCCAAACCTTCTCCACTGTGAACTCTTATGATCATGATCATGAGTAGCTAACAAGAGGAAGTTCCTAGGGGAGTAATCAAGTGTTGATACTGATACTTTGAACATTAATTATTAATTCTTATTATTTTCTTATTTTTATTCTATGGTGGGTCTTAGGGGTAAATGTATATTTTTTTCTCCACTTGCTGCTTGAGGTTTATCTTTCACTTCTATAATATTCTCACTCGATCAAGGAGGTGGATGTGAGGTCTCTCAATGATTGTTTAGATAAATGTATATTAAAAACCATATGTAGAGGATTATTTTCACTCATATGATGGAATGTGTTCATTAAGTAAATTTGAAACTAATAATAAGACAATGATGGTTCAATTTGGGGGATTCTCTCTAGAATGTCTCATTTCTTCCTAACATTATTTTTGTCTGTATTCATTCTGTTTTCATGGAATTTTCATGTATAATTTTAGTTTTTCATTCTGAATTTTAACATATACATTTTTTTAGTTTTATTTTATAAATAAAAAAATTAAATTAATAAAAACATAATTATAATTGGTCAATGTTTCAGCATGAAAATTCTTCAAGAGAACAACCTAGGTCAGCCCCTATGATGCACTTAGTTATAAATATTTTTGAGAGCACATGCGATAAATATTCATCAAACTGACACTATTAATAGAGAGTGAAGTGGTCTTCAATCACTATTTTTATTCTCATTTTGTAAATAATTTAATTGTTTCCTAAAAAAAACAAAAAAAATCATAATTTTCAAAAATTAAAAAAAATATATTGTCCATAATGTCTTCAAATTGTGATTATTATTCATGGACTAACTATTCATAGGATAAACTAGAAGCATAAATTCAAAATTATCTATTGAAAAAACATAAAGAATACATAAAAATTAATATCAAAGCTGAAATGGTTTAAGAATATATTTGTTCATTGGAACAACAATCTGATCCAGAACCAGAACCTTAACCAAAACTAGTAGTGGAAGATATTTCACCAATACTTTTTTTGTTAAATAACCTGAGATAGTTGGGAATGAGCTTATAAAGAAATTAATAACATCGTACCACACTCAAAAAAATTCAAGGGGTTTTCTGAAGTACACATGGAAGATAATGCCTTTAGAGTACATCAACATTTTTTTGGAAGAATCATAGTATAGAATTTTTGAAGATAACAAACAACATGATCTTCCCATCCTTGATGACGATAAACTAGACCATTTTTACCTCTCTATTTATTTGGAGGAAAACAATGAAGATAAACATATTGAGATTGAGTTCCCATTGGTCTTTCTTGAAGAGATCAATTTCCAAGATGACATACTTGAAAGGGATTATTTATTTATTGATTCTTTATATTTTAATATTATTCAAGTTGAATTGTACTCTGACTTTTACTCTTGTGAAATTTCTGATACAACATAATGGGAAGAGACCATGGATGTTAAAGAAGAAACCACCCAAGTGGTGGTGATCAATGAAAAAGGTTTTAAGGAGCTTGTGTTTGTGATATTATCTCCTCTAAATCAACTTATATAACATATGGAGGATGAAAACATCGATCTTAAAATGGAGCACCCATATTTTCTTTTCCCTCCCACTCTAGGAATTAAATTCGATATTTCTTATTTATTAGAGTTTGGGAATTTTCTTATATTCTTTAGGGTTCTCCATTATTAGTGTTTACTCATGGACATTAGGAAAAGTCACTTATGTGAAGTTCATATCAAAGAAACCACACCCACATTTTGATTGGGGATAATCCACTACAACTACTTGACTAGGGGTAGAAAAAACGTAACACCCTCTTGGGGGTCAAAACCAAGATGTATCCATTTTATATCCCCTTTATCATTCTGTTTCATTATTTTTATTATTTCTTATCATTTCATTTTTATAGTTTTAAAGTGGTATCATCTACGAGTTTAACTCAAGGATGTCACTGAAAAATAAAGCAGGTTGTGTCTTTTCTTTTCTTCATTTAATTTGCTGCCTAATATAAATTATGTTTGAAAATATTTCCTGGTCTAATTTGAATGAAAAATGGGGCAGTGAATGAAATAATTATGGGGAGGCATTTCATATTTTTTTTTTGAAGTTTTTTTCTCCATTCATTTCATTTTTATGCAATTTTTCATAATTTTTAATGTTTTTTTTGTTGTGTTTTTGAGGATTCTTGAGTGGAATCGAATAATTTGGATATTTGAAAAAATCTAGGTATTTTTGAAACATTACTTGATTTGAATTTATAAGGATTTAAATTATTTTTTAAAGGTTTTGTTTCTTGATTTCCAATCTTTTCATTTGATGATGTTTGGCTGATTTTGAAACTCATGTGCACAAGTACTATCAAAATTGAAAATCTTTCCTAACCCGAGATGATTCTATAACTTTTTGAGATTTTATTTTCATTTATATTTTTGTTTAAATCTTGGATAAATATTATGTGATCCATAAATTTTTGTTTATATCTTTTTCAAATATTTTATAGTTCATGGAATTTTTCAAGTATGATTGAGGCACCACTTCGAAATTCCTTTCTACACTCAACTCTTATTTAGGCCTACCATTTCATCTAACCTTTATTAAGACCCTAGTAGCCCTAATATACCTTGTTAGGAAGTTACATTACAATCCATTTATCCCTTTAAAACATGAACTATAAGTTAAATACATGATTATATTTGAAATCCAGTGTGGGGGATAGAGGGGATGGGATATATTTGAATTCTTGGAGAATCAGTTTGAGCTTAATTAAAAGTGCTTCCATATTTACTACTACTTTGGTGGAAGAAATTTCATGATATAAATATTGATTGGTGGTTCAAAATTTCATTACACATTTGGTAAGGGTTTTCACCCATATTTAAATATCAAAATCTTCCCCTATTTTCGTGGAAAATTTGAATTTGAATTCTAGCTAAAAGAATTCTACAAATTTGGAAAGAAGGGAATAAAAACATTGATGATCAAATTCCAAGTGTGAACTTCCCAAAGATTGAATTTTTTGTAGGTGATTCATTTTCTAGTTTATTTAGGAGAAAATCGTTCTTTCTAAAAACTATTTTCATGCATTTTCTTCACATTAGATATTAACCCTCCTCATTTTTCCTCTAATGTTTTTACATTTATAGCCTTTCGACCCTCTACATCATAAAAACCCAAGAAAATATCTCATTATTGGTACATTTTTTAATCTTTGAATTAGGGATACTATAAGGATAGCAATCCTATTTATCTCACATCTGTTCTTGTGAATGAGAAAAACTCCACAAATAATCTCTTTGAATGAAGAGAGAAATATTTTTTCTGGGGAGGTATGTACAACATGAACGTGATAATTAACATGATATTGAATGGATTATTATGATTTTTGAGGAGTTTCAAACATTATATCCATGTAGGAATCATGATATTTTCCTTGTTATTATAATTGATTTCTGTTGTCATTTATTCTTTGGGAAATTTATTTTGACCATAGTATTAGATGATTTCTTATGAGTGAAATGTTTAAGAGTGGAGGAATTGATGGAACAAATATTTTCAATTATTTTATTCATAATTAAATTGTTTTAATCCCATTAATGTGTTATCTCAACTAAAATTATTACATTCTATGGTTTTATAAGTACTTTAGGTTAATTTAAAAATGACCTATTTTAGATTTTAATTATCTTTATTTATTTCTGTATTTTGAACATAAATTTATTTAAACTTATCCAAAATGAAAATTTATTATTTTATAGGATTATATGTTAAATGGGATTCATTTTATTCTAAAGAGCCCAAAACTAAATCCATCATTTGAGGGCCCAAATATATCTCACAATTCTAACCTCAAAAACTGTGTGGATAACTGAAGAGTTTTTATATTTGGATCATATATCAGAAACAGATAAACCAATGGATCTGGAACTATACATAAAAATTGAGAAGATATAAATGAAAATATTTCATTAATTATGTGAGGAATTATTCTTTAATTCCTAATTCCAATTATTTCATGAAAACGATGTGCAATGGAATACAAACAATCATCATGGGAAGATTAAATATTCAGAGTAAATTGACAATAACTCATTCATTACATGGAAAATTGAGCTAAATTTTCGTAATAACACATATGAGATATTTAATAACAATATTAAAGAAGTAAAGTTTTTAAAAAATTTCCATTTATCTAGGATACCAAGAAAAAATAATCTGAGGACAATTTTGGAGCCAAATATTTCACCTCTTTTTCCCATAAAAGAGTGTTTCTTATTCATTTCAAGTTGTTGGAAACATGTGTGTAGTATTTTTTTCCATTTTATACAGTTTTTATTTTAATTTATATTTTAATATTATTATTCAGTTTTAGTATGTCCTATTCTTATTATTCCCTTCATTTTATCATATTTTTTAACTTTTGTGTTTCCACCATATCCCTCTCTACTGTGAACTCTTATGCTCATGATCCAGAGTAGCTAACCTGAGGAAGTTCCTAGGGTAGTAAAAAAAATTTGTTCCCAATCCATTGAATATTAGTTCTTAATGTTTCTTATTTTATTAGAGTTACTCTAAGGGTGATACTTTTGGTAAAGTTTCCTTTGTGTCTCCAGTTCCTCATGTGGTATATCTTTTGCTTCTATAATATTCTCCCTCGATAGAGGAGGTGGATGTGTGGTCTATAGAAAATCATTGAGAGCACCATATATTCACAGCCATATAAAAACAAGTATTTTCACCCACATTATAGACAATATTCAATATGTATATTCAAAACTAATAATAATATAATTAAGGTTTGATCTGGGTGATTCTCTTGATAAGGTATCCTTCCATCCTAACATAGTTTTGTATATATTAATTATATTCGCAATGAATTTTCATGTTTAATATTATTGTTTTCATTTTAAATTCTCTAATATTAAATTATTTTAGTTTTAATTCATAATTTAAAAAAATTAATTATAAGTAGTCAGTGTTTGACCATGACAACTCCTCAACAGAATGACCTAGGTCAGAAATTATGGTGCAATTAGATATAAATATTTTATAGATCATGAAAAACAAACCTTCATACAATTCGAATCGTTTTCAGGGATCCAAGTGGTATTCACTCACTTTTTTCACATTTTTTAAATAATTCCATTTTCTTAATAAAAAAGAACAAAAAAATCATAAATTTCAAAACCTTAAAAAAAATTTGTTCATAATGTATTCACATTGTGATTTTTATGAATTGACTGAATTTTCTTAGGTGAAACCAGAGGAATAAATTCAAGATTCTTAGTTTCAAGAAATTAAATAATTCATACAAAAACTGAAGTGAAAATATGAAATGGTTGAAGAACATATTCATTCACAAGTGCAGAAACATGAGCCAGAATGGGAACCTTAAACAAAACCAGTGGGGAATAATATTTGACCAAAAAAAATTTATGTTAAATAATCGAAGGTAGTAGAGAATGAGCTTCTAATGTAATTAATCTTGTTATTATACAATAAAAAAAATCATAAGGAGGTCCTTAAAGTACAAAATAAATGTAATGCATTTATGGGAGATCTACATTTTTTGGAAAAATCTAAGAATAGATTTTCTTAATATAACCTGCAACATGATCTTCCCATCCATGATGATGAAAAATCAGAAACTTTCTACCTCTCTATTTCATTAGTAGACAATGATGAATATGAACCTATTGAGATTGAGTTTCGATTGGTCTTTCCCAAAGAGATCAATTTTAAGCTTCCATACTTGAAAGTTAAGATTTATTTATTTATTATTCATGTTTTAATATTATTCAGGCTAAATTGTTCTCTAAATTCCATTTTACTGAAATTTATGATACAACACAAATGAAGCACGTCATTGATATTAAATAAGAGGCCAATCAAGTAGGGGTGATTAATGAAGAATATTTTAAGGATCATGTTGTGGTGCGACTATCTCCTTTATAACAACTTTCATACCATATGGAGGATGACATCACATAATTCAATAGGGAGAGCCCCTATATTAATTTCCCTCCCACTCGAGATCTTAAATGCAATATTTTTTATTTCTTAGGGGTTGAAGTTTTTTTATATTCATCAGGGTTCTCTATTCGTGGTGTTTAATTTTGTACATCGAGAAAAATCACATGTGGTGGTTCATCTCAAGGAAACCACATCCACCTTCTGATTGGGGATAACCAACTGTAACTGGTAGACTAGGAGCAATAAAACCTAGCACCCACTGGGGGGTATAAACCAAGCATAATACCATTTAGATCTCCTTTATGTTACTTTTTATTTTTTTCTTATGTCTTATTATATCATTATTATAGTTTTAAATTGGTATTATCTTGGAACATAACTCAAGGATTCTAATAAATAATAAATCATGTTTTTTCTTTCCTTTTCTTTATTTTATTTTCTTCCCAATATAAATTATGTGAAAAAACATTTCTTGATCTAATTTTAACTGAAAAGTGGGTAATAAATGTATTAAGTGTAGGGATGGTATTTAAACCAATTTTTAGTAAAAAAAATTGCATGAATTTTATTTTTGATTCCTTTTTCAGAATCTTTCATGTATTCTTTTTTTGGTGTGTTTTTAAGATTCTTAAGTTGAATCAAATACTTTGGACAATTCAAAAATTCTTGGTATTTTTCACATATTTTTTCTTTTTAATAAATTATGATTTATAATATTGTTGAATGTATTTTTTCCTTGATTTCCAATCTTTTCATTTGATGAAGTTGGGTTGATTGTGAAACTCATGTGCACAAGTACTACCCAAATTGAAAATCTTGCCTAACCCTAGAAATTTCTATACCTTTTTAACATCTTCTTTACATTTATCTTTTTATTGAGATTTTTGGGACATGTTTTGGTATCTAAAAATCTTTTTTTACAATTTTTCAAATCTATTATTGGTAATGAAATGTCGCAATTATAATTGAGGCACCACTTTGAAATCCCTTTTTCATATTCAACTCTTATTTTTGTGTACCTTTTAATATGACCTTTATTAAGACCATAGTAGCCATAGTACACCATGTTAGGTAGAAATATTACAACATATTTATCCCGTTCCCCGATGCACTTGAATTTAAAAGCATTATTATTATTGAACTCAAGTATGGGGGAGGGAGGAGATGATCTGTATGTTTCATTCCTAGAGAATCTATTTGAGATGAATTGAAAGTGTTTCCATATTTACTATTAATTTAGTGGAATAAATTTCATGATGTAAAGATGTATTGGTAGCCCAAAATATCATTACACATTTAGTCTGGGTGTTCACCAATATTTGAAGATCATAAGATACCTCGATTTTTCTCTTAAACATGATTCTTTAAAGAAATCCATATCAGAATTCAAGATGAAAAATACTACAGATTGGGGGAAAGTGGTACGAAAATTATTGATGCTGAAATTTCAAGTGTAAACTTACCAAAAAAATAAATATGGATTTGGAGGTGATTCATTATCAATTTGATTGATGAGTACCCCATTCTCAAAAAAAACTGTTTTCATGTATTTACATCAATTTAGAGCTTATCCCTCCCCATTCTTCCATGGATGGTTTTACATTTATAACATTACAACCCTCAACCATATAACAAAACATTAAAAAGACATCATGATTGACACATTTTTGACTCTCTCAATTAGAGATAAAGGGAGGATAGAAAGCCAATTTAGATCACATATTTTCTTGTGAATGATAAAAACTCAAAATAAAATATCCTTGAGTGAAGAGAGAAATTTTTGTTTGGGAAGGTAGGTATGACATTCATGTGAGAATTATCATGAGATTTAATTTATTGTAATGATTTTTTATTAGTTAGGTAATTTGATCAATTAATGGGGCATTATATTTTCCTTAATATATTAATTGCATTGTGCTGTTATTTATTATTTGGGAAGTTTTTTTTACCATGATATTATATGATTTCCAAAGAGTGAAATATTTAAGTATAGGGGAATTTATAGGGATGTTTTAATTTTAATATTAATTTTAATTTTTTAATCCCACTAATGTGATATATTAAGGTTATTTTCCACATTTTATGGTTCTATAAGTATTTTTAGGTTAACTGCAAAAATGAAATATTTTAGATTGAAACTATTTTAATTTATTTCATTATTTAGGTCATAAAATATTTTACACTAATTCAAATTGAAAAATTATTCTTTTATAGGTTTCTATGTTGGATGGTATTAATTTTATTCTTTAGGGAAAAAAACTAAATCCATTATTTGATGGACAAAATCCAGCTCACAAGTCCTGCCTCAAAAATAGTTCACAGATCTAGAGATATTTTTATATTGGGACAATATATCATAAATGACCGAACCAATGGATCTGAAATTATACAAGGTGACTGGGAAGATATAAATGAAAAACTTTTTTTAATGTGTTTGTTCTTGATTCTTTCATTCTCAAGGCCATTAATACAAGGAAACTCATTTTAAATTGACCATAACTCATTCATTCCATTGGAAATCAAGATAAAATTTCATGATTAGACAAATGAAAGATGGAAGAACAACTTGCAAGAATGAAAATTTTTCAAATTTCGCTATTTATCATGGCTACCATGTAGAAATAGTTGTAAGATGATTTTGGAGCCAAAAAATGCACCACTTTTTCCTATAAAGCATTTTTTCTACTTGATTTCATGTTGTTGGAACTTGGGGTAGACTTTGTTATCAATTTGTTGAAGTTTTTTAGTTTAATTTCTATTATAATAGTATTCTTAAATTTTATTATATGTTATTCTTCTTCTTCATCTAATTCTATCATATTTATTATCTTTTTTTGTTTCCACCTTGATCTTCTCCACTATGATCTCTTATACTCATGATCATGAGTAGCTAACCCAAGGAAGTTCCTAGGGGGGTAATCCATTATGATTTCTTAAGGTATTATTTTCTTATATAATCCTTAATTTTACAAATCATGGAACATCGGAGTCTTTTTAAATTCATTTTTTTAATATATGCGTATTTTTAATGTTTATAATAGATTTAGAAACAATTTTGGTTGAATTACATACATGGAATAAAGGGTTTCCCATAGATATTTTGATTTAATTATTTTGAATTAAATTTTTTATCATGAAAAATGTTTGATCAAATGATTATGGCGTATTTCATGTTGATTTTTATGAAAAATGAACGGATTATGCCCTATTTTGGGTTTTAAAGGAAGAAACCATATTTTAATGAAATGTTTGAAATATAAAAAGGGAGTGTTTCTAAATATATCCAATGAATTTATATTTTTTGAATTTCAAATGAAATTAAAATAAATTGGCACCTCAAGTTTGATTTGGTTTAATAGCCTATTTGTCACTTTAAAATGGGTTTATAGCCCATGATACCCTCATTGATCACCCCTTGTATTTGGTGTTCCTATTATGGTATGTTTGTCATTTTATAATATATATTTGATTTGAAAGGGTTTATTATATGAATTTTTTTGGGTGGTGAGGTGTAGGTTATTTCTTTTGTAACCATATGTTTGTATTTTTGTTTATTTCTCACCTCCTTGCTTGGTTTCATAGTCATGTGAATTCTAGGTAACTAAATGTTATCTATGATGAGTGAAGAATCTACTTTAGTCAGTGTGTAGCTAGAGTAGGATTGGGTTATTTAATACATAAAAAAATTTGTACAGTTTCTCAAATCAAACAATGTTATAATACTTAATATGTTAATATTAAAAATTGTTACTTCCAATTAAATCAACCCATCTATTATCTCATCACTAATGGAATCACTAGATCAGGGTTAAGTATTTTTCATTCACTGATTATTAATTTAGGTTATAGTTAATGGAAGTGAATTATTTTTAATAAAAGAAAAGTTATAAAAGGGAATAATTAACAAAGTATTTTAATACCATTTAAACTCAAGATTTAAAATTAAATTCATTTTTAATAAAAGTAATAAAGATATTGTAACATAAATATATACCAAATAGTAAATTATTTCATGAAAAAATTTCTAAGACATGTGAATTTTCATGTTACATTATTAAAATAAAGTGAGGTAAAATAACCCAAACATATGATCTCTACATTCCTTTATAGATCTTAAAAATATTTATAGATTATAGAATTTATAAGAATAAACTTATATAAATAAAATAATTTTAAAAATTAAAGAACACAATTCTAGACATTAATTTCATATAATAAATAATTTTAATGTAATTAAACTTGTTTAATAGAATTTACACAGTAAACCAGAATAATAATACAATTTTAACAACACATGTGATGTGTTTTCCATATCACCTCACCCAATATTTTTTTAAAAACATTATTTGGTCAACCTCTTGATATATTTTCACTAAAAACACTTAGTTTCTCCTGAAAAAATCTTATCTCAATGCTCTGTCACAATTCTTAAACAACCCAAATCATCTCATGATCTTCTAAACAATCACAACAATGTAAAAAATCAAAACTTGGTGTAACTTTATGGTTGGTTCCTTTCCAAAAATACCAAATAAGATATCACTATCTCACCTCGGGTACTATATCACCTCCAATTTGACTCAAAATGATATCAATTAAAATCAATCATAAGCTTGTTATAACACAAAGACTCTATATAAACCCTCATGATCTTTTAGAAAATCGTTTTCAATTTCATGAATATTTGTAAAACCATCATGATTTTGATTCTTGAATAAATTATATGGAATATGAAACCTTGGAATTGTGGATTCAGGTTTGATATTTAATGAAATTGGTGTCTGGTAAATGAATAATCCATTGATTGAATTTTGAAATAATCCCATGGGAATCTTGGTATTTAGGAAGGAAGCCCAGGAAAATCTTGTTAGGCATGTTTAGTTGTACCTAAAAATATAGTCTATAATGAAAAACTAACTAAACGTTGGTCAGGTATGGAGAAACATATAGTGGTGGAATCATACACCCTAGGCGTGTATCCCAAGGGTAATATACACACAAGGTATCCATGATCATTTAGAGTGTGAGGATACTTGATACTTTACCTAAATTACCTAGTAAATGCATTAACACGGTGTTAGGATTTAAATTTTCAATTTAATCCTATCTTCTGAAAAACTAATTATGCCAGTATTATAAAAGTTTTATAAAATTTTTAATAATCATGATTTTATTTAGGCTAGGTTTGGACGTACTTGCATTTTTTATTCTCATTCTTTTTTTAAATTTCAATTTTGAAACGGTAAACTTGGTTTTAAATTTTTAAGTTGGTTTTAAAATTAAAACTGTGGTTTTACTATAAATGAACTAAAATGGGTAAGGTATTATGAAACTGATGAATTTATTTCAAAGTAAACATGTAAATTTTTAAACATTTTGATTTTTACATATTTCAATGGAAATGGTTTTAAAATTTTATTTAATATTATTGGTTTTTTAATATTATTTAAAAAACACTACATGTTAACCATTTCTATAGAAAAGGGGGTCCATATCCCAATAAGTGTTTTGAAAAAAATTGGTCAATTTCCATGTAGAATTTTAAAAAAAATATTTCAACTGTGGTTTTGAAAATTCAAAATATATATTTTTTAATTTTTAAAGTGGTATTGATATGATATTTGGAATCCTAAATTTTTATTTGGTAATTTAAAAAATGTTCTCTTGTAATGTTTTCTATAAAGTGATTGGTTTCAATATAGAATTTGGGAAAAATAAAAAATGTGTTTATTTTTAACAATATGAGTGAATGATTTAATGATGTCACCAAGAAAATGGGTTTAAAAGAATTTGGTTTATTGTGATATGTTGATATGATGATGTGTCCTCTTTCTCACCAATCCTAAATTGAGTTTCTATTTGTTCTATAGACAAAAAAGTTACTCTAATTTCCATGAACTAGAGTAATATGAATTCATCATGGTTCCCCAATGGAATGAAAATATGATTTCTCTAAGATTAATGGCACAAATTCGAAACTGTATCATGCTTCACTTGATTCTGCATTTAATATATAAAACCATTATAAATTTGTTAATTTTTAAATCAAATACCCTAGAATGAAATAACATTAAATATATTAAGGATATAATTAATACATTATATACAGACATAAATCATGAATCACTCCCAAAAACATTATGTTTTATTTATTTTATACCAACTATGAGCCTCACCATAGTTTCTAAACTAACTAGGACTAGTAAATAATGCATATGTTTCCACTATGCGATCACATTGTAGTCTTGGTGTAATACTTTTTCTATTCAATGGAACATGGTTCATGTATTCTAGATATAAGGTAATCATGTATCTCATCCCATTTAAAGTTGTTTAAACGGTATAAAAGAGTATGGGAACTGTGAACATGTATTGTATGATCATCTCATATATCAGACTATTGTGTCTCTAAGAAACTTTTTAGATTTATGAAACAAACTAAGAAATGTTGTATGGTGATTCACTAACTCCGAGCCAATAAAAAAATGCATTTAAGGATAAAAATGTCATCTTCATCAGCTTCATCTCCAAAATTATTATTATTGAATTATTTCTTCAGAATCATCCCCCTATATCTTCATGACATGAACCTATGTTACTTGAACTACAATGAGAAATAATCATCTCATATTGGGTACTAGTGATCATTTTGGGTCCCCCTTATTAGAATTATCTATAATTTTCACCTTCTATTATGAATATCATATGATAATTTATTTATTTTCTATACAAAATTAATAGTTCTTAAACCTAATCGGATGGATATGAATCAAAAATCAAATCAAATCAATTTTATAACAAAAGAATATGAAGATGGAGTCAACGAATTCATTAAGTTTGAAGTAGAGCATGAATACGACCCTTCTATAATCCATTATAGGTGTTTATGTGGTTTTTATTCAAGAAAAATTAATCCCGAAGAGTTATAGGAACTTTAAATTTCTCATGGGATAGATCAGAGATATAAATGTTAGACTAAACATTTAGAAAAACTAAATGTGAACATTGATTGGGATGATACTGTAGTTTATGGATCATTGGGTATGAGTACCAGTATAAATGATGATGAAGATCACATGGGGGAAATGAAAATGTCAATTCAATATGACCTTTATGATTATCCAAAGTATTTTTAGAAATTAAATTGTATCTAAAAGAGACCATTGCATACTGGTTTTACTAAATACAGAACACTGTCAGTTATGTTTAAGTCATATAATTTGAAAGTTGGCAATGGATGGAGTGAAAATAGCTTTACATAACTACTTAGTCTCTTGAATGAAATGATACCAAAATAAAATGAACTTCCTTTTCAAACATATTATGCTAAAAAATTACATTTCCAATGGTAATTATATCTAAAAAATACATGTTTTTCCAAAAGAATTTATATTGTTTCACAAAGGCAAAAATAACTCATAAAATTCCCTAAGTGTGACATGGATCAATACAACAAAGATGAATCAAGTCCTTAGAAATATTTATGGTACTTTCTTATCATTCCATGGTTTATAAGTCTTTATATATTTCAAGTTATAGTTAGAAATTTAACATGGCATACAGATATAAGAATTTAATATAGGAACCGATGTTATATAGTAGAGTATTCTCAATTAAATAAAATTGATTATGAGTGTCTTGAATTTGGAAATGAGGTTATAAACATACTTCTTTAATTATCTAAAGATGGAATAAATACGTTTTGTGTACATATTAGTACTGATAGTACATGGCATGTCATTTTTGTAAATGATAAATTTCTTCTATGGTTATGAATAAAGAACAAAAACATTATGTTGTCTCTGCTTATATATGGACCAAAAAACCAAGTAGTGATATTAATATCTATTTTCACTATTTAAAAAATATATAAAATTGATGTAGGATATGAAAGACTACATAAGTGGTCACTATGGGACGAATGATCCCGTAAGTGGCTTGTAGCGCCAGGGTTTCCCAAGTCACCACCTACCTCTCCCACGTGGTAGATCTTTTGTGGATTATTCTAGTGGTCTCATGTCATGTTTGTGGCTTGCCTCTCCTTCTGTGACACTATTTTTATGGGATCTGTGGTGCTGTTAGTTTGAAATCTATGTCTATAATACCGGCTTGTGACGATGGTTGATTTGTTCACTAACATTCTCTTTACAGTGTTTGTGGGATTGCGATTTTTAGCGATGTGGCATCATCCGGTGGTTTGTTTCGGTGTTCGACAATTATTCTGTAGTGGCATAAACACTTTGAAGGTTCAAAAGGGTCTTCCTTGGTGAGTTTGTTGGTGGTGAAGAGATATGGTGTAGCGTCGGTTCGATTTGGGGCATCCTCCTTCCGGAATTTCTGGAATTCAGAAGGTCGTTCATACTAAGATTTCTTGGATCATGGTTTTTACTAATGGTGTTTTTTCTATCATCTATGATTCTCCTTCTTGCGTTTTGGGTTGTTCTAGTTTCTGTGATGGTATGGATTGTGTTGTGGTTTTGAATTGCGATTGGTGAAAGTTTTTAAATGAATTTAATTTGGTCATGGAGGAAGACTTTGTTTGATTGGTTTGTTTTTGAAGGTGTAAATTCTGTGTAACCAATTTCAGCAACATGGAACAAGCTCCAAGAGGATTCATATTTGGTGGTTCATCCTTACATTTATTTTTGGATTTGGTTGTTTGATAGGGTATGTCGTCAACAATCAGATTGGGCCGGTGCTTTGACAGAGTAAATTTTCTTTCCGATCAGCATTATAGCGGTGAAACACTTCATCATGATCAAATGCTGGGGAAGGGAAGCTCTGTATTGTCAGTTTGGTTTCACTCCTTTTTTCCTTTGGGTGTGATTTTTCCTATTTCTTTGAATTATGTCTGGTTTTCCCTATTCTTCCCTATAAAGGGGGATTTTTCATAACATAAAAAAATATAAGGTTTTTGGGCCATTGGAATTAGGATATAGGTGTTATAATGTATGATTCTCATAGACATGATAAGTTCACATTGAAGTCCATGTTGTACGGGATGATAAATGAATTTACTACTTATGGAAATTTTTATGGATATAACATTAAAGGAATTTTGGGGTGTCTCATTTGTGAAGAATGAACACACTCAGTCCACATGAAACATTCATTGAATAATGTGTTTTTAAGACACTCAATATTTTTACCTTGAAAACGTAAATACCAATTCTGGATGAGAACAGTCAATGGGAATACCAATCAAATGACAACACCATATCCACTAATAGGCGATCAACTATTTAATAAAGTAAATGATATGGATACTATTTTTAGTAAACCATTTTCAAAAAACCTTATGAAATAGGTTCGGAAAAAGAGATCAATTTTATTTTAATTTCTATATTATTATATTCTAAACAGATTGAAGTGGGAATTGGAAACCCAACTCACACATCAAAAAAACTATTGAAATAAAAGAGTACAAGGAAAGAATGAGATTCAATGCACTTTCACTAGCATACAAATAGTTGAAAATGGAAAAACAATTTTCGGCAAACATACCAACTCCTCACTGAATCAAGTTTTTCATTGGTGGCATCAAATTTTAGTATGATTATTAGACACTAGGAGGCCAGTGTGGTGGAAAACCCGAATGTACCAGCCACTTCTGAAAATAAAAGATGGATCCTGCAGATCACTTCATCACTCTGTCAACACTCAAGTTAGTTTTATGCACACTAAAAGCCCTTCGAGAGAGACCAACCCAACAGAAAAGCATATTTATGCATTTAAAACGCAATAGTAGCACTTGATGACATTAAGAAAAACAGAAACTCTGTTAACAGTAGACCCAAGCAACCATGGACTAAAGCCTCTCTTTAGCCAAAATATCTCAAATTCTAGAAGAAACATCATAATAGCTTCATTCAAGAAGGTTGCATGATCAAACTTGTTCTGGAACTGGTAGGAGTACATTTCAAAGAACCCATGGTGTAGGTCTGAAAACATCCGTTGTACAGTTCAATTGAGTAGAACCTGTTGAAAAAGAGAAACAGTGCATGACAAAGAAGAACCTTCTTCTGAGAATCAGAAGAATCTCGACAATTTCATTTCTAGGGTATCTCATTACAATTGAATCTTGGATTTTTTTTTTCAATTCCTCTCCCACTTTGATGAACCACCTCTTTCTGATATCAAGATATGCATCCACTGACATCTCTTAATTTTTATATTGTCTAAATACAGTATTGTATTTTTCATCCATCCATGTTTCGAGGTTATTTGGAAAGTCATCCTTTTCTATAATTACATAGGAATCCCTATAAGATGGGTCATTTTCATCATCCCCACTAGAGGACTCATCCAATTCAGAAGAATTGGAGGATCTTGCTAAAGCATCTTATGAGGTAGACACTTTTTTAGTAGGGGCTGGTTGTGGGGGTATTGTGTTTTGGTCTTTCATGTTCGCATCTAGGGAACTTGTGATAATTGTTCTTTTAAAATTGTAATGATCCTTATATTTCCATTTGTTTCTAGAATTTTGAGTGATGAAGCCATCAGATTCAACCAATGATTTCTTCCCTTTTCTAGCCCTTGATTTTAGGAAGACTTCTTCCAATTGGATGGGTTTGTCAATTTATACATGCAAGGTATATTCATGATCTAATTGCACCTCCTATTTATCTCTTTTCATAGGTTTTCTTGCTTCAAGAATAGGTGAGTGAGCATTGAAGACTTGCTTTTCTTCTATAGAATTCATGAGGTCCACATGTAAGGGATCTTCATGATTCAATTGCACCTCTTCTTTATCTTTTTGTATAGATTTTATTGCTTCAAGAATAGGTGATTCAGCATTAAAGATATCTTTCTTTCCTTCTTTAAAAGTCACAGGGTTGTGCAAGGTCTCGGCATCATAATGGGAGGGGGCCTGAATCTTAGACTGGCCAAGGGGATTCTTTCTATTAGTGTAGTCAGTAGTAACTGTCTAAGAAACAGGGGGCATTATGGGTGTTTCCTTTTCCACCCAAACAAATTTATAGTGAGGGGGAGGCTAAGGGTCATTACATTGAGTCACACATTCAGTCATAGATTGACCATTTTGTGAGCATTTTTTGTAGAAAGTTGGGGAATTCTGAAAGAACACATCTTGAATAAAACCATTATCCCCATTTTGAATCCAGAATCAGGGTGAAAAAGATTTGGAAACATTGAATTTGGTGAAAATCCCAGCGAAAGAGGGGCATGTAAGGTTTAAAGTGGCAGAGTCGGTCTTAATGGGTAGCCTGAATAGACCATAAATGGAAAATAAGGCACTTTGTTTGAAAAGGTGAAGGGATAAATTCGGGAACCCTAGTAAGAGAGGGACAATGGGGGGCTCAGCACCCAAGACAAAGTCTAGAGACTATTTAAGAACCTTTATTCTGCAACCCACAAAGGACCAAAATCCACGAGTCCAAAATCTATAATATTCATCCTCCAAAGAAAATCGAAATAGCACATGAAATGAATTCAATAAACCAATGTGTAACATAAAAAATAGGATGTTTTCTAGGGATTTTCGAAGAAAAACAAGTGAGGGTCTACTCTTAGAAAGCTTACCATCCAGATAAAACTGTAGATCCAGTGATAAAGTGTGTACCTCATCATTTGATAAGGAAATATCTGATAGACCTCAATGACGAAATTTTTTGGGGTCAATGCATTTATAGGTCTTCGATTCAGCTGGAGGAGCACGGCCCGTGACAATATTTATGAAGGATCTTGCATCACGGGGAACGAGGTTAGCTTCAGTAGGGTATCTTCCATGAGCTCCCAAGGGCAGCGACTCCCATGTGGATGAAATTTATCCCCCCAAGTCCTTTGAATTTCTATATTAGAATTGTTTTTATTTTAGGAAATTTTTTGATGTCAGTCATATTGAAAAAAAATGTATTAGGGAGTGTTAATTTTATTGTACTAAATGTTCCTGAAAAAATTATTGAATCAAGGCTAGGTTGGACATGATTAACATGGGTATAATGGATGATTTGGAACCATTTAAGGGTAAAGGGCATACTTGTATTCCTCCAACATCTTACACTCCATCCAGACATAAAATTTTTTTATTTTTTATTTTCCATAATAGTGTAAAAGTTTTATAGGGGTATTAATAAAATATCAAGAATTTTCTTTCAATGAATAATTTGATGTTATATGGACAAAATTAATTCGACTATAATGTTTTGATGCAAGATTTTATGCTCTTGGATTTATGGTACATTCTCAATAAAAATGTACCATATACATTAACTAGACTTGTCTTATTTTTCAAATCTTTATGGAGTAAAGTTATAGACCTATTGAAGTTTACAATAGGAAAAAAGGAAGTTGTAGTCATATTAATTAAATTAGATATATTTTTCTCCCCATCACTCTATGATATAATATCCCACCTGATGGTTCACTTGGTTATATAAGTTCAACTATGTTGTCATATCCATGATAGATGTATTTACCACATTGAATGATACATGATGATTTTGAAATGGTATGTCATGAATTGAAGTCGACTATAAGGTTGTATTGTAGCTTGATAAGTTTTTAAAGAAGCTATTGAATTCTGCACCAATTACCTATCTTATGTTGATAGAATAAGTATCCCAAAGTCTCTTTATATCAGATACCTTATGGGTGAAGGTATTTATAGAAGATATGTTTTTACAATTACCATCATAAAATGGTGGAAATCACACCCTTACATTTTATATAATAGAGAAAATTGTGATACATACATTAAGCCCGATAAATTAATTCTTCGAAATTTGAATTAATAAATAGTTGAATGATGGATATAAAATACACATAATCAACACTTTATATCACAGTTTCGAGATCATATTATTTTAGGAGTTATTTAAAAATCTAAGTTCAATAGTTTAATGACTTCAATGGATATCCAGGGGACCAAATGTAAATTTTATATCTTACACTATTTGTGTAATGAATGGTTACATGGTCTATATAAGAGAAATTGATGAATGAATTATAATAAAAAAAATAGTGGCATTATTCTTATGGATTAAGTGATGCACATATATGGTTCCAAGGATAAAAATACAATTTATGTTAATATTTCATATATACACATTATCATATTGATATATGATTTGAACTATACAACATTTCATGTTCTAATTTTCTATTTCAAATGGGTTGACAGTAAGAGTGTAGTGAAAGTTGATGAAATTAGATTCCTGAAGGTAAATTTCAATGTGTAAAGAGAAAATGATGAGCCACTCATAATGGAATCACGTGCAATGCATATATTTTATGTCACATATCCAATAAAAAATAATTGGTTGACTGTCCTTCTAATGACTAAAACAACTGTATGCTTAGATGAAAATTCAATTTAGGATGACCTTTTCTTTGGGAGATCATAATCAGTTCATAGAGGTCCCAATGTAGTAAATGTACTATATGTCAGAGGGGACCATGAATAGGGTATTTGGATTCTTGGTAGAGGATCCAAATCCCTTCAACATTTAAAAAAGTAAAGAATGTTAAATGATAAGGTTAAAGTTTATTTTAATATACTATGATTTTACTCATAATATTATGTGTTTTATACTGTATTAATATAATCTAAATTAAATTTTTTTACTACCCATTCATACAACATCCTCTACACATGAAGATGTTACCAATCTTGGGAAGAAAATGTTGTTGATTTTGAAAATGAATAATTATTAGGGTATTAACAAAATATTGATGAAACAAACTTGGAATGATGAAACATCATAGTGCTAAATAAAATTATCAAGGGAAGTGGTAAGGTAATAAAATTTAAGGTTTCATGGAATCAACATGACCAACCTGTTATCCCCAATCAGTCAGTGTTCATTTGTTATGATGGGGTCACAATGAGGATGCATGTGATGATTGATGTAGAGTCATTCCACCTTGTCTAACTTATAATATAGGAAACTCTTTAGGAATATATAATGAAATTTTGATTTAATCATCATTATATCTTGTAATTTTTGTTTATTTTATATGATTTTCATATTAAATATTTCTTAATAGAGATTAGTAAATTGGATAGAGGATTCCAAACTCTCTTTACCAAATTTCATCAAAGGTATGTTTAAGGGATAGTAAACTCTCATCCACCAGTTACTTATTCCCAAATTATAAAAAAAGAAACATGGAATTATCTCATCAGTAATCATTATGAGATATAATTTCTAGTTCTTTGTAGTCAATTATATATTATTTTACATTATTTATTTTATTCAATTTGATACAAAAAATTTAATTTATAAAATAGAAAGGGAGTTCTAAAAATGAATAACAAGAATCAAAACCAATGTACCCCTATTGCAAAGCAAGGATGGGGTATGATTTAATATAGAAGAAATTGGTATGTATTTTAAATCAACAAAAAAGTTTATGTGATGTGAAATAATATATATTTCTTTTTTATATAAAAATTGATGAATCAAAATCTGAAGTCACTTCCTTCCCACCCTATGGTCTATAGAAGGAGGCTTTCATAAATAAGTAGTGTAGAGTAGTTAACAAAAACACAAAACAATTTTGGAGAAATTTTTTATGTATAAAATAAAAGTAATTCGTTATGATTTATAACAGTATTACATAAAAATATATATTTATGTTAATATATTATTTATAAAGTTTGGACAAAATAATCAGCAGTGACCACATGAGAAGAAAAACTACTTTTATTAGCTTTGATATGGTCGATAAAAAGGTCCTATTAGAGGAGAAAGTTTTAGAGTGTCTCCTCAAACATATTTTAAGAATAAAAAATCACAAGATGATACATATAAGATGATGAAATGATATTATGAACAAATATATGTTTTTCAAGATATTATTGACTAGTCTAGTTTGGTATCCCATTATATGAGAAAGGATCAAAGAAAACCAGTGGTGGAACAAATATCCAAACATAAAGAACTAATGACCCCTCTATATTTGAGGCTATTCATTCCACTCAACTATATACCGTACCCAAGGTAATCAATTTTTTCATTACTCTTTCCCCAATATTTGAATCAAACAACTACAGATAAATTTATATTACTAATATTAAAACACTTGAACTGAATGTTTTAAAGGTGTAAAATATATAATATCCCAGAAGATAATATCAAAAAAATATCACATGAGAGCTGAGATTGAGGTAGATCAAGAGATGGACACTGAGTTTCATGTTCCACGTGATGATCAAGATATTACAATGGTGAATGATGATATTGAAAATTTTATAGAATGGTCATATAATATTTTAAAGATGCATGAGATATGTCTTTATCAAAAAAAATCTTATGAAAAAACCTATAAGTATTGATGAAAAAAGGTCTAAAGTGAGGTACGAAGTTATAGAAAGACAATGTGATGGGTAAAGGGAAGGTTGGATCATGAAAATCTATAGAATCTACCAAGAAATAAAAAGGACCTTCAAGGATTTTCTTCTCCCCTCCAGTTCCAGTAGAAAATTTATTATCATTACAAATTCATCAAAATACAACACATAAAGATGCTAATATATCTTATATTCTATAAAAAGAATAAATATTTGGAACATTAATTTTAGAGGTAGTCCGTCTCATGAGCATAAATGATATTCTCAAATTTTAATGGCTTTGAGTCTCAATATTAAATACATATATAATGTACATTTTCATAATATATCTTTCCAAATAATAATATATTATTTTCATTAATGTTAATAACTATTAATGTATTCTTCAAGTGTTTATATTACTACTATATAAAGGGGAAACTGTGTGATTCATGATTTGGGTTATTTAATCCCTATATAATTTATATACAAGAAAACACTTTGGAGAATAAAGAGTGTGATAAGAATAAAGATGTTCTATATAATGTGCTTTACAAAGAAAATAACAGACAATGAACTCTTTCTATTCCTACAATGTAGGTATAAAACTCCACAATCTAATCACAGAAAATATATTTCATTTTCTCATTACTTATTTATTTTTGGAATCCCTGTATTCTAATCACACTCAATATGGATACCCCAAATATATATTTTTTGCATCCAAGTTATGGATATCCAATAAACTGAGCACACATGATGTGTATTGTGAATTTTCAATACACTAAAATCAAAAGTTTATAGATAAAAATTAAATTATATGTTTTAGTCTAAGTTTTAACAAGAATTTTTTATAGTAGGGTGGTCACAAAATATAGTCTAAATCATGGAATGAAATCAATTACTGAATATAAAAAATCATGTGGAATAATTTAAATTGAAATAAATTAAGATATATATTTATTTATTTAAAAATAAAATTTATTTCAAAACAATTTACTTATTTTGGTCAATGTTTTTTTAGTTTCTAAAGCAAGATAATAAAAATGATTGTGGATATTATTTCTATAAATTATTGATAGAGAACAAGAAAATTGAATAGACCAATATCCATGAACAATTAATTTTTCATGGTAATTACAATTTCAATAAAAACAATTCTTAATAGTTTGTTTTTCTATATTTTTTAAGAAATACCATGATTCCAAACTACCTTTATACTGAAAAGAAGAAGTAATTTTTTTCTGTGATGAGTGGGAAGCATACATGGTGTTGGAATGTTTTATAACATAAAAATTAAGTTATTACCTATGATATTTGTGATATAGTATGGTATATGACCTTAGAAATATATTTGGGGTGTGAATAGTTAGTATCATAATTCTTATATATTACTTTCTCTATTTTTTCTCAAGGAAAAGTATAATGGAGGAAATCAATTTGGTTAGAAACGAGTAGAAAACATGGTGTTAGAATGTATATAGGCATTATGAAGAGGTGACTTCCTAATAATTATTTAGTTAATTTTCTCATCATTTTATCTTTTTTTTTGCAATTTTTTTTCTCGTTTTTAGAATAAAATTAAACAAATTATCTCTCTATAGTTCCATCATGGGTTGTGGCAAATGATAGAAGAAAATAACAATACATTGGTTTCACTTTGTTGGGTGATGGAATTATTTGGTCTATTTAATCTTCAATATGATTGTGATATAATATATAATTAGTCATTCCATTTTGATGTATTGTGGGTAAAAAAGATGTATGGTAAATGAGAATATAAAATTTTTTACTAGGGAATAAAACATCCATTGTAATTGGGAGGAGTTATGACTTGGGGTGATACCAATGGAGACCTTTTGCATTATGTCATATGATTAGATGGCCATGACCTAATGTAGATGTAAAGAAATAAGTCATGAGTGGTAATTCATGTTCATATTCATTGGGGTTTTAAATTTCACCTCCTTATTAGTTCATAAACTATTAGTTTAATAAATTGGACATTCTGAATTTTGAAAACACAATTGGATTCCTTCTAACTTCAACAAGCTGATGAAACATTTTTAGATAATTTTATTGATGTATGGTATTAATATTTTTCTATTTTTCAATAATGATAAATATTGAGATCGTGATGACTAGTTATTTTACTAAACATTAACAAAGTATTCATAGTGATTTTATTGAGGCTATCTAGAATTTTTGTAGATGTCTATATTGTGGAATGAGAGTCCTATGACAGTATTGATTAAATTACAATTAAATAATAATAATTATAATGATGATAATATTTATTTAAAAAATCATAGTAAAAAATTATGAGTTTAGTGTGAAAATACAATATTATTATATGTAGAATTCACCATAATATTTTTAATTTTCAAATTAATATTTTATTACTAATTTTTTATCCTCTTACATTATTATCCTTCTTATAAGGGAGATCAAAGATTAATTATTCTATTTTTTTAAATGAGAGGTTTGTATTTTTGTATTATCCTAAAAATAGTCTTATTTTCTAGGATCATACTCTTCTATTTGTTCAATAAATGCATGTGAAATCTATACAAGAAACACATCAAGTTTACATTAGTGAAATGGAAAGGCTAAATCTGATTATTTTTAATGCACATGCTGTGAAATTAAATCATCCTAAAATTATATCACATAGAATATAACAATCATTACCTGAGTTCAGGTGTTTATCCTGTTATTATTATTCACATTTATACTTCTTCATTATCTCATCATCAAAGAAAATTCCCACTTGTTTGTCACTAATATTATTGTGCACAATCATTATGTAAAATGATCTATGTTCACAAGATCATTAATAAAAAAACACATCATCATTCTGAATAAAAAATACATGAGAATAGGGGTTCTCCCATTTTGATGAATAAATAATGATGATGTTATGTTAGAGTTTATCATCACCCAAAATATTGAAAAGGCTACACAAATATATATATCACAATCTAGGAAGACTTAATGGATGCACTAGATTATATTGTCATTTGGATTCTATAAAGGGATATACTTATGTTTAATACTATCAAATAGTGGTAAACAATTTATTATAGAATTTACTGTCTTTTGAAAATACATAATGGTCACACTGATTTTCGTTATCAAATAATGTAAGTGGTTTATCATGAATTCTTTACTCGTTATGATGGTGAAAAGGAAAAATATATTTTATTATGTTCCATAAAAACTCAAATGTAAATATTTATTTTCTTTAGTCCAAAAACTCTAATAGTTTACACTAATGGTTAATGTTTTCTATGAAAAAAATAAAGGGACACACTAATGTTTATTATAAAGGATGCTTAATTTCATATTATATGGTCTAATGTATATTCTTTTAGGGTCATGTAATATTGACTCAATTCATTATATTTTAGTTTCATATAATCAAGAATAATTATACTATGGTTTAATTATATATAACTAGAATAAATTACCTTTTATTTTATTTTTTTATCATTTTATCTAATTTTTTAGTTAATTTCCTCATCACTTTTATCCAATACATATTTTTTTTAATTTTCAGAGAGATCAAAACGAAATGAATTTTTCAATAAGAATGATTCATTCAAGTACTATTAATATGAAATCATCATGGATGGTACACCTATAATGATGTAATTTTCTTTTTATTCTCTAATGCATTTTCTATTTTGGGTTATCAAACTACAATATTGTTAGATGACCTAGAATATTGAATGAACTATAGGATAAAAAGGTGCTCTGTAATCAAGAAAACCTCAAACCAATACATGGTATACCTAGAATGAATCAAATTATACGGTTTTAGTTTAAAATTGAAATTTTATTAATGCATTGTTTCACATTTATGTTTAATTTATTTATTTATATCATTACTAACATAATAATTGTTTTCTTATATAGATGGATTATTTTGATCAAATATTTCTCGAGTTGGGGTTGTTTGTTAGAAGATTTTCATGATCATGAGAGATTGACATAAAGTATGCAACTGAGTTAATGGAAATAGTGAAATAGTTTAATAAACCTCACCTTAATTCGATACACATTATGCTCAATATGACTCAAACTATATGTTTTTAGTTTATAATTTACATTTTAGTTCAATACAAACATCACATACTCAAAACTGATCAAATTTATATTATATTGATACTTTATGAAAATTATTCATAATTCATTTTTGATTTATAGGAATAAGATGAACCTCAATCTGATTCACGGTGTTTCTGATATGACTCCATGGGTGTATTTTTATTTAAAATTGGCATTAATTTTAATAAAAATGTCAATTGACATACTTAAACTAATAAAAACCAATATTATTTTTTGATACTTTAGTAAAATGATCCATAAGTCATTTTTGCCATGTAGGAATCAACCTCACATCAATATGATACATAGTATGCCCGATATGACTCCAAGTGTGTCTTTTTATTTAAAATTGACATTAATTTTAGTAAAAATACAAGTGACATACTCAAAAACAAGAAAATTAATTAATATTGTTTTTTCTACTTTAGTACAATAATTCATTAGATAATTTTGATGAGTAAAAATAATCCAAACCTCAATCTGATGCACGGTGTTCCCAGTATAACTCAAAGTGTTCGTTATCAGTTTAAAATTGACATTTTAGTTCAAAAATTGTGTCACCAATTGAAAATAGATAAAATGAAATCTTATTGTCTTGATAATTTAGAAAAAATATCCATTAGTCGTTTTTAATGTGTAGGAATCAGTATCACATCAAACCGACATATGATGTGACTAGTATTAGTCAAAACACATCCTTCTAGTTTTAAAAGGATATTTTAGAGAAAAAGTAATGTCACATAATCAAATCCAAGAAAATTAATTTAGATTGTTTTTATATTTTAGAACAATAATACATAATTAATTTTTGATGTGTAGGATTCAGCCTCACCTCAATATGATGTACGGTTTGAATGGTATTATTCCAAGTGTATCTTTTTATTCAAAATTGACATTAATTTTAGTAAAAAAGAAAAGCGACATACTGAAAACTGAGAAAACACATTTGAATTGTTTTGATACATTAGTAAAATGATCCATAAGTCATTTTTGATGTATAATATTCATTTTCACCAAAATACAATACACTGTATAACTGATATGACTCTTAGTGTGTAATTTTATTTAAAATTGACCTGAGTTTCAGTAAAAAACAAAATTGACATAGCCAAAACTGAGTAAAAACATTCATATTGTGTTGATACATTAGGAAAATGATCCATAATAATATTTTGATGTATTTTAATCAGTATCACCTAAATATAATGCTTGTTGTGCCCAGTATCATTCTAGGAGTGTGTTTTTATATAAATTTGACATTATTTTTAGTATAAAACACAAGTGACATACTCAAAATAGAGAATATGAATTTGGATTGTTTTTATACTACAATACAATGATCCATAAGTAATTCTTTATGTGTAATAATCATCCTCTCCTGTATATTATTTATAGTGTGCTTGATATAACTCAAAGTGTCCATTATCAATTTTAAATTGACATTTTAGTTCAAAAAGTGGGTCAATCACTAAAAGCATAGAAAACATGCTCAGATTGTCTCAATAATTTTGTAAAATTATTAAAAAGTTATGTTTCACATATAGTAATTAGTCTAATGTTAAACTAAAACATGATGTGACTGGTGTGACTCAAAGTTTTTGATTCAATTTTAAAAGGACATTTTAGTAAAAATGAGAAGTGACATACTCAAAACAAATAAAACAACATTAATATTATTTTTATAATTTAGGAAAACAATCCATGTTTCAATTGTGATGTTTATTTTTTATTATCACCACAATATGATGCACAGTGTGACCGGTAAGGCTTTAAGTGTGTATTTTTGTTTAAAATTGATATTAATTTTTGAAACAAAATACAACGGACATACTCAAAAATGAGAAAACACATTCATATTGATTTTATATTTTATTTAAAAAAATCCATAAGTCATTTTTTTATTTAGGAATTAACCTCACCTCAATCCAATACACAATGTTACCAGTATGATTCAAAGTGTTTGTTATCATTTTAAAATTGACATTCTAGTTCAAAAAGTGTCACAAATTGAAAACCAAGAAAAACACTTTATTTATATTAATAATTTAGGAAAATTATTCATAAGTCATTTGTGATGGGTGGGAATTAGTCTCATGTTAAACCAACACAAGATTTGATTAGTATTACTCAAAGTACTTATTTGTAGTTTAACATGAAATTTTAGTAAAACAAATAGGTGACATACTCAAAAATAATAAAATTCACTCATATTATTTTTCTACTTTAGTAAAAAGATCCATAAGTCATTTGTGACATATATGAATTGACCGCTTATCAGACTAACACGTGATGTCATCAGTATGACTTGATGTGTTTATTTTCAATATATAAGTTTAATTTTAGTTTTAACTATGTATCACATCGCCAAAACTGATTGTAACATCCTGATCCTAGATTGCCCTCAACATTGACAAAACCCAATTGGTTACATGTCTTCAATCACATCTCCCCAAATGCCAGAGGCTTCTAACTAGTAGTGAGGGCCTTGTTGAGTCATTGGGGAGACTATTCCCTCATTACTAGAGTATATCATTGTGGATGTCAAATTAATTAAATAAAATAATTAGATATAGTATGAAGACAACATAAAAAATAGACAAGTAAGACAAAAATATATAACAAGCTGAGAAATGTCACATACTCAATGATGTAGACAATACATGCATCTAGAAAATAGCCAGAATTGGTACTTGTCAATACAACACAATTAATTATTGAAATCAAAAAAATACAAAAAAAATGTAGCATCGCTAGACTAAGCTTGGTCCCATGATTTCCTACTCCAAATCAATTATCACTAACCAGTGTTAGGGTCCTTTCCGCTATTATCACCTGCGACCATATAATTTTTTAGAGTCCACAAGGAGGCCCAAACAGTGTGTGAGATAAATTTATCACTCTCCAGTTTGAGGTATGTAGCTTTTTTATGACTTTTTATGTCTTTAAAGTGCTTGTGATGAGTCAGGAAGAGGTTGGGAGAGTTTTGAATGGTTTTGAATAAGTTTTGGGGATTTTTTAGGGGTGCATGGTTTGAGAATGGTTAGGGGAAAATGTGTGGGTTACCAAAGAAACCATGTTGGCAAAGATAGTATTCTTCACATAGCATATGCACAGTTTTCCAAACCGTGCAAGGAAACCATGAAGACCCCCTCTCTCGAGGTAGTGGCTTGCGCACGGTTAGTGAACGGTTTCCCAAATATGGTGGGATAACCATGAAGCCCCATAAAAAAAGTTTTTTTAAAATTTGGGCTTGACCTATTTCACTCCAAACTCTCTTCCACTCAAGCCTTGGTCAATTTTTCGGTTCTCAAAGGTTAAAGGTGCTCTCCCACTCGTTTTGGAAGCTATTCAAAGGGTTTTCAAGGTGGTGTCAAGGTGGTTTCTATCGGGTAAGTCTCTCCTCTTGGATTCTTTGGTTTCTCTCTAGATCTACATTTCCCTCTCCCTTGGTTTTCTAGATCTACATCTCTTTCATTGAGATATAGTGTTTGGATTTACTTAGGTGTTTATTTTAAGGCTTTTTGATATTAGGTAAGATGATATAGAGCGATTTCAGTGGTGTGTTTTCCGGTTTTGGAGTGTGGTTGCTTGTGGGTCGAATTTATCGAAACCCTAAAGGTAGGTGGCTTCTCTCTCAACTCCACTTGGTTATAATTTGTGGCTTGGGATTAAATTAATTTTTTTTTATTGAAATAAATTGTGATAAGGATGAGTGAGTCTTGTTGGAAACTCATTTCATGGTGATATGGGGATTTTGGGGAAAATGGGTTTTTGTTGCAAAAGGGGCTTGTTGTGTGATTTTAAAATTGGTAGTGGTTGATTATGAAAAATGTTTTCTGAAATATGGTTTTCAATAAATATGTTTATTGAATTTTGGATGGGCATGAAAAATTGGTTAAACGGTGATTTCAATAAATGAGTGATTTATTGAAGTGGATTTCCATGTGATGGAAATGGTTATTTAAATATTGTTATAGCCTTGTGCATTGTGATTGGTTATGACTTGTTTAACTATTGTGTGTAAAGTGGATGAGAAGTACCAATATGAAAGTGAGTATGGAAAGTGGATGGAATGGTCACCGTTAAGGATAAGTGGACGGGAAGTGTCACTAAATTGGGAAGGAAGGAATGGGTCGGACGGAAGTGTCACCATGATTTTTATACCGGTTTGGGTTTGTGAAGCATTGTGTTGTTCTTGATTTTTTTTTGGCTATGTGAAGTGGAAATTGGTTGTGCTAATGTGTGTGACAGTGATATGGCTTATGGAATGCTTGTGGCTTTCCCTTGTTTGACATGTCTTGGTATGGGTATGTTTGGCTTTGGGTAAATGTTGAACTATTTAATTTTTTATATAAACTAATTATTATAAATGTTCTAAAAGTTTTATCCTAGTGGAATGTGTACAAAAGTCATTTGGGGAAATCCTACTGATTATTAGTACCCACCCCCTACTTTGGCACCTTGGTGATTTTTTAGATGTTGTATTTCAGGACATAGTTAAAGGTAAAGTATCACATTTCTAGTGGCTCATAGTGATGCTTGTAATATGTGGTGGTGCTTGGAGCATGGACCTTGGTGTGGAGATGTGGATTGTGTCTAGGTTTATTTTGGGTCACTTGTTTAGTCTTTTTCATGATAATCTGATATTTGTTTTGGTTGTATTTGTCGTGGGTTGTATTGTGGAACAACTTGGTCGTATTTTTGGTTAAAAATGTTTGAATGTTTTATCGGCATGCATCGTATTGTTTTTTGTTAGTGGATGGTTTGGTTGGTTTTTTCTTAAAGAAAAATCATTCCCCAACTATTCTTGAATCCATCGGCATTTATTGACAGCCTTTGGCATCTTGGGAACATCGCTTAAGGCCAAGTAACATTCCCCCACCCTCTCAAGCTAATGAGATGGGGTGGGATGTTAAAAGCGGTATAAGTTTGTTTAGTCATTGGAATTCAATTGAGAATAGTTGTTTGATCTTTTGGTGTTGACTGTTGGTCTTGTTATTGACATTCATTATTGGTCTATTCCTTAAGTTGGGAAGGCATAAGATTTTCTAAACTTGGAATGTGTATCATAAAAGGAAGTAGTTAACCCTTTTTTGTTAAGCTTCAAGTTAGCTGGGAGTTGGGTACATAAGTGTTTGCAGAAACTTATAGGCATTGGATATCTCATTTTCGTGGGTGTATCCAATGAGATTAGCATGACATGAATGGTAGAAATGACTTCCCACTAGGATACATATTTCATTGGGGTATAAGGAATTTTGGGGTGAGTGAATTTGTCGATTTTGAAAAATATAAATTGAGTTTCAAAATGGACGGATTTGAAACATGGAAACTAGTGGTATTTTGAAAATGGGTTTGTTTTCAAAACATGGAGGATATTTCAAAATAGTGAAATATGGGAAATGTGAACTTGTGGAAAGCTTGGTTGTGATAGTTATTATGTGATTAGATTTTAAAATTGTATACCCTTTCTTGTTAAGGGATTAAGACTTATGTTTTATTTATATTGATAGAAATGGAACTGGGTAGGCATCATAGAGACCAACTGAAGGAACCTGCTGAAAATGTGGTTGCACCTGAGTCCCAGGTGAACCAGAAGCTATTGCGTAGTATAGTTCATGATTTCAAAGAAGTATGAAGTGTGAATAAAGTGGATGAAACAAGGAAGGTGGGTCATGTGGTTTAGTTTCAAAGGTATAATCCACCCATATTTATGGGTGATTCAGAGCCAGAGAGGGATTTAGTGTGGTTGAATCAGAAGAATCAAATTTTTGACTTCTTGCGAACACTAGAAGAGCTGAAAGAGAAACTGGCCACCTATATATTTGAAGATCTTTCCCTTTAGTGGTGGGAGCTGGTAGTCCAAGCTGGGATGAACCAATGTGTGACATAGGAGGGGTTTGAGGAGTTGTTTAATAAACAATTCTACCCTCATATGTTCAAAATTCCTCATACAACATATTACATCATTTTGAAGAAAGGGAATAGGAAGATGATGGAATATATGGCTATGTTTATGATCATAGTGTAGTTTTCACCCGAGGTGGATGGTAGTACAATGTTGAAGGCACAAATTTTTTAAGCCGGGTTGAACCATGAAATTTATTCCAAGATAGAGGTGTTGTGTATAGATGATTACATAGAAATGGGGAATCAAGCTAGGGTGGTCGAGCATGATCTTATTGTGGTTACAGGTGGGGGAATTATGTTGGTACCCATGGGAAATATAGGGAACTCAAATGTTGGGTTCAAGAAGAAGAGGGACACTTATTTCCATGGTGGGAGCAGGACTCAGAATCTGATGACAGGATCTGTGAATCCTCCTCCAAAGCCTCAGAGAAAGACAGTATGTTTTCATTGTGGTTATACGGTCCACATCAAGTAGGATTGTATGAAACAACCTTGAGCATGTCATAATTTTAATCTAATGGGGCATCTACAACATTATTGTTGGAATTCTCTGAGGTCGGGTGTTTGTGAAACTCCTCAGGGGTCACTGGGGTCTTATGCCTTGACGGGATGGGGGTAGCAGCATACCCCTTGGAAGCAAAGTAATGTCGGTCATGGTGATTCTCAGAATGCCACGCCACATCAATGGGGTAATAAGAAGTTGACTGTGGCTTGTAAGTAGTTGTTTGGATATGAGTAGGCGGTGATGGATGATCAGTTTGGAACATCCATAGTGTGAGGTACAGTTCTTTTAGATTCAACATTAATGCAAGCTTTGTCTAATACGGGTGCTTAACATTCTTTTCTTGATTCTCAAATCATTGATTTGTTGGGTTTACATGTGGAAATGATGCCTTCTGTTTTGAAACTAAAAACTCCTCTGGGTCAAAGAGACTGTTGACCCTTCCTATGTTGAGGTTTTTGTTTAGTTGTGGATGGAATAAAATTGATGTGGGGTTTTTCAGTGCTTGGGATGGATGCTTAGGATATAATCCAGAGAATGGATTGGTTGATAATGTTTAATGACAACATTGATTACTATCTGTGAATAGTTAGTTTTGTGATGGAGGATGGCATTAGACATCTCTTTATAGGGGAGAAGAGAGTAAATCTGGGTGAAACAAATTTGTTGGCACCAACTATTGGCACGATATTATATCAGTTGGTATCTTTTTTGTTGGCATCATTGGAAGGTATTGAGCAGAGCATTCTTCCAGCAGTAGTGGAATAGTTTATGAACGTATTTCATGAAGAATTCTCAGGGTTTCCACCTGTGAGAGAATAGGGGTTTATGATTTTTCTCCTTATGGGGATTAGTCCTATATCACTTCTGTTATACTGAATGTCTCTAGAATAATTGAGGGAATTAGAGCTGTAATTGGAAGAGTTATAAAACAAAGGGTTAATCCGGCCTAGCACATCTTCGTGGGTAGCATGGTTTTTTGTTAAAAAGGCCAATGGAACCTTGTGTCTCTATATTGATTATCATAGACTTAATCAGGTTACAATAAAGAAACAATATCCACTTCCATGCATTGATGATTTGTTTGACTAGTTAATGGGAGCTCAGTGGTTCTCAAATATTCGATTTAGGTCAGGATATAAACAATTGTGGGTGAGGAAGGAGGAAATCCCGAAAATAGCTTTCAGAAGTAGATATGGCCATTACGAGTATGTTGTTATTCTATTTGGTCTAACGAATGCACCAGTGGTGTTAATGGAATTGATGAATCAGACATTTTAGATATATCTAGATTCTTTTATGGTGGTATTTTCTGATGGTATACTAGTGTATTCGAGGAAAAGGGTGGAGCATGAGCAGCACTTGGAGCTAGCATTGGGAATCTTGAGGGATCATCGGTTGTATGAAAAATTGTCAATGTGAAAACTTTGGATACAGTAGGTTTCTTTCTATACACAATTTTATTTTTGAGAAATGTGTTTCAGTTGATTTGGAAAATATAGAGGTTGTTATCTCATGAAAAATGCCAAAGAATGTTTTCGAGAGATGGTGCTTCCTTGGCCTAGCTAGGTATTATCGACATTTTTTTCATGATTTTTCACAATTGGATTTACCGATCGCAGCTTTGACACAGAAGAATATCACATTTCAGTGGGATGATCAATTCAAAAAATGCTTTGAAGAGTTAAAGGGTCGCCTTACATCAACTCCAATCATGGTTTTTTTAGAACTGGGGAAAGGGTACGTGGTGTATTATGATGCATCAAGATTAGGGTTGGCGTGTGTTCTCATGAAGGGGGATCATGTGGTTGTTTATGGATCACTATACTTGAGTTTTCATGAGAACAAATACACAAAAAATGATTTGGATTTGGCAGCAGTGGTCCATACTTTAAAAATGTGGCATTATTATCTCTTTAGTGAGAAATTTACGGTGTTTATAGATCACAAGAGATTAAAGCATATCTTTTCTCTAATTTATTTGAACTTGAAGAAAATGAGATGGATGGAATACCTCCTTATGTTTGATTTCAACATAATGTACACACCGGGTAAAGGAAATCATTTGGGAGATGGATTAAGTAATAAATCAGATGCTGAAGTGGTGAAGAAGGCATCAGATCAGTGGTAGTTGATGACGGTCATAGCCGACATATAGTTGGAATGTAGGGACCAGGGTGACAGAGCGGTCTTCTATCTGGTTTCATTAGTTATTGACTAGGATGGTTTGGTTAAAGAGGCACAAACATCTGATTCTAAATGTGTGGAAATTTGGTCGAAACTCAATGGTAGGGAGGCCATTGAGAACTGGGAGTGGAATGGTAATTTAGTCTTGTGTTTTCAGAATCTAATAGTGGTACTAGTGTCTTTTTGGGAGGAACTTATAATGGATTACCATCATTCTAGGTGGGTTGTCCATCCTAGAATTTGGAAAATGTATAAGGCATTGAAGGCACATTTTTTGTGGGCTAGTATGAAAAGGGATGTGGTTAGGTTTGTCTCAAGATGCTTGACTTGTCATCATGTCAAGGCAGAGCATTAGTATCCAGAAGGTATATTCTATTATTTACCTATCCCATTGTGGAAATGGGAGCAGATATAAATGGATTTTTTTCATGGGTCTCCCAAGAATGGTCTGAAGGTATGATTCCATATGGGTGATTGTGGATCGGCTCACAATGTCAGCTCATTTCATCTCAATTCGTGAATCTCATACGGTGGAGGATCTTTCCAAAATCTATATCCTGGAGGTGGTAAAGAGGCATTTTTTCCAAATTTGATCGTATCAGATAGAGATCTGAGGTTCACATCTTGTTTCTAGAAATCCTTGCAACAAACCCTTGGGACATAGTTGACAATGAGCACAACATATCATCCTCAAACGGACGACCAATCCAAGAGGATGATACAAAACATGGAAGATATTTTAAGGGATTGTGTGATGGATTTTGGTGGTTCATGGGGGGAGAACTTACCATTGGTGGAGTTGTACTATAATAATAGTTATCAGGATTCTATACATATGGCTTTGTTTGAGGCTTTATATAGGCATCCATGTCGTTCTCCACTATGTTTGGGGAAAACATGCAAGATTTCGATGATCTGACCGAGCCTTGTCCAAGAGTCTATGGAAAAAATAAATTTGATAATGAAGAGGATGGAGACAACTCAATTTCATCATAAATCATATACAAACCACCATCGATGATCGTTGTCATTTGAGGTGGGTGATTATGTGTTTTTGAGAATCTCACCTAGGTCGGTACATCGTCGGTTTGGAAAGTAGGGTAAGTTATCTCGAAGGTATATTGGGCCTTTTGAGATACTTGAGTAGATTGGAGAGGTGTCTTATCGTTTGGAGTTACCACCATGATTTAGTGTGGTGCACAATGTGTTTTATGGGTCGAAGTTGAAAAAGTATGAGCCGGATCGTGACCATTTGATTTGTTGGGATCATGTTGAGAGAGAACCAGATGCTTCATTTGGTGCATGTACCAGTGAGGATTGTGGATAGACAAGAGAATATATTTTTTGGTAAAAGCCTCAATTTTGTTTTTGTTTTATGGAAGCATGGTAAAATTCAAGAGGAGACATGGGAAAGGGAGAAAGAGATGTTCAAGCAATGGCTCGGGCCCTTTCAATAATGAGACGGTTCTTTAATTTCCATGGATGAAAAGTCCAATGGTGGGGAGAATGTAGAACCCCAGGTTTTAGTTAAATATTTTTTTATTTCTTTTTTATGTGTTTAAAGTGCTTGGGATGAGTTGGGAGGAGGTTTGGAGAGTTTGGAATCGTTTTGAATAAATTTGGAGGCCTTTCTAAGGGCGCACGGTTTGAGGAAGGTTAGGGGAAACTATGTGGGTTCTCTAGGAAATCATACAGGGCAGAGACAGTAGGCTTCGCACAACCTGTACACATTTTTCCAAACCTTGCGAAGAAATCATGCAGACTCCAACCCTCAAGGATATGGCTTGTGCACGGTTTTCCAAACCGTGTGGTCTAACTGCAAGGCCACTTAAAAGAATGGTTTTTAAATCTTCACTCCCTCAGGCTTGACCTATTTCACTCAAAACTCTCTACCACAAGAGTCTCACTCAGGATTTTTTGTTCTCAAAGGTTTTAAGTTCTCTCCCACTCGTTTTATAAGTGATTCGAAGGGGTTTCAAGGAGGTTTCAATGTGGTTTATCCCGGTTAAGTCTCTCCTCTTTGCTTCTTTGGTTTCTCTATAAATCTAAATCTCATTGTCTCTCAGTTTTCAAGGTCTACTTTATTTTCATGATGATATAGTGTTGGGATTTACATGGGTATTAATTTTAAGTCTTTTGGATGTTAGGGAAGGGGATCTGGAGTGATTTTGGTGGTGTGTTCATCGATTTGGGGTGCGGTTGATTGTGGGTCCAATTTTCCGGAACCCTAAAGGTAGGTGGCTACTCTCTTGACTCCACTTGGTAAGAATTTCTGGCTTGGGTTGTGATTTATTTATTTTTCTTGAAATTAATTAGGTTGAGGATGTGTGAATCTTATTGGAAACTCATTTGGTGGTGATTTGGGGATTATGGAGAAAATGGGTTTTTGTTGCAAAAAGGGGCTTGTTGTGTGATTTTAAAATTTTGATTTTAATATCGATAGTGGTTGATTATGAAAAATGTTTTGTGAAATATGGTTTTAAATGAACATGTTTATTAAATTGTGGTTGGGTATGGAAAATTTATTAAATGGTGATTTTAATAAATAGGGGATTTATTGAAGTGGATTGACATGTGATAGAAATGGTTAATTGGATATTGTTGTGGCCTTGGTGTGTTGTTCTTTGTTATGAATTGTTTAAGTATTGTGTGTATAGTGGGTGAGAAGTACCCTTATAAAAGAGAGGATAGATATTGTATGGAAGGTACACCATCAAGGATAAGTGGACGTGAGGGGCCACTAGATTTTGAAGGAAGGAATGTGTCAGATGGAAGTGCCATCGTGATTGTTATATCAGTTTGAGTTTTTAAAGCATTGTGTTGTGATTGATTGTGTTGTCGCTATGCGAAGTAGAAATTGGTTGTGATAATGTGTGTGACAGTGATATTGCTTATGGAATGTTTGTGGCTTTCCCTTGTTTGACATGGCTTGGTAAGGGTATATTTGGCCTATGGTAAATCTTGAACTATTTAATGTTTTATATTAAATGATTATTATAAATGTCCTAAAGGTTTTATCCTAGTGGTGTGTGTCGGGAAGTCATTTTGGGAAATCCTACAAAGTATTAGTACTCACCCTCTCCTTTCACACTTTGTTTCTTTTGCAGATTTTGTATTCCATGACACAGGTAAAGGTAAAGCATCACATTGCTAGTGGCTTGTAGTGATTCTTCCGAGATGTGGTGGTTCTTAGACCATGGATCTTGGTGTAGAGTTGTAGAGTGTGTCTTAGTTTATTTTGGGTCTCTTTTTTATTCTTTCACATGTTACTCTAATATTGTGTTTGGTTGTATTATTTTTGGGTTGTATTGTGGAATAACTTGGTTGTCTTTTTGGTAATACATGTTTGAATGTTTTATCGATAGGCATCATATAGCTTGTTGTTAGTGGATGGTTTGGATGGATTTTTCTTAAGGAAAAATTGTTCCCCAACTATTCTTGAAGCCCTCAGCATTTATTTCTAGCCTTTGGCGTCATGGGAACATCGCTTAAGGCCAAGTAACATTCCCCCACCCTCTCAAGCCAATGAGATGGGGTGGGATGTTACAATAAAAATCCCAGTAGGTAACCACCCAGATGTCTATATAGTTTTAAATAGCACAAATAGATGACTAAACAAGTATATGTAATTGGTAATTCATGTGTGAATGCCCAAGGAATATATCTACTGTAACAAGTAGACCCAAAAATCCTCTCAAGGATATATATAACAATTGATAGCTCCTAACAATTCATTTATAAGAAAAGTAAACATGTAACACGACCTCACTATACATCCATCCATATCCAACCAACACATCCTTTCCGTATACAGAAAACATATCAAACCTGTAACCTTACTGTATATCCAATCATGTCCAATATTCCACGACTGTGTCGCATAGTGATGTATAGACCATGAAGGGTCCAATCCAAGGTGTTGAAGACCAATGCATCCTCATCAAGTCCTAGGATAATCTCGGTGGAAACTCGATATAGGAACTGGTTGGAGTCCTAGGAGCATGTGTATAAAAATTTACTATGTGATTATAATCAAGACAAATCCAAGGGGTCGCAAAGACTAGGCATCCCATGGAATCAAGACCCTATGAGAAACGTATATCCAAGGAATCGACTACCCCATTTCAGATCTATGGAGAGAATTCCATGGAATCTTTTTAAAATATCATACATTCATACCATAAAAAAAATCAATTCCATATGAGTCCACCCAATCATATAATCCATTTCATTAAATCAAGTCACATGGATATACCCACCCATTCATAACCATTATTCATTTAACACATCACATGGGTATACCCACCCATTGATCATCCATATACAATTAATTATATCCCTTGGGTATACAAACCCACTCAATTTAATCTATTTATGCTAATTATCACCTTTAACCAATTCAATAATTAAACAATTCAGTTAAACATATAATAAATCCAGATAAAGGAGTAAAACTATCTCCACGTCATTCCATTATTTATTGGACTTATATTTCTAGGCAATCCCAAAGCACACCCCTTGGAATGTTTTACATGGAATAATTATTGTATTTCCAAAAGGTTCTCCCAATGGGTGACCTTGGTGTAGTAAATAGGTACAAAAATCACCACAACAGATCCAATGGGCATCCCTAATAGGCCAAGTTACATTTATTGCAAGTAACCCGTTCAAAATCGAGGTCATTCCAGAAATTCCAGCGAGTGTCATAATGAAAGATATCTCTAAAAATAACCATAAAATAAAGTAAACGTATATAACCCCTACCTTAGCTCAGTAGTGGACTGCTCATCCAGTATCATTCCCAGATTCCACCCAGTTTAAGAGAAATATGAATAACGGGTAGAGAACTAGAAATTAAGGTATATGAACCAAAAATCAAATAGCTCAATCAATGGTGAGAAGAATCGAGCTAGGATAAAAATGAATGTATATATTACTGATTCAGATCTGATGAGACAAACTATTCTCAAATCTAAGTTTGTATGGAGAGTTTATCTCAAATATGAGGTTAGGATCCTTTAGGAGATTTAATGGAGGTAAGGATCTATATGTGGATAGAAAACCTAGATTATTTTTTAAAATGATTTTCATTTAATTTAAAATTATCAAAATTTAAAAATTATAGGGGCTGTATGGTTTACTCACACGATTTGTCAAATCGAGTGGAAACCATGTACAATTTACTATAGGACAGGGGGCACATACATGATTTACCCGCATAGTTTATAAACCATGGGTAAACTATGTGAACGGCCTCTATAAAGTTCTGCAAAAACTATATACATGGCCATATGGATGTTCATCTCCACTCACAGAGTTTCCTCAAACTGTGTGGCTTGTAATGGGCCTCTTCAAAGCCTCACATGGTTTAGTAAAACCTTGCGGCCTTCCCCACACAGTTTGTACGAACCATGTATTGGGCCATTTCCCCATGTTATATTAATTCTTCCCTAAATTTCTCTTCGATGGGTGGTCATGATTCATCTGTGAAAAAATTTGTCCATTAATCATGCACGTCAGCCTCCTACTCCCAAGACTCATCCTATAAATAGCCATTCTTTCATATCACCTATACTAGAGGAACTAACAAGCTGTAAAGAACCTTATTTCTCATATAAAAGTTACATATCACAATCTCCTCAAAGGACACATCAACCTGCAAGTCAAACTCATTGGGATGAAAAGCATGTGACATGTTAAAATGATAGTAGTGTAGCTGAGATACGTGGAATACATCGTGCATGGATCGGTACCTCTGAGGTAACTGTAACTGATAGGAAACTGACCTGATTCTATCCAAAATATCAAATGTTTTAACATATCATTGTGAAATATTACCCTCTCTCATAATCCACCTATGTCTCAACCTTGGTGAAACATTCAAGAAAACCTAATCCCCAACCTCAAACTATGGAGGTCTTCAGCGGTGATCGACGTAATATTTTGGATGAGATTGTGCAGTATCCATCTGCTTTTGATACAAATGAACCCGATCATAAGTATCTTGCATGAGACATGGTCCAAAAAAAGCTACCTCATCCACCTCCAACCGGCACAAGGGTTATCGACATGGCCTACAGTACAATGTCTTATAAGGTTCCATCTCTATCATCTCCTGATAACTGTTATTATAGGAAAACTCAACCAGGGGAATTTACCTCTCCCATGATCCCCTAAAATCTAGGACACATGCTCACAAAATTTCCTCTAGCACCTGTATCATACGCTATGATTGGCCATCTATCTGATGGTGGTATGTGGTGCTTAGAAGAAGATGTGTACCCATTTCCCTATGAAAACTCTGCTAAAAAGAAGATGTAAAACAATCATACCTATCTTAAATGATAGAGCATTGAAACCTATGAAGTCTTACTATATCACAAATATACAACCTACCAAAATAATAAACACTAAAGTTCTCCTTGATAAGAAATAAATGAGAAACTTTCATGAGACTGTCAACAAAAACCCACAAAATAACAATTCATCTAGGTGACCCCAATAAACCGGTCACAAATCCCATCATGAAATCATCTCATTTCCACTCTAGAATAGGTAACTACTATAAAATCAAGGTTGTTTTCTGATGTTCTACCTTCACCTGATGACATGTGGAACCCCTCATAATAAAACCAGTTACCTCTCTTTTCATACTCATTCACCAGTACTGAAAACCTAAGTCACGGTACATCTCGGTGGATCCAGTATGAACTGCCCAAGTTGAAGCATGAAACTCCTACATCAACTCCTCTTGTATATCCACCAGAACCCAAAAAAGTCCATCGATATGTAGGATCTCATCAACGCAAATAGTCTAACCAAGAGAAGGGTCCTCACCTTCCAGACTCTCCTATTGGACTAGACCCTCAGAATCAGATAGTTTCCTCATCCTAACTCTGTCAAATATGGTAGATCTCGCAGCTAAGGATGATAGATATGTTTGCACCTATCTATTGTGCACCTCCAAATGCATCTTAGAGAACAACACCGTAAGCTTCAGTTCATGGCAGGCCTACTGAACTGTATGTATCTGAGTCCTCCTTCTCAGTGCATCATCCACCACATTTCCTTTACCATGCATGTAAGAAAGATCAAAGTCAAAGGACTATACGTACTCCACCCACCTCCACTAGCTCATATTTAGATCACTCTATGTAAAAATATACTTGAGTCTTTTCTAGTATGTGTACACCACAAAATGCTCTCCCATAAAATATTGTCTCCCATAGTGCAATGCGTGGACAACTGCAGCTCGCTCAAGATCATGTGTTGGTTAATTCCTCTGGTGTGGCCTCAACTATCGAGACTCGTACACCACAACTCAATCCCCATACATCAGAATATCCCCTTTCCAAATACCCAATTCCTCACAATACACAATGTAGGTTATGTCTTTCTCTTTTAGTATCAAGACTATTGTTGATGTCAACCTTCCTTTAAACTCCTAAAAAGGTTGTCTCACAAGAATTTAACCATTCAAACTTCACAACCTTCTTAGTCAATATTTGCAATGTCACTGCTAAGCATGGGAAGTCCTATTTGAAATTATTGTAGTAACCATATATCCCCAAGAAACTCTGTATGTCAAAAAAATATGGGGATGTTCCCAAGAAACTATATCTCTCACATTCTTTGGGTCGACAGATAATCCTGTCTCTGAGATGATGTGACCCGAGAAGTAAATCTAATTCATCCAAAAGTGTAACTTTTTAGCCTAGTATATAACTATTTCTCTCTTAGTGTATTCAAAACGATCTAAAGATTCTCCGCATGGTAATGTCGATTGTGAGAATACACCATGTTATTGTCAACAAAATCCACCAAAAAAGAGTCTATGTTAAGATGGAACTCTCGATTAATCAACACCATGAAAATCATTAGGGCATTCATGATACCAAACAAAATTACTAGATATTCATATATGTCATACTTACTATGAAAGTTTGTATGAGATATTTATATTGGTCAAAGATGTACCTGGTGATATCCTAACCTCAAAGAAATTTTTGAGAACACTCGAGCTCCTCAAAGAATATCAAAAGTTCATCTATTTGTGGAAAGTAATATCAGGTTTTATCCATCAGTTAGATTAATTTCTGATGATCCAAGCATAGACTAATATTTTCTTCTTTCTTTTTCACAAATAATATTGGAAAACCCTATGGAGAAGTGTTGGGTTGATTAAAACCCTTCGCCTGTAAATTATCTAACTTCCTCTTGAGCTCTTGTAAATATGTTGTAGCCATTATATGAGGAAGAATGAATACCAGTTTATTTACTGTCACTAGATCTATGGAGAAATAAGACTCTCTCTTATGAGGTAAACTTGGAAGGTAATCAGGAAAAACATACCTAAAACACTCTACCACTGGAAGAAATTCCACCTAACTCACTCTCTGATCATCTAAAACAAACTGGCGATCTGGGATATCATCTCTCTTATCCCATAATTCTATGGTCCAACTCAAATTTCCTAGACATCCCATTCAACCTTGTGAGTAAACATTTCACCCTCTTGTGATGTAAAAGTCACTCTCTAATGATAAAAGTCAACTTAAGATCAATAATATACTAGTCTGTACATCCTGATAATGACATTGAACCCTATCATCTTGAGTGCATAAAGATCCTAGATGAAATGACACCCACTAACCTCAAGGGGGAACTCTCTACACAGACACACATCATCTATTCTATTTCCCAATGGTGTGTCTAGCATCAAAATTCCCCCATAAGACCACACACCAATACAAAGGATTTTTACCATAGGGTAAGATATGAATCTATGAGATTCACCTGTATAAAAAAGGGCAGATGCAATAGTAGATGATACTAAGATCATACCTCTCACCATATATGGTCTGAAACCTTGGTCCTCAGGGGTAGGCTATATAATGTAAAAATGTCCTACACCATGACCTTGTGATACAACCTCGCTATCTGGAGTAGGCCCACTCTAATTCCCTTGTGTAACTGGTGTCTGGTTGCCTCTTCCACAACCACCACTACTTTGGTATGACCATCCAGCACTAATCTAACTCCATTCCTGAAACAGAGATGTGGAACCTTCTCTTAAACCTGGTGTTATAGATGACCCCTACCACCTATAGCAAGATGGAAGGTCATATAAAACCACTGCACATGGACCATCCCATTGCAAGCTCGACACTCGATTGTGTCATATTTTCACTGACTCTTCATATGGCCTTACCTACCACACTGGTGATAAAAAATTGAGCTATCATTACTCACAGACTGACTGGAACTCATCTCTTGGGAGGCCACGCATGGGTTCTTCCAGCTTAAAGAGGTAGAACCACTATGTGGAGAAGTAGTATTGCTATGATCTGCGCCCCCATATTCCCTCAGTTTCCACTTTATAATTAGTGAATAATCCAAAATATCAATAATATAATTCAATTTGAACACATTGACCAAAGATCTAATATCATGTTGGATACCTTTCTCGATGTGTCTTCCTCTAGACAACTCATCAGTAAGGTACATCAGTGCAAAATGCTACAACTCAGTAAAGTGTGTTTAGTACTCCATAAACCTTATTATTCCCTTATCCCGGTGCGTGAACTCACAAGCCCAATCTACCTGTAGATCCATGGTGTAAATTAGTCATGAAGCAGGTCTGGAAATCAGTCCAACCCATACCTCACAGCCTGTTAGCGTGGTTCAGAACATCCCACCAGTGCTTTTCTACACAACATAGCATATAAGTGGCCAGGTTAACCCTCATATCAAGAGGCATCTCTAGATTCTCGAATATATCTTTCATGGAATCAATCCAAATATCAATAGCCTATGGACCACCATCTCTCGAAAACCTGGGAGGATGGTGTTGTTATAACATCCATGCTAGCACATACATAGTCTGGGAAGACTTTGGTGACCCCTAAAAAGTTTTCATATAGTGAAAGAACCCCTTAAGGAAATGTTCCTCAACACCTATTCCAAGAAGAGCCTCTGGTTCTGTAGCTAGCACTAAAGAAGTATCAACTGGTAACCCATGGCCTACCACCACTAGAGTGTGGTCATCACCTCCCTCATGGCGTACCACTAGAGTTCGTCGTAGTGGCATGTCTCTAAAATTCAAAAAACACACCTTAGAAAATAAAGATATCAAATTCAAAGATCAAAAGTGTAGGACATGTCAAAACCCTCCTAAAATCAGGTCATAACCCACAACCTAATCCGAAATCCAGTATTTTATAAAGAACAACCACTAAAACCACTAGAAACTCTGACTCTTTCCCCCTCAAAAATCTAATCTCGGCCAAGTTCCTGTATTCACTTCTATTTTCATTTAAAATTCATTCGTTCAATGATTCAACTGATGGTCCACCATGTTTTTATCCATGTGGGCTCATATCCCAAAAGTCCAAGTATCAAAATCTGGCTCTGATTCCATATTGTAACATCCCAGACTAGGATTCCACTCAATAGTGCCTCGAGCCTAGTTGGCTACATTGACTCAATCACATATCCCCAAACACCAGAGGTTTCTGACTAGGAGTGAGGGCCTAAGTGATTAATTAGGGAGGATATTCCCTCAATACTAGAGTATATGACATCAAAAGTCAAATACATTAAATAAAAGAAGTTTATGTAATACCATACAATAAATAAAATAGACAAGTAAGACAATAATATATAAATATCCCAGAAATTTCACATACTCAATGATGATAATGATACATGTATCTAGAAAAATATCCAAAACAAGTACATGGAAATACAACATAATAAAAGTATCCCGAATAAAAAAACACCAAAAAATTAATGTATCATCGCAATCATCATCAAGGTCCCATGCTCTCCTTCTTCAAATAAATTATCAACAACCATTGTTAGGGAACTTTCACCTAATATGACCTACAACCATATTGTTAGTACCAATAGGGTCCTATAACCTGAGGGGGGTGAATCAGGGTATGGATATTATTTTCAAAATTCTTCATGTCCCGCTATATCTTGACCTCTTTATCACAAGGTTCACTTGTTTTCACTTGTGTGTTTATTATGATCACTTATTTTCTTCTTTGTATGATGATGATGCTTTGGATGCACTACAAGGAAGCAAGTAGGTAGACATAGAGATTTTTACTTGTTCCAGCCTCACTGGGATATATCCATGGAGCATACAATGGAGATGAGCCACTATATTAAATCCACTAAAGCAAACTACTAATAAAGTTCGAGCTAGATCACTTCTAAGCCCAGGATCACTGCATTTCAATTTTTAGGGTCAGATCACAGCTTTCCCCAGGGACACTCTTTTTCTCTCTCTCTCTATCTTAGTACTGGTAGAAAGAATAACCTTATTCTTATTCCTCTACTCACTTCACTTGGAAGGTATCCACTCATAGTTTATAGACTTGTAGTTCCTCTCATTATCACTGATGAATGCATCCTTCACTGTATATAGATGTTATGGTAAAGTCCAAATTTCATCCAATGATGAATGCCACTTTTTCTGTGATCATTGGGGAAACACCTTTGGAAATACCTTTTCAATGCACCCTACTTCGCAAAAATCCCAATTTCGTGAAGCTCAAACAAGACTTCATAAAGTCCCTACCTATTCGCAAAGCATGCACCTTTGCAGAGCTCGCTGCTTTGCAGAGCAGACTGCTTCACTGAGGTCAAGCCTTTTAAAAGAGCAATCCTTCACAAATTGTAGGCCTCTGAAGAGCTCAATCCATCTCAAAGAAACTATCATCACAAAGATCACTATGCTAATGTAGAAAAAACCCTGTCGCAAAGCTAGATTATCCACTTCCAGGCTTCTATATTTCATGAAGCACACTGGCTCTGCGAAACTCCTTCTTGATTTAAGAGCAAAAACAATTTCTTGGAAAACACTCTACCTTTCTTGAGGGGGTCAAGGTATATTTATAGGAAATTCCTCTGAACCTTGAACCTTTCCACGAAGTCAACGCCACATCCGTTCAAATCATGAAGCTCTGAAATTTCCGCTGAAATTCTCTCTATATCACGAATCACCACGTAAATTTTCAGATCTCAAAGCTCGTCATAATTTTGTAATGTTCTGTCAATTCCTTCACGCCTTCGTTATGAAGCTCCACTCTCACTATCATTCTCTATTGTAATTCTCTTCAACGCTTCTGTTTGTGAAGAACGTCGTAATCACGAAGAACACCATTAACTTTTTTCATGTATTCGCGAAAACTATATCAATAAGTCCATATTCGCGAAACTCATGACTTTTCCATATTTTTATTAGATCTTCAATGAAATCTAAATTTCACAATTCTCACCAAATCCAAAATTTTGGACCCCAATAATTTGGAAAACACTAGAAAATGGCACAACCTTTTATCTTCTCTTTTTTTACCACCTCCAGATCTTCAATTCCTTTGTCATGGTTCTTTGTCAACATGTATCGTCAATAATATCTCTAGAACTCAGCAATTCACCATGGAAACTAGCATTGTCAACAAACACAACCAACCCAAAAATGTTGTAATGTTACATTGAGGGATTTTTTCACAACATATATAATATGCTTGGGTCTGCGAGGTGGCCCAAACTAGGTGTGTGATAAACATCCAAGTATGTAAAAACCCATAAGTGTATATGTTTCTAAGAAGCACAATCAGTAGACTAAAAAAGTATAAGTAAGTGTTAATGAAAGTGTGAATGCCCATGGAATATGTCTAATACTATAAGTAAAACCAAACATCCTCCCAAGGATCCCTACAAAAAGTGATAGCTCAAAATAAGGAATCTATAAGAAATTTGAACATGTAACACGACCTCTCCATATATCCATCCATATCCAACCCATGCATCCATTTCGTATAAAAACATTACAAATACACAGCCCTGTCGTATAACCAACCATGTCACATATTACACGGTCATACTGCATGGTGAAGTGTAGACTAAGAAGGGCTGGATCTAAGGTGTGAAGAAAAAGGCATCCTCATCGAGTCCTAGGATCATCTCAATAGAAACTCTTTATAAGAGGTCGTTGGAGTATCAGGAGCATGTGTGTCAACATTGAAGTTGGTCAGTTAGTATCCAAGTATCACTGAGAGGGGGAGTGGTGAATCTGTGATATGTTTTTCTTCTATGTTACCATATATTTAGAACAACATTCACCTCTTATTCAAGAGTTATTTCCCTACTAAACACAATAAAAACACATATCCATAGGAATACATGATTTACATGGTTCACTACTCAATAAGAGTAGTTATGTCCTTGGTATGGTATAGAAACAATCCAGTACCACCCAATCCACTAGAAAACAAATCCTTTCATGTGGAATAAAATAATTATGATATTCCCTTACACTCATGTATCACTTAGAAAACAATCCTCAAGTTTTTCTGCAGCCTCTTAGTACTAATAGGGAAAAACAAAGTTTTAGTGCTTCTTAATGAGCTTTCACAGTTTGATCTTTCAGAAAAATTCTTCTCTTTCCTACCCAGAATCTAGTAAGGACTACCTTTAACATGATATACTTCTTGTACTGAACTCAAATCTTTCATTCAACCTTGTAGGTGTATTGCATGCAACTTTTATTCCTTGCATGCAAGATTTTACTTTTGTTTCGAAACACCTCTTGCGCGCAACTTCAATCTTGCACACGACTCTCCTATTACGTGAAACTTCTCCTTATTACACTCAACTCTATTTCTTTTGAGAAACTCCATTTAATTAAAATAATATCATGCTTCAGAGCTCGTGATTTCTCTATGTGTCGAGCTTTTTAAAATAGAAGGGTTCACCTCTTATTTATAGGCATCGCCAACCCCCAGGCGTAAAAACATTGATGTGTCGCAGAAGATCCTGACATGCCGTGAAAAACCTCATTTGACATCATATTGGGAGCATAATTATTTTCTTTCACAATACTCATCTTTCATGCCCTTCTTGAACATTTTTTTCACTATATTCCTTTTCCATTTTTCAATATTCTAACCTTGAATCAAGCCATGCGTGCAACATTCCTAACTCACTTCATTCTTGTGTGCAAAAACCAAACTTTCACATGGGTCATTCACTTTATAGATTTTGATGTTTAGATATTGGAACTTCACTTCAATGAAATATACAAATAAATCTTCAAACACTTCAAAAAATCGTTTTCCAAAAGCACATTTCTCCATCTACTGATTTTCAGTCCCAAATATTTGGAAAACCCAAGAAAACATCACCACCTTAAAATCTGCTTCAGGAAAAACAACAATGTTGCTTCACTATCATCTAGATAATTCAATAAAAAACTACTTTAACCATGAATAATATCTTCCATAATATATTTGCTTTGATAAAATTCCTTTATCATCATCTGATTATCAATGGAAAGTACAACAACTTTCCTGTCTTCAAGTAACATCATTCTTTCCAACCAAAACTGATTGTGATTGGAATCAACTTTTCTACCCATTTCCTTCATAAGGATTGCATCACACGTTCTCCAAACATATGATATTAGAGAAAAACAAATTTGTAATGAATAATCTGGTTTTACAATCCTTTTACAAATTGAGTTGATTTGTCCTCATTGACAACAAAAGACAACACTTTGCAAAAGAAAAACTCTTCTTACTACATTATACATCCAACATGGTCCTAATAAACATGTCCTATGTGAGTCCAAATAAGCTAGATCCAAGGGACCGTAAAGCCCAAGGAATCCCATAGAATCAAGACCTTAAAATCATACTCTATCCAAGGCATCCACTATCGTGTTCCAGATCCATGGAGATCCATCCATAGAATCTATTAAAATTATCATACATTTAAACCATTTAACAAATCAATTCCATATGAGTCTACCCACTCATATAATCCATTTCATTAAATTAATTCACATTGATATACCCACCCATGCATCACCATTATCCATTTAACACATCACCTGGGTATACCCACTTGTTATTCATCCATTTACAATTTATCATATCCCGTGGGTATACCCACTCACTCAATTTAATCCATTTATGTCAATTATCACCTTTGATCAATTCAAAAATTCACCAGTTATATTCAACATATAATAAATCAATACAGAGGAGGAAAACCATCTCCAAGTCATTCCATTCAACTCATTCATTCTTAATTGACCTCCTATAGTATGGCAAGACCCAAAAACACACCTTATTTTGTTTTACATGGAATAATTATGGTATTTTCATATAGTGTGTCACACCTGCCATATTGAAATTTATTTTATTAATTTTGCTGGGCATCGGGTGGTTTAGGTTAAAGCCCAACTTTAATTTTTTGGTTCTTATTAAAAAACGTACACTTTTCCATTGACATCGTTCAACTCCTCACGGTCGAAGCCGCTCAGTCTTGCCAAAGTCACCACGCAGCCTCGCTCGCTTCACCATACAACCTGACTGATGTTTGGGGTAGATAAATAAAATGTATTGAATAATGAAATGGAAATAAAATTAAAATAAGAAGTGTTATAAAAAATTAATGAATTGTTTTAATGATAATAATAATAATATTGTTTGAAGATATTATTATTAATAATAATGGTGTTAAGAATATAAATTGTATCATGTTGTTATTAATAATATTATTAATATAATATTAAGTTACTATAACTTTATTATTTTACTTGGCTTTGAAATATTCGGTCGAGGTGCGGGATGAGTCCCATATTAATTTTGAGTTTTTGTCGATAAATGGGTCTTTGGGGCTTAACAGTGTCTAACACTTGGGTGAGGAATTATTTTGAAACAGCACGGCCTATCCTGGTCCACCGGGTGACCTTCCGATGTTCAATTAATTAAATAAAATGAATTAATAATAATGAAACAAAATTAAGTGAATAATAAAGTGAACATAAAAATAAAATAATAAAAATGTAATTGAGTTAATCAATTGTTTTAATGGTAATAATAATATTATTATTTGAGGATATTATTACTATTATTATTATTAGTACTAATGAAAATAATTCTATTAAGTTATTATTACTATTATTATTAATAATATAATGATTATAATTATTATTATTATTAATGTTTTTTTTTTCTTTTTATTTTTTTTCTCTTATTTTTTACCCTAGGGTTTGCGGACCTCCCCCCTTACCCCCTATTCCCATCACAGCACACCCCCTCCCCCTTGGAACTCCGTTGCACCACACCTCCCCCTGCACGCTGCACCTCACTACCATCTCCCATCCACTCACGTTCGGTGTCATCTCCCTCCTCCTCCCTCTATAGGTTGCCTCCCTGCCTCCCTCTCCTTCCATCTGGCCACCTTACCTGCACCGTTTATCGGACCAGTTTCACCCTGCAGCTCCCCACCGGCCTCCTCACCCATGTCATTTGCCGGACTAGCTGCCACCCGACCGAGCTCCTCACCCGCTCCATGCACCGGACTATCCACCTCCCAACCGGCCTCCTCACCTACATCGTCTGCTGGACCAACTGCCTCCTGGCCAGCCTCCTCCTCTTCTGGAAAGTTCTGAGTAGAACTTCCCACACCTTAGGTGTTCCCTCATCATCCTAGTTGAGTCTCCCTATTTCTTTCTATTGAGTTTGGGTTGTTCGACTATTTTGTGGTCTGATTTTGGGGTGATTTTGATTTTGTTTTGTTGGAATTATTGATTTATGGTCCAATTTGGATTCCTTATGGTGTGAATTGTGTGCAATTGGAGTTTTTCACCAAAGATGGGTATTCTTCGACACTGAGGTAGGTGGTTCCATGCCTTTTCAACTTTTAGATAATTTATTTTTTCAATTTAGTTAATTTCAATATGTTATATGTTTTTATTACATAGTGCAAACTAGGTTTTAAAATGTTTTTGCATACGCATTAGAAGAAATTGGATTTCCTGAATAAAATAGTCTTGTCATTTATATGTGTGTTTTAGTGTAAATGTTTGGTAGTGTTTAATTAATTGTTTGGGGTGGGGCAAAATGTTTTTGGAAATAATTTTGGTATGCACATACGATGGAATTTGGGTCTCCTTTTAGAACAGTCATGTTTCTCATGTGAGTATTGATTTGAGAGTTCTTGTAAATGTTCACTTAATTATTTATGGTGTGAAAAGTATGTTTGGGTAGTAATTTAATGCATGTCTATTAGAAATTAATTTTTATTTAAAATAAATTGTTGTGTGTGTTGGGAAAAGTGATGTGATGTTTTATAAAAACGTTTTATATGTTGGTTTTTAGGTGCAAAACATGGTTGAAAAGGTTTTGGGGGTTATTTGGTAGGTGAGAAATATGTTTCAAGGTCTTTGTTGTGTGCGTATATTTAAATAGAGATTTGTAGAGGAAAATGAATCAATTTGGTTGTGTTTCCTTGTTGTTGTATTTGGAAATTTAATTGAAAATTGTATAATAATGGAAAACATGTTTTGATGTGGTTACCTAATGTATTTGGTTTTATGTGACGTTTCTATGTAGAGGCAAGTTATTTGAAAATGGTTTTCCTACTTGTGATTTGGTATGTTTATTTATGTCATCCCTTGTTGTTTTATTTAAATAATGATTTCTCTATGTTGTGAGAATTTTTTATTTTCTCCATTTAATATTACCAAATAGGGATTTGTGAAATGACTAAGTAACAGTAAATATATTTTGGAACAGTATTTTGGTGTGCGTTTGTTTTTGAGATGTTGTTTGCATATGAATGTGGTAGATTTTGTGTGTAATGTCTTTTTTGGTCTATGATATGAGAAAGCATTATACTATCTGAATGTGAAATTTGATTGAGAATAAGGGAAAACCCTGAGTATCTAGTTGGGAAGACTAGAACTAGTGTGCTAGTGATCCGGAGGGGTATCGTCCCTGTTTCACTTAGCTGGACTGATGATTGCAATGCTAACTAAACATATGAATTACTGAGGGTGGTGGTTTCTAATCCAAATTTACTGAGGTTCATGGTTTCTAAGACACACTTACTAAGGGTCATGGTTTCTATCCATGTTTCACTGAGACATGAGGTTTTAGGGTCCCACTCAAGCTAAATGAACCTTAGGGGATTTACCCATAGTGCTTTACCATCCATGACGTGGTGCCTTCTGTCAACATATAGAGGATCACTTGTGTTTGTGTGTGTGAGTATGTGTGTGTATGTGTCCTTAATGAATTTTTATATTCCTCTTTAAAATAGTGTTTGGGAAATGGTTTTTCTAAGTGTTTTATTTTATAATTTTGCTTCTAAATGTTTTCTTTAAAAGCGTTTTGAAAGTATAATTTTGAATAAGCACCTAAAAATATCTCTTGGATGTTATGGCATAGAATCTTTTCATTTGGTGGTATCCTACTGGGCCTTTGTCTCACACCCAAAATACACCCTTGGGTGTATATAGACCTTGTTTTTTGTGTATTCTAGGTTGTGACATCATGCTCAGTGATGGTGGTTTAGGTTTCATTTGGTCTTCTCATGGAGGGTGGTGTTGTTGTGGCCTCTATTTTTTATTGGAGGTTTGAGTCATAGTTTTTGTGTATATTGTTGTCATTTATTTTTAGTTATTGATTTAAGTTATAGACCATTAAGTTTGTTTTTAGTTTAATGGATTGTTTGGTTGATCTTTTTCTATTTCAATTTATCTATCTTTTTTATTGTTTTATGTCTCTCATTTTGGGTAAATTGTTCCTTGGAACTATTTTGGTACCTGGACACTTGTTCCAGCCAGTGTGGATTAGGAATTCCCTTCAAACCATGTCATAGACTAGGTCAGGAACAAGGTCGGGTGGAAACCTGGCCTAGTTCATGAAATGGTGCACCCCATGGGTGACCTTTGTCCAGGAAACGGGTACCAACGCATCACAACAGATCCTATGTGTATCCCGAAAAGGTCTAATTACTTCTATTTCAAGTAACATGTTCAAAATCGAGGTCATGTTGGAATGTATGGAAGGTAGTGTAATGGTTTATAACACTAAAAGTCACCAAAATACCAAAAAAAGTATAGAAAATCTATATTTTCTTAGTAGTAGAGTGCTTGTCTAGTATCAAGTCCTAATTCATCCCGGTTTAGGAGAAATCTGAAGAACAGATGAAGAACAAGAAATTAGGGCATATGAGCCTAAAATAAAATTGTATAATTTATATCTAGAATAATTAAGAAAGGATAAAAATTAATGTAGATCTTAAGGTTGTGGATCCAATGAGACAAACTACACTCAAATCGGAGGTCAGATAGAGAGTTTAGTTAAAATCCTAGGTAAGGATCCTTTGAGAGCTTCAATGGAGGGAAGGTTCTATACATAGAGAGACAAACTGGTTTAGGTTTTAAAGGGATTTTAATTTAATTTCAAATTATAAAAAATTCTGAAATTATAGGGGATTTATAGTTTAAGTGCATAGTTTCCTATAGGTTATGGGGCACCCACACGGTCTACCCACACGGTTTAAAAACTGTGCGTTAAAAGTGAAAAGGGCCTCTATCAAGTTATGCAAAAATTGAAGACATTTATGCATGTTTTTTAGGCTCAATTTGCATTGTTTCCTCAAAAATTGGGTCCTATGACAGGCCTCTTACCTTCCTCACATGGTTTAGTCAAACCGTGTGGCCCGCCCCGCACGTTTTTTACAAACCATGCACCAAGCCATATTCATCCCAAAAACTCGGTTTCAGGCACTAAACAACCACAAACACCTCCAAAACACATGTGACCATGAAGGATACTCATATTAGGCCATATGTAAAAATTAAAATTGAAAATGAATGGATCCATACCTCATATAAAAACCCAAGTTCTTACTCCAGGCAAACAAGAACATATTATTTTTCCATTATTTTATATTATATTACCTACTTAATTTCCTTATCATTTTTATTTTATAATTATTTAGTTCATTTTCACATATATAATACTTGAATACAAAAAAGAAATTTTTTGGCATGAAATAATCAACCACAACTCATTATTATACACAATGTTCATAGTATGACTCAAAGTTTACTTTAAAATTGACACTTTTTGTTTAATTTATTTCTTTATAGTATTACTAATATAAGAATTTTTTCCCTATACAGGGAAATTATTTTTCTTGAGTTGGATTGGTTTTTTTAGAAAAATAATGAGTGGGGGTCGGAGCCAGAGACAAAGGAACATTAATGTTTTTGAATTTCTGTGATATTTTCTACATAAATATGTAATTATACAAGCCAATGTTTGAAATGTATTTAATATAGTGTTTTTTAATTTTATTTTTCTTTTAAATTTAATTTCAATTGAAATATATATTTTCTCCTTTTTTTATGTTGTTTCTACTACAATAGTTTTCTGTAAATTTAACACCACACTACAGTAGGCCCCCTTTATGAGTTCTTTTAAAAGTGGTGATAAAGGGTCCCTTTGTCAACGCTACTAAAGGAACTGATAAAGGTATACTTTATCAATTTTTTTAGTGTTGATAAAGGACTCGCATTGTCATTGTATTTATTTGTTCTGGTAAAGGGGTTTTTTTATCTTTGAAAATAATTACGCTGATACCAGGACCCTTCATGAGAACTTTTAGAATCATTGATCAAGCTACCTTTTATTAATGCTTCTATAATGATGATAATGGCCTTGGGATTTTAATCAAAATCTTGTAGTTAAACCTTTTTCACTAAAAATTTTTAGTTTTAGCATGGTTAAATTCCTATTTTGTATTAGTGACTGAACTCTGTCACAATCATGGAGACAATAGGTTATATGTATGCATGCGTAATGTTTCCATTTTTGAATTATAATGATGGAAAGAAGTTATGTTTTATTTTATCATTCCAGAATGATCATTAAATAATTAACATCTTAGTAACTCTTTAAATACTTTATATATTCTATCCATGTGATGCGGTGATGAAAAACAAATCTCGTCACTTCATGAAGGTGGTAATTTACACATACGCATGAACAACATTATCAGTTTCCAATGTATGGAATAGTAAGAATTGTATTATATTAAAATTTTTATAATTATTTCATTAATATAATATACATATTCATTAAATCCATCATTATAACCATCGGTAATTGCTGGTTATGGAAAATTAATTACACCGGTTTGCAATGTAGTAGTCCACCGGACACATGAATGATGGTTTCATTATCATTCGATTGAATAATGATATGGATATAGGTTATGAAATTAATATAATAAAATATAATTATTCTTCATATAAAATATAATTTTTTTAGTAAGTATTAATTATATTTAATTGAGTTTCAAGAATAACTAAAACTAAATCATTTGGTTAAAAGTTATATATGTTCTTCCAGAAACCTCATTTTCATTAAACCTAAATCCCTATATGATTGGTATTTTACGAAAACTAATACCTATAAAATGTGAGGATATATTTTTTGAAGGTATTTTTGTTGGAAATGTGTGAAACAAATGTCACATTATGTTTGTAGAGGAGAGGATACGGGGTTCCCTTTTATAATGAGTGGAGGTGCACTTTTGGAATTACTTAATAAATTAGACTAATATAAATATATTTTCAATTAATAATGGATAAAATTTGATATAATTTATATAAAAAGTGTTTATGATTCTATTTAATTTATTTGAATAAAATTTTTACAACTTTAGGTGATGTTTTCACTCTTATATTATTGTTTTCTCCCCCCATTAACTCTTTTGACAATTACCACGATATCAATATTTTTTACTCTTTAGGGATTAATAAATTTAAAATAAAAAGAAAATTTACCAATAAATGGATAATGATTGATATTTTAAACCATATCTCACTCATATGGATTAATATAGTATTTTTATAAATTTTTAATCATTTAATAAAATATTGTTTATTATAAAATATTTTTAATGTCATTCTTTGAACTATTCATTTAATTTAACTTTGATAACAACATAACAGAAATTGAAATTGAATATAAACCTTCAAAACATCCCTAATATGTTAAATATATATATATATATATTAAATGTTTTAAGATAATATAAATTACCCAAACCAAAGTTACTTTTAGAGTTCTTAAAATCGTTTACTTGATTTTTTTTTACTACTTATAGATGCGCAAATCTTGTGTTACATAAATATTTATGGTAATTTTTTAAAAATTAAAAATTAAAAATAAATTTCCATGATAATTAATTTTATTTATATTTAAAATAAAATATTATAACCAATAATATGTTTCATTTATCACTATCATAAATTTTTATAGATATTAAAAGCAAGTGAGTGACATTTTTTACTTTAAACTTAAAAATATATAAATATTTCAATCAAACAATGTGGTAATAAATTGATAAATTTAAAATAATTTTTTTTAAGGAATAAAAATACTTATCCAATAAAATAAAAATAATTTTTATATTCAGTTTAATTATTATCTCCCAGTTAAACCACTTTAACTAATTTTAACATTAACAGTGATAACTTACATTTGTACCTTGATAACTTAATTAAATGAAAAAAATAACACGATCCTTTTAGAAAAATTATAAATTTTTATTCCAAATTTTAAATCTATTTTATATATTTAAAATTATAATTTTTTAGGAAATTAAAATTAATATAATAACAAAAAATGCATGAAAACTGTTTTTAGGAAAATACAAAATTTTAGAGTAAAAATAATTTCACCTTGAAGTTGTGTAATAAATTAGATTCATTAATTTTTTGGGTTATATTATAAAAAAAGTAAGGTTTTGATATTTTTGGATCAATTCAAAAAAAAAATTTATCTTCCATCCATTCTATTAAATTAAAATACCCAAAAATAGATTTTAATTTTGGTAAAATATAACTTATATTTATAAAAATAAAACTTGGATTCCCAATTTCAAAGAAATTTATTAAAATAAATTATTTTACTCCATAAGAATACATTTGATCAAAAATACTCATAAAATAGTATAAAATAATGTTTTAGGGTTATTTAAATGTTTTACCATATAGTTTTAACCTTGTATACCTCATTTTACTCATTATTGATGGGATAAATTTTACCACTGTTATTATTCATAATGTCAAAAAATAAAATGGGTGTATTTAAAAAAATGAACACCCTTATTCCAAATATGAGTAAAATTTCTCAAAATTTAATTCTATTATTACCCAATCCTTTTATATATATTATTACATGATTCAAGAACATAGACATCCATTAATACAACACAATGATCATAAAGGTCTGGTGTCTTTGAAAGAATAGGTTTATCCTAACTAAAAGGAAACATAAAAATGGTATCCTTATTTTATTATAAATTTTGAGATAATAAAATTTATTTGAGTTATTAAAACTTCATGGTATAACCTATGGAATACATAAATAAATGGGCGATCTAAAACCCAAGAAAGTAATAAACATGATAAAGAATCATAACATGCGAGTAAATGGTATAACATGATATAATAGAAGAGAAGTTTCATGAGTAATTGAATGTAAGAATTCATAAAATACATACTAAAATAATATCATGGACTTATAGGAAATGTTGTAACAACATATCACTTAACTTAAAAATGACTCAAGTCTATCTTCCAAGATAATATTACATGGTGTAAAATTCCCACAATTGATTAGGTTTACTCCCAAATATCGTACTTGACGACTCATGAGACTAATGATTTACCTAATGAATTTGAGAAATATATTGGAAAACTAGTAATAAAATCTTCGTGATATATGTGTTTCATATGAATTAAATAAATCAAAAATCATAACATAATAATTACTTAAGTAAAGAAAATGGGTTGGATAATCTTTCTTTATATCCTAGTAAAAGGAAATTTCATAATAAAGGCATTTGAGAAATGATCATAATGCATGAATTACCATATAAAATGAAGGTATAATAAGAAATGTATATATTTGATAGACTTATATACATAATTTATAATAATTACATAACAATAAGAGATATATAAATTTATTTAGAGAGAAAAAGTTCAAAACATCAAGGAAAGTGTGGTTTAGAGAGACCCCTTACCTTGAGCTGAATTTGTCAAATATGTTAATTATATCCCTAAATAATAAATTTATGTTAATTATTTAATTTGGTTAATATCATTTTTAAAAATTCTTATTCCTTTTATTTATCCACTACCATGTAATATTAAATTACTTAATCATTTATGTTTGTGTCAAACGTTTTGATAGTGTTTGGATCATATGTCTAAAATCACTATGATAAGTTGACTAAAGTCAAGATATTATTAATTAATAATATATAGAATTTTATTAATCAAATATATATTTTTTTATAAATAAATTATAACTTTAAACCAACCATGAAATATGTTTATGAAAAATTAACTATATTACAATCATGGAGACGGTGGGTCCTACGTACGCATGAGTAACATTTTCATTTTTCAACAATCATGATTAATACAATGTTAGTGTTGTTTTATGTTTATAGGGTGATTATTATATCATAAATATCATATTATATCTTTAAATAACATTACTCATACTATCCATGTGATTCGGTAAAAAAATGAATCACATCGCTTCGTGATGTGGTAGTCTGTCGTACACACAAACGATGTTATCTTTTATTCAATGAATGATAAGGAAATACTTTATATGATATATTTATTTTACATAATTTTTAATATTTCATTATTATCATGTATAAACATAAAATTAATCCTTATTACCTACCATGTAAATACTAAGTGAAAAATGAATCACATTGCTTCGCGAAGCGGATGTTTGTCGTACACATGAGCGACATTATCATATTCTATACAGAATGGAAATTAAGAAATTGTATATGATATTATAATTAGATAAGTATAATTATATAATAAATATAATATATAAATATTATATACATCATTATATCCATCAATTATAAATGGTGATAGAAAACTAAATACATCAGTTTGCATGGTGGTAGTCCACCGTACACATGATCAACGATTTCATTTCCCATTTTAGGGAGGAGAAGATTATTTTAGATCATTTATTTAATATAAATAATTATCATTATACTTAATATAATAATTTTATTATATATTAATGGTTTAATAATATTTTAAGCATGTGGAAGAATAAATGTAATAAAATTCTCAGTTAAGGATGTTACATCTACTTCAGACAACTTCTTTGGTTTTACACTAAAAGCCTTTTTAAGTTTCCATTATGACAAAAATAATGATTCTAGAATTAGGGGAGGGAATTATTAAATTTATTCGGGTATTTGTTTCTAAAAAATAATTTTTAATGTTTGTAAAGGAGAGTAGTGGGTGTGGCCATTTATAATTGAGGGAGAGGGCACCCTTGGTTGTTTTTAAATGAAAACAATTCCACCCATATTTTTATAATGAATTTATTTTTGAAAATTTTAGAACTTTTGAAGTTATAATGTCGAAATATGACCATAAAATATGAATTATACATGTTTTTTGGTCATCTATTACTCTTATTGTTTTAGTTTAACCCTCTAGTTAACTATTTTTTACCTTAACCGAGGGAAATAATTTTTATTGTTTTTATGATTCATTATGGTAAAAAGCTATGTTGACTAAAGTAGATAATATAAATTATTCATATTCAAAATATGGATTCCAATTTTATAAATTAATATCATATTATTTTCCGAATTTAATAGAATATTAAACCCAGAGACGTGTTGAAAAAATGTTTTTTCAAGAAATTATTTCTTTAAGGAAAAGATGGCCTTATATTAACTATTTTACAAGTAATAACAATTAAATAAATTTTAAATAATATTTATAGAAATATAATATATAAATATATTTAAATAATTCCCCATTGGGGTTTATTTTAATTAATTAAAATAGAGAAACATTATTCACTTTAAAATAGTTTTTAGAAAAAATGTGTTTTTAAGCCTAATAATAATCTTATACTAAAATATGGTGTAAATATGATTTAACTGTATTTAATTGGATTTAATATAACCAAATATTAATTAATTTAATTTTAAATCAAATTAAAAGAATAATGGGGTCTAATTTATTAAAAACAAATGATAATTTTATAGAAATTGGTATTTTCACTATTCTCTGAAAAATTAATATTTACAGAAAAATCAAAAAAAATTAACCATAATTTAATATTAATATGATGACTTCAAAAATTATGTTCATTTTTTAAAATATATTTTTAAAAAAATAGATAAAAAATAACTTATGTGTAAAAAGCGCAACTAAATTACCGTTTTGAAAAAATAATGTTTTTTAAAATACATTTATTTTTATTTCAAATGATTATTATTTTATTTATAATCAATATATAACTATTTAATTTGTTTTATAAATGTGTAAAAAATATAATTTTTTCATTTTTTTGTAATCCCTATTATTCTCTCCAACTTAACTTCTATATTATAACAGCCAGGTTTAAATAATAATATTTTAATAGAGTTTCATATTTCACTTAAACCTAGTGTTGTGTGCATCACAAGACATAAAAGATATTCAATTTATTTTGGAATAAATATAACATAAAGTCTCAAGGTGTTACATTCATTCCCCATTAAGTAATTTCACGCTAGAAATTTAATTTTACATACTACGGTGAAAGTAGGTGAGGGCACTTCTACTTTATCGCCTCTACTAGTTCCCATGTTTCTTCCTCAAAATTATAGTTTCACCATAGCTCTTTTACCATGTCAGTTGTCATTATTTGTATAAAATTTTATCTAAGATTCAAGATCTTCAACAGCTCCTCCTCATATGATAGGTTGTTCTCCAATGGTACCACCTCTAGATTCAGTACATGAGAGGAGTCTTGTATATACTTCCTTAAGAGAGATGCATGAGACACATCATGTACTTAATATAGGCTGGGTGGAAGTGTTAATCAGTAGGCCTTCACTTTGATGTGATCAAGGATCTCAAATGGTCGATGTTTCTAGGACTAAGCTTTCCCTTATTCCCAAACCTCATGGAATTATTTCATGGTGAAATATAGAGGAACACCTTATCTCTAACCTCAAACTCTATGTCTTATTGATTTTTACATGCATATATTTTCCATCAATTTTTTTTGTATTTAATGTGACACTTATTGGTTTATACATTATCTATCATCTCTTGATAAGGATCAGGTTCCATCAGCTTCTACTACGTAACTTAATCTTAGCGTGTCTGAGTCTGACACCTCTTCACATACAGAGCCACATAAGGTTTCCATTGAATGCTATAATGAAAACTCATATCATATAATAACTCTATGAGGGGAAAGTTATGATCCCAATATTCTTGTAAATCCATTTAACAAGACCTCAACATATCCTCTAGAGTTTTAATGGTTATTTCTGACTGACCATCCATCTGAGGGTAATAAAGAGTATTGAAACTAAGTTCTCTATACAACACTTGTTGAAGGATTCTCTAAAAGTTTGAGGTAAACCTTAGATCTCGATTAGATACAATATAGAGTATAAATACATCAAATTATACCTCCTACCTTATTCATATCATGGTGATTTGGTGAAAATATAAATATTCCTTGATATAAATGAAATGTGTTAACATTGTAAGGAGATTGAATACCACCCAGATGCTATTATTGTCATTATGTGTCCAGGATAGTGCTATAATGAAATCTATGAATATTTTTTCCCATTTAAATATTGTTATGAGAAACAGTTTCATCACACCCTTAAAATTTATCATTCATCTTTTACTTTTTTGCATACTAATCATCAAGATATAGATTCATCAATCTCCCTCTTCAAATTTTTCCACCATAATTTTTTCTTCAAAAATATATAAATATTAGTTTTTCATATATGAATATAGAAGTATGATCTATGTGCATCATCTAGAATCTCCAACTTCGAATTTAGTTTTTATGGGGCACATATCTAGGTTCCAAACCTTGTAACCCCATCATTAGCAAGGTTGAATTCTGGAATATTTCCAACATTTTTTCTGTATAACCTCATCCCATTTCTGGGCCTCCTCAATACTCTCATGAATGGATGATTGATATGTTATTTTAATAAGTTCGGGTTAATATCCTTTTACTATTTCCATATCTATTTTTTCAAGTCCAAAATATTTCATCCTTCTCAATTCACATCATTGGTATAATCTTTGGATCCTTTCTCTATATAGTCTATTCCACGTTTTTTCCTTCCTAGGATAGTATTGGATAGAGTACTCCTAATCCATGACTAGATCTAATCATCTTCTCTGGTGTATTTCAATATCCTTATGTGTAAATACATATTTGGAAATATTGTGATCCATATAAATTTTAAACTTTTACCCATAGAGATAATGTCCTTATATCTTCAAAAAAAACATCAAAAAATAAGACTATAGGTCATGTGTCAGATAGTTCTTCTCATGAAATTTCATTTTACTTGAGGAATAGTCTATAAATTAATCATTATACATTAGTACATAGCCCAAATTCTTCTTTTAAGTATCATTGTAAACAACAAAAAGTTCCCCAGTTGATGGAAGAATTAGTATGGGTGCAGTGATAAGCCCCCTTTTCAACTCCTTAATGCTCTATTTTCATTCATTGGTCTAGGAAAATTTTAATCTTTTCTTTTTTATTTTGTTTAGTGGGTTTTAAAATTTAAAAAAAATCACAAATTGTTCATAATACATATTTAATCAAAAGAAAATATAGATCTTTATTACAGATTCAAGTTTAGGTATGTCCCTGATTGGATTTTTCATAGAAGGGTCCATATATTTCCCTTTATTGGTGATAATATTCCACAAGAATGATAATTCCTTCACTAAAAACTCACATTTAATGTACCTTTCATATGTATTCTCCTTTCTCAAATCCCTTAGAATAGTATTTAAATTCTACTCATGTTATTTATTTGTTTTGGAGTGAATCATAAAATCATCTCTAGAGAGTACAAAAAATTTGTTTAGGTAATCATTAAAGACTCTATTCATTATGTCCATAAATATTTCTACAGCATCTGTGTTTCTGAAAGGCATTATTATGGACTCATAGTGTCAATAACTTCTTCAAAAGTAACTATAGGGAATATCATTTTTATTCACCCTTAATTAGTGATATTATGGCTAAAAGTAAACCTTAAAAGAATACCGATCTCTAAGTAGTAGATTGAACATGAAATTTATCCATAGTATGGGTTACTTTTTAATTGTCGTGATTTTTTTGAGTTGAGAATAATCAATTTAGAAGTGAATTGGCCCATCCTTCTTCATGGTGAAGAGGAACAACAAACCCCACAGTAAATCACTTGAGCATATAAAACCCTTTTCTAGATTCTATTGTAAAAAATTATTTAGTTATTCCAACTCAACAGTGAAAATTCTATAAGGAGTCTTGGATATTTTCTGAGATATAGGTATATGTTCAATTGAGAAATCAAAATCTCTGTTAGAAGGAAAACTAGGAAACTCTTCAGGGAATACATCATTATCATCCCTAATAATGGGAGTGTATTCAAGAATGATTATCTAATTTTTATAAAATTTTTGGGATATATATTATTTTTTATATGGAAATAATACCCATGATAGAACAAAATAGTCTATTGGATATTCATCCTCCTCCTTACAATTGTACAGAATTATAGGATGACATGGAATATGAAGAGTTGTCGCACCCTCTTGATAGTTGATGTTTTATTTATGTAAGGATAGCCAATACCTACCTAACATAGCATCATGCTACACTAAATGAATTTATATGAGATTCTTTGGAAGATTAATTCCACCAAAATTTAATGGGGATGAGTTATATACTTGAGATGAAACTAGAACTCCATTTTTTGTTCTCACAGATAGATCATCCCCCATATATTGAGGTGGTGTTTAAAAAATTATACCAAACTCATAAGATATGAAAGAATCCATACGAATAAAATCCAAAATTAAATTCATTATTCTTGAATTAATAACTCGAATACATGTAACCACATCATTGACGGTGTCCACCTCATCCTTAGTGAAATAATACTCCCTTCATTGCTACCTTAGATGCTTTTTGATGATTTTCTTTGAAAACCCTTGGTTTAGGTCATTTTTGTGAATAAAAACCACGTTCCTTAAAATTATAACACTATAAAGTAGGCATATTTTGGATTAAATCCTTCTTTTCTTCTTCATTAGTGGTATTCTTCATTTCCTTACAGAACTGATTATCTTAATGCAACACTTTTCAACACCTGAAGAATCTTCATATTCCCCTTATATAGTTTCTATAATGCTTATTCCCACACATTTTACAAGTGAGATGTTGGGTTTAATTTTCTCCAAGGGATTTATCTATTGATACCACTAAATAAAACCCCATTTTACATTTTTTATCTCATGTCCCATAAGACCGTTGAGAGTCACCAGTCTCTATATCAAATTTTATGGAACAACATAAAATATATTCATAACTATCAAAATATTGAATCAATAAATAGTTTCATAGTCTTGTATTTAAACCATTAATGAAATGTTATATCTTAATTTATATGTTGATAACAAAGTTTGAGGCATACCGTTCAAGCCTTGTGATTTTTTCCTCATACATCCAATATAATCTTCTTCTTTTTTTCTTCAAACAAAAGAACTCCCTCTCCATTTTAAGATGAAGAGTTTGGGGAAAATATTTTTTGAAAAATATTTCCATGAATCCTTCCCATTACATGAAATCAATATCCTTTTTTTACATTGTGTTCTTGATCTGTTTCCACCGTTGATCAGCTTCTCCATCAATGAGATAAACTACTATCACAAATTTCTCTTGCTCTTTACATTGGAGGATAGATAATATATTCTTGATGGATTTGATCCATTGGTAAACTATTAGGGTATTAGATGTTTGACAAATGTTTGGGGCCCTTTCTCATTTAAAATGATTTACTACACCTTGATCCTTCTTAGGAGGAATAGGGTATTACACGTGATTCTTAATGTTCTCATCTCTTTCACCCTTGAGATTAGGCATATCATTGTGGAAATCATCACATTTCCTATCATTTTGGTTGTTGGAAAAATTCCTACAATTTCCCACCTTGTAATATAAAAAACAATAAGAGAATACATTAACTAGTAAACATACACAATATAAACTTATAAACTACTGAGGAATAACTTATAATTGATAAGAACATCCTAACTTATGAGTCTCTAGGATTCATCATTACTTATCTATAGTAATTTACCTATAGTATTTTCTAACATAATAATTTGTTCAAGTCCTTCATAATGGTTTATAAAAAGATTTTTAATATCAAAATCATATCCCTTGGGAGTGTCAAACCAGCTGCGATGTAAGGCCCATTTTCATGTACTAGGTAATGATCAAGTCATGACCGACATTCATTTTTTAAAGTTATTAACCCAATGTACATATATTCTAGAACCATGTCTACTTGTATTATCAATGTAGGTATGTAATTTCATGGAAACCAATCGCTCTATACTTTACTAATATTCTATGATATTTTTCTATTATTAGTCATATACTTAGACTTATCCCAAGGGTTCTCACTAAATTTTTCTCATCATGGTTCTAAAGTTTATCTTTACCCTGCCTTTGATACAAACTATGATCGACCAATACTTTTAAACATATTGTTACATGATTATTTTACAAAAACATTAATAATAGGACATAAGGATTGTGACTTCCTAGTGCCTTTAGAATACTAGGTTCATGTAACATAAAATGAAACATAAACATGTAATCCTTATTTTATTCTCTATAGTGAGATCCTAAAATCCATTTGAGAACCTAAAACTTCATTTGATAACTAGGATAATACATAAAGTATGGGGTGAGCCAAAAATCATAGTGTGTCAATAAACATGATAAGGAAACATTACATGTAAGTAAAAGGTATAACATGATATCATAAAAAATAAGTGTCATCAATAATTATGTGGAATAATATCATAAATAACATGGTATTATAAGATCATGTAATCATAGTAAATATGGGAACCACTTATAACATAACATAAAAATAATTAAAGGATAACTTCCAAAACATTATCACATTCTGGACAAAGTCCCATAATGGATTAGGTTTACTCCCAAATCCCATCATCACACCTCTTGAGAATAAAATTACTCAATGCATTAGAGAACTATCTGGGAACACCCAATATAAAATTTTAATGATCTATGTGTGACACATAAAAAACAATTATAATTCATAACATCAAAATTACCCATGGAAAGTAAATGGGTTTTATAATTTTGACTCATATCATAATCAAAGAAATTTTCATAATTAAAGAATTTTAGAATTGATCATTACTCATGTATTACCCAATAAAAGGAAGGGAGAGTAATATAGGTATATATTTGAGAGACATATTTGTATAATTTAGAATAATTCCAAATAATAAGAGAGAGATAAATTATAACATCATCCCTCCAACTAATTAACTTGAGAAGGTAGTAGGATATTACAAGGCCATAGGTGACATCCCTAATATGCCAAAGGATGGAAAACATTTTGAGGGATTTGTAACAGCTGGGGGGATGATTTTACCTTTGAAAATAAAACAATAATGACCAATATCATAATAAAACATAACTACAATATGATTCAAGATAAAATTTATTACAACTCAAATTATAACAAACCAAACCAAACTATATTTGAGTACCAAGTGGAAACCAAGACCAGTATAAAAATCTAAAGTGGAAGAAAAAACAAAAAAACTCTAAAAAACTCTAAAGACACATACCCTTCCACTACTGACATGCTCCAAGATCCAACTCCATAATAAATGTCCACAGTATCATGATGTATCACTAAAGAAATGATATAATTTTCATTTACATATGTATTGATAAACAATATCTACAATTTCACAAAATTACTCAAGAAAGAGGTGAGTAATGAAACTCGGTAGGTTTTCCCCAAAATACTTCCCAACCCACCTCAAAAGGATATATCAAGTTAGAACATTTATATAAAATAGTTAATATAAACCCATTTAAAATAATTTCATCGGATTATATCAAATCCAAAGAAATTATAACCCAAAACAGTTTTCCAACCAAAATAGTTTCCAAGGGAAATAAACAAACAATTCTTTAAACCATTTCACATTACTTTTTGGCATGCCCATTCCATGATTCATAGACAAAAACATATATGATTCAGTTAAATTCCCATTCTCATGAGAGGTTTAATGTCCATCCACCATGTCATCACTATGTACCCAATCTCCTTATTCCCCAATAATAGACACCATTTATCTAATGTCATGTCCCTTAGGCCCCAATGGTACACACCCCTTATTCAGGGTGACGTTGAAATCATGAACTCACATAAACCCATGTGTTCTAAAACCATAAAAAACCAAGCATTATAAGGAATTTCAATACAACCTCCATTTTATTGAAGATGTTTCAATCAAACCATTTACATGAATAAAAACCAAATTATATTTTAAAACATCATTATAAATCATAAAACAAATCACTTTTCACAACAACCAATTTCCATAATTACAAAAATCATCACTAAAGTGGGTTTATATCATGATTTTCACACCAATTTAACAATTAATTTCATGAAATTAAACCAATTTAAAATCAATCGTTTGAGTTCAAATAAAAAGATTTTATATTGAATCCACATACCTCAGAAACTACGGTGAAAAAAAAGAATGACACAAATTATTTGATAAAACTAGGTTGAAACTCCAAACTATGGCATTAAATTTTATTCCCTAACATCAACATAGTCATATATCAATTGTATTGGTATCAACCAACATAGATTGATCCCCAAATGACCAGATCTAGGAATATATGAGAGGGAAGAATAATATATCTAAGGAAACCCACAAATAATAGAGACATATCAAGCAATCCAGCCTTCAATGCACCAATATTTTAAAATGGGTCACCCCCAAATCAAAAGAATTAGTCTCCATAACTTTTGGGATGAGAGAAAACCAAGTTGGGGTCATAATAGAGGGGAAAAAGTGGTTAAGGGCTAAATTGAGTAAGTTCCACAATTTTTTGTCTATCTTTTATCAGTAAATTGTTAGCTCATATGGTTATTCAAACCCTACACTAACCATGCACATGAATATCCCTCAAGAATCAACTCGCATGGTTTGATAAAACATTTATACAAACTATGTTTCAACCATTCATAATCCCTCTATCACACTTCACATGGTTTTTCTTATGTACTCTCATAGTTTGGACAATGCATGTTCCTAGTTGTGAGCTTACCAAGATCCCACTACCTCACTTTGTGTGGTTTTCTATAGGTATTTCATAGTTTGTACTAACTATTCTCAAAATGTGCACTATCAAAAAATCCCTAAAACATTCCAATATTCTTCTAAACTCCCCAAAACATCACCAAAAGACTTCGCATACTAAAAATACGTAAAAAATGTTTACATACATGAAACATAGGGTGTTATATTATTCCTATAATTTTCCTTTATATCCGAAGTAGAAAATAACCATTAACCTAATAGAGCTTTCTCTATTACTCAACCATTTCCTTTTCATGTTTCCAGGTTTCCTCCTGAACCCGACCATGTTCCCCCAAAAACTGAACTAGACCGTTTCTTTTCCACACAATACTTTCTCTTACCTATACAAAATTCATACAAACACTTTAACTAATGATGCATCTGGAACTAGTTCAATGTGATCCAAACATATTACATGGTTTGGATTAGGATGGGACTTGTTCAACTCAGATTCATGAAAACACATTATGTACTACACGTAATTATGGTGGAAAATCCAAGAAATATCCCACCTTACCAACCCATTCAAGTATCTTGAAAGGGTATATGTATTGACGAGATAAATTTTCCTACATCCCAAAATGATGATTCCCAAACCTTAGATAGATTATAAATAACACATAATCAATCACCTAGAAGAAAAATGTCCTTCTAATATGAATCATATATGATTTATGATGACTCTAAGTCATCTGCATCCTTTTCCTGATCAACTGAATTGTCACTATTGTCTCTTGTACATTGCATGAACCAACTAGTGAAGTCTCAAATGTTTCCACCCAAAAAAAGTGAATAATAATATAGAAACCCCTTAAATACTTCAAAATGAGCCATATTTTTTGACTCCTCGTAACTATTATTATATGAGAAATCCACTAATGGTACTTGTTCCTTCCATGAGCCACCAAAATCCCTTACACAAGCCCAAATAATGTATTTAAATTCTTGTATAAATATTTCAAATTTTCTATCTATATGATGATGATAATCCATACTCATGTTCAATTGATTCCCAGGGGATTATTGTAATTATTTATAGAAATTACATTTAAACTTCATATCTCTTTCTAATTCTATCAAAACTGGTACACCATTCTCCTTTACCACTTCTTAGATCTAGATTTTAGATAAGTCCTACATCGTATGAGATGCATGAATATGGATGATATGGGAAGACTTTTTGAGTTGTTCCACTATCACCCTATAGAATCTTGTTTATAAAAAATCATTGGTAGATTTGTTACAAAATCCATGGATATATGCTCACATTTCCAAATAATTATATGTAAATACTGTAACATACCCGCTAGACAATAGTACTCTACCTTGAATTGCTGACAGGTGAGGCATCTTGAAAAAAATGTAATCACCTCCCTTTCTATTACAACTCACCAAAACTATTCTTACAATGGCTTATAAATATTCTATATTATTTGATGAACTTCCCATCTTTAATGGCAGTAATCATTAATAAGTTGTTCCTGACAAGACATAGGTACAACCATCTGATTTCTAAAAAAAACTTTACTCCCATCCTACTTCTATCCCCCAATGGTCTCCCCACTATTGAGTTTCCACCTCATAAAAACACATTTAGAATTATATTTATATCCCTCTATAACTATTTCAACCCAATCAAAAACAAAATAAAATGGAAATAAAATTGCAACATTACCTTGTTCTTAACAATCCAAGTGCATATCGGTTATCACTGAAATTAACTACTTTTGATCTGAAACTGATTTTTTTAAATGAGAACATGAATTTTTTCATAATGTGTCTACCACTGAATTTCATTCACCCAATTTATACAATAAAATTACTGTTAAATAGTTAGAGATACTCTATATATCTTTTTTGTATTAGATTCAAATCTCATTATGATAAAAAAAATTCAATCTCTTATGATCTATAAACACCATAAATTTCTCACCAAATAGGTAATAACGCCATGTATTTAAATCATGGACTATAAAATATAACTCTAAATCATGTAATGGGTAGTTATTCACATGAACTATAAATGTTGTGAGCCATACACATCAACATGATCTCCCTACATGAGATCACATCCCATCCCATATCCCAAAGTAAAACAATGAACTATATAACCATGTCATGATTCCAACAATATCAAGATAAGTACTAATTTAAGGATAAACTATATCTCATGAAAACATTTTTTTCATTAATAATTCCATTAAAATGGAACATTTTTTCATTTCTAAGCTTTCATAAGTAAAGATATTCATGAAATTTCATGAACAAAGCATCGATAATAACCCTCCAATCGAAGGAAACTATTTATCTCAAAGACATTATTTTTCGATTTACAAGAGAGAAAGACCTATATCTTTTATGGATCCACAGAAAACCCTCTTTCAGAGATTACATGGATGAGGAAATGTACCTCTTATATCAAAAAATCACACTTTGATAATTTTTCATACAAATGGTGATCCCTCAAAATTCCAAACACTATCTCCAAGTGTTTCTCATGCTCAGACCTTGTCCTTGAATACACCAATCTATCATCCACAAATACCCTCACAAAAGAATCCATATATGTTTGAAATATACAATTTATAAATACCATAATGATTGTTTGTGAATTAGAAAGTCCAAATGGAATAAATGAATACTCGTAATGGACATATATATTCCTAAAAGTTGTCTTTGGAATATCCTCTTTCAGAACATGAAATTGGTGATATCTTGATCGTAAATCAATTTTAGAGAACCATTTGTATCCAATAAATTTAATGAAAATATCATCAATGAAAGGAAGTGGATACCAATTCTTTATTGTAAATTGGTTAAGATTATGATAATATATACAAATAAAAAAGAGTTCAATCTATCTTTAAGTCAGACAAGACTGGTGTTTCCCATAGAGATGTACTTGGCCAAAGGAACCCTTTGCTTTTGAACTCTTTAGAATGAACTTTCAATTCCATTAACACTGCTAGATACATCTCGTAACATGAAAGTGAGTTAGGACTAGTCCCTAGCAATAGATCAATCATAAACTCCACCTCTCTTTTGGGTGGTAACGCTGAGAATTTATTTGGAAAACATACAGAAACTGATCAACAACAGGTGGAAAACCACTAGCCTTGATTTTATCCACCACTACCAAAGTCAAAGATACAAACTTGTATGATATTTTTCCAACTACTATTTCTAACAAGAATATTTCACATGCCTTTATATTCCAATCACCTCAAAAGATATAATTGATTCCATCATTAGTCAAAAAACTAACCATTCTGGTATTACAATTGATGTGATCTTTGAACATTGTCAACCAAGTCACACCCATGATTATTTCATAGACACCAATCTCATGCACGAATAAATACCATATCAACTCAACTCCGTAAATAGTTATAGAACATTCTGTACACATAAAGGCTCTATATTCTCTTTGACAAAGAGGATTTTGAAATTTCAAAATAGAAGGCATCATCTCAACATGAAAACCTAGAAAATCAACATCATGAGAAGAAATAAATGAATGAGATACACCAATATAAAAAAATCCTATATAATTATAGAATTCAAATGATTCATACCTCTCTCCATAGATGGTCTAGATTGATCTTCCACAATCACTTGCTCAGATCCATATTAATGCCTAATCACTGCACATTATTATTTATTTCCCTATTTATATTTCATTTAATAAAGAGTCGTGGTATTCTTAGAATCTCAATCGCTAACTCAATTATTCTAGTGAGACGTATTTCTCTACCCTCGTCCTGTCAATGTATATGATGTCTATAAATCATGATATATGTTCTGAACACCCAAATATGGAGCACTGCAACAATATTGATGAAGATTCCCCCATCTGGATGAAATAGTGGCATGCTCTAGGTGATTATATACAATATCACTTCATGTGATCAAAATATATGCATCAGAAACATCTAAAATTTCTCTTGGACCTTGTAGGAAGATTCACTGATCCATTCATCTAGTTATGATTCATACTCACACCTTTGAAATACTTGTCCCTCTTCTACTTGTTTCTGGAATTATTGTTTCCACCATTTCCTGTGGGTAACAACATAATTCATCCACAAATACTACCTGATATTTCCTATTATTCCATCATCATTCTATAGACCATCTCTATATAATATGTTATAAAAACCACTAAAGTCTTCAAGTGGATTTTTTGAATTATCCCCAATTCAAAAATGTGTTCCTTAAATGATGCACTAGCAAATACATTAGAGGATAAGAGGATTAAATTCATGAATTTAGATACATACTCTATGACATAGTGATTCTTCTACTTCAAGATGAAGAAGTCAGTCATTTTGGAAATCCTGAATGTGTGAGGATAGAATTGTTTGTTGAATAATTTTCAAAATCCTCTGATAAAATGACTTTGTTTAATTTATCATGAACATATAAATCCCACCAATGGAATGAAATATTCTCTATTATATATGTCACCAACTTGACTTTAAACTTTTTTGGTGTACCTATGAAATCAAAGATTTCATTCATCCTATTGAGTTACACATCTACATTCTAGGGTTCTGAATCACCCCAAATTATTAGTGCATTATTTTTTTGGAATTGAATAGAATGATCCACTTGACCTGGTTCATCACTTATGTTCCCTTTATCCAAATCTTGAAAGGCTTGGACTATACTCTAAACAAGCTATTGGTTCACATGTGGCTCAGGTGCAACCACATTCGCACAAAATATTTATGATTAGTTTCTATAATTCCTACTGGGATAAATTTCTATAAACACAATAAACACTATAATTCTCACTCTCTAGAAACTAGACATAAAAATTTCAAGTTTACCATATCCCAACTATCGCAATAATGATTTCCAAAAATTACTCACTTTTTGTTTTCAACACGTTTTTTAAAATTCCAAAATTATTTTGAAAATTAAACCATTTTCAAAATACCACTCTCATGTTGTTTTCAAAATCTCAAATTTGAAAACATTTTCTAATAACATTTTAGAATCTACATCAGTGCACTAAATGATAAATCTTTACTGAAAATGAAATATGAAATACTAGTGGGATGTTATTCCTATCAATGCATGCCATGATCCTCTCATTGGATAAAACCATTACAGTTAGATTTCAACTCCTATTAGTGCATCCAAAACACTCATATACCAAACTCTATGGTAAATTTATGTTCAATATAAATTGGATAGCTAAACCTTTTTATGTTAAACATTTCATGTTCGGACAATCCTACTCCTTTCTACAATCCAGACTCAAAGACATGTCAATAATGATTTTCCAACTCCTTGATTGAAAAATGAGAATAGTTTGTCCCAAAAGATACTTGGACCGATCAAGAAAGATACCATTTATAACATATTTTCCCTCCTTATTGGATTTATAAGGTGATATGGTATTACTTGGCCTTAGGATACATCCCCAAGATACCAAAGGCTGGAAATAAATTCCAAGCACTTCTAAAAATTTGGGGGATAATTTTTCGATTTTAAAATAAAACAACCAAAACTAATATATAATATATGATAAAAATTTAGTACAAATCAAAGTATAAAAAACCAAAAAAAAACTATAACAGATTACAAAGAGGAAACTAATACCAATATCGAAATACAAACTAGAAGTAAAAACCAACAAATCTCAAATACTCCAAATACACCTACACGACCACTACCGACATTATCTAAGCTCCAACTAAACAATAAATGCCAAAAGTTTCAAGATGTGTCACTAAATAAATGAGATGCTTTTCCTTTACCTGTGTCCCTATAATAAATATCTTAAAATGAACTAAAATCCCTAGGTAGTTGTGGATTAATTAATCTCATTAGGTATTCACCAAAATAATTCTCTACCTATGCCACTAGGATTGAACAAGTTGTAATATTTATATAAAACAATTTATATAGATACATTTAAAATAATTTATAAGTTTATGTCAATAAAAAAGAAATTATAACCCAAAATAGTTTTCCATCCAAAAACACTTCCAAGGAAAACAAAAAAAACAATTCTTTAAACCATTTCACATTTCTTTTTGGCATGCCCATTCCTTGATTCACTCACACACCCACACATTTATACTTCCATGAAAAATCCATACTCATGAGTGGTTTCTTGTCCATCCACCAATTCATACCTAAGTGTCCAAAATCATTATTACCTAATGGAACGTCACCCTTATCTAGTGTCACATCCCCTATAACCCAATCGTACACGGCCCTTATTCAGGTTCATGTCGAAAGCATGAAGTCACACCAACCTGTTTATGCCAAAACCATGTCAAAAATCCATTTCAATACATTTCAATAAAGCCTACATTTTATTGAAAACATTTTTATCAAACAATTTCCATGAATAAAAACCAATAAATATTTTAAAATATCATTTTAAAATCATGAAACAAAGCACTTTGGACAACAACCAATTTCCATAATTACACAAACCATCACTAATGTGGGTTTCTACGTTGATTTGCTTGCCAATTTCACTATCAATTTAAAGAAATTAAAAAAAATAAACCAATCATTTAATAATTAATAATATGAGTCAAGAGTGAACCCACCTACCTTGGAAACTATAGTGAAAACAAAGAATGAACCAAATTCCCCAACAAAACCAGGTTGAAACTCTAAAAACGGGCCTTAGAACTTAATCCCAAACATCAAAACAAACATATCTCATCATGATTAGAATCAAAAAAACATTTATTGTAGAGACCCGTAGCCTGACGTACATGGACATTACATTACATTTGCGGAATACTTAGTACATAACAAAAACACACACTAAAGTATCGTAATAGTTTAGTGTCTTTGGAAACTTGGAACGTAATCTTCTAATCGTGGTGAAAGTTCTTCAATATCTCCCATAAAGGTCATCCCTTTTTTCTACCTAAAACCTTTCTTTATATCCTGGGGAAAAGAAAACATAAAAGGGTGAGCTCAAATGCTCAGTAAGGGTAAACAAAAGAAAAATCAATCACATCATATACATAGCTTTTGGAAATCTTAACCTGCAAAAGAGCTCATAATATCATAACATGGGATATATCATAGAAGTGAAATGTAATCCCAATAATCATAACTTAAAACATGAAACTTTGTGGCATACACACATAATCATAGAAAAGCATTTCTTGTTAGTCAAGACTCATTGCCAAGACTATCTTAGTGGACAAAGTCCCTTTCTGAATCGAGTAACCCTCGTTTCAGTCCTGTTTCACTGAACCGGTATAACCTACCATTTCAGCCATGTCTATCTCATGAGATATAAAATCTTTACCCAATGCATTGGAGGGAGATATAGGTCCCACCCATCTCATAATGATACCATTCTTATGTGTGCCACAAAATCATAAATCATACATCATTGCATAACCCATGTAATAAAAATGGGATTCTTAAACAACATGACATCATCAAACCATTCATATAAGATAAAGGAATTCATAAACATAATTCCATCACAACATAGTCAAATCAATGTAAAAATATGGATAGAAACAGAACCCTTTATTATCTTAGATGGAAAATAATTTTGATAAAACTTTTGAACTCCATTCTTGAGGAAAATATCCTTTCTTCTTCAAAAACATTTTTCCTTTCATAACATGTCATACAACTTTAAAATAAAAGAAGTTGATTAAAAATAAACTTGAAAACTTGTAAAGGAAGCTTCTTGGAAATAATGTTTTAAAAATCCATTCATGCCGTATGAGTTAAAAAAAACATTCTTCGTACTTTTGTCGGAAAAGTCAAAAAGTACCTCGTACGAAAAACGACAAAAGATTCCTTTCATACATTTTACTAAAAACTCACCGAAGGGTAAAAATGGATTTAAAAAATTGTAGGTGGATGGAAATAATATTACATATTGATGAAACATGGATGTGGATGATAAAATACACCCCAGTAAATACTTACGAATAAACAATCTCGGATAAAAATGAGATTGTGATATTTCCCTTACCTTAGGTCCGACTTGCTTTGTAACTGTCCGAAACTCCTGTATAATGATTTAAATCATGTTATTGACTTATTCCAGAATCATATTCATTGTTATTATATCATATATGGTCCACTTATGACTTTATATTACCCGTTCTTTTGTAAATTTATGTTAAAGAAGCGTTTTGGGTAAAATCGTCTCATTTGTCGTTCGTGTTTTTAACTTGTAATTATTCATATGATTACATAGATCATGATTACTTAATTACAGAATATAAAACATGATTTATATATATATATTCAGAATATACATATATAATAAATCAGTAAGTGGAAAGAAATACACCGTTCATGGAGACGGTAGTCCGTACGTACGCATGAACGCTGTTTTCGTTTCCTTATTGAATTGAATGGAATTAAGTAGATGACATACATATAAATATAAATAATTCCAGTATCATGATGATGTCATATATTTCATTAGAACTTATTATATATACTTTATAATCATTCATGAATGGTTAATCATTGAGAATGAATCTCATCGCGTCGTGGAGACGGTAGTCCGTACGTACGCACGAGCGATGATATCGTTCCCATGGTCGTGGAATTGTGTTGAAGTGTATGTATACTATTTCAGTATCAATATCACTTTATAATAATCATATATAGTTACTCATTAAACCATTATACCCATCCAATTAATGTGGTGGCGGAAAATAGATTACACCACGGCGTGGAGACGGTATTCCGTACGTACGCACGCGCGGTGATTTCCTTTTTTCCGTAGGATGGATAGATGGTGAAATAGGGTTGTTTCATACTTATAATAACATATCAGTATATGAGTGATACTGATGTTATTACTTCATAATGAAACAACCTAAGAAGAAGAAGTGGAAGAAGAAATAAAGATGAAAGAATTGGTAACGGTAATTACCTCTTCTTTGAAGTGCCTCTTTGAGACCTCCTCTTAGGGCACTAAAATTGGTCTTTGAGGAAGACCAGAACCTCTAGGATGTTTTTAGGGAAGTGGAGAAGAGATTTTGGCAGGGGTTGGCCGAGCTTGAGTGCTCAAATTGGTGTGAGGAGGAGGGGGAGGAGGTGTCCTTTTATAAGGGAGGAGAGGGGCACCTTAGGAATATCTCAAAATATTATTTTATATTAAAGTCAAAATCGGTTTATAATGGTTCCAAAGGGTCTTATTTAGAAGCTAAAGTGGGGATGGGTCGCAATCCTATCAACCAATAGGATTTAGACAAGTTTAGGGTATTATTTTAACCTTATCAATTAGATTTAACTCTAAGTTAATTAATTTAACTTTTACCGTGTCTTTTTGTTTTCTTTCACTATATGGTTAATAAACTTACTATAACATGCCAAACGAACCCCAAATTGTTTATTATTAATATATATATCCTTATCTAAGTCATTTGGCCAATCCTTAGATTTTTAGGAATAAAATAAAAATTAATAATATAATATTTGATTTAAAAACTATTTTGTGTCAATTTTGACACTATTTGATATATGATTTTTGTGAAAGTCATAACAGAATTATATGTTCGATCAAAGTTGATTAAATCAACACTAATATATCATAGTAACCTATAAAATTAGTGTAATCCATAAAAAGTCTCAAATTATATTTATTTTGGTGTTTATAACATCAATTATGTCAATATTTCATTAATAAGATAATTACTGCATCATCATTGTGTCATAACTAAATTAAATTATTTGATGTCTAAAAATTACAAATAAAATACCATCACGTAGTAAATCGTTTTATATTTCTAATGAATATTTACAATCGAATTTATCTTATGTATAACCCCATATTAGAAATGATTTACTTATTAAACTTTGATTTTAACTATTTTAACCATTCTTTAAATAAATTAATAATAAATGTCCTAATCTAATCCAAGTGGGCCTAAATGGTCATATTTTATTCCTAAGTTTGTTTTTGGTCGAATTAAACTTGTCCAATAGAATTAGGACATGTGTTAGGGTAATATTAATATCATATTTACCCTTAGTTACCCTATTTACTATTAACCGTGGTAAAAAAAGTAAAAAGTTACTATTCACCAAAACATTATTTTCATCTCATTGAACCACATTTTAGTCCTTGATATTAACCGTGTCTCTCAGATTTTCGAAATTCCATTCACAGAAACGGTAAAATTAAGTTTTATTCAAAATTCAGTTTTTAACCTACCACTTAGTAGTTTCACTATTCATCAAAAATTGATGTTTTTCAGAACAATGCCAAAATTTCATCCCAAGCTATATTTCATATTCCGAATTCAAAAATGAAGTCTATTTTACCAAATTCATAACATAAAAGTTGCATTAATTAATTTTATATTTAAATCCCGCTGTTAAAACAAATAGTGTGTTTTTAAGAAACAATATCTATCAAAAGATTGACACCTGTTTATGTCTAGTTTAAATGTGAAATTACATCCAATGACCAACATTGTATTAAATTGTAAAAATATATTCTAAATATACTTTAAAACCACTCAAATTAATGATTTATCACTATTAATTAATTCGATTAAAAAAGTTGTTTTTAATTATAATTTAGTAATTTTCACTATTCATCAGAATATGAAAGTTATCCGAAAAGTACCAAAATTTCACCTTAGGCTAAATTCGATACTCCGAATCCAAAAATGAAGTCCATTTTGAGAGTTAAAATTTCTAAAATTTAAAAATTGGTTATTACTATTCATAACGGCTAGTTTTAATAATATTTTAATAGCATATCATTGTTTCGTGAAACTCAGGATTACGTACCACACACGCTATCGAGGAAGGTTGCGATTGTGTGTAATGCAAGGCAAGTCAAGGATGCGTGTTGTGCAAGCTCCTTTTGGTGTAGCGTATAACACAAGACATTAGTAAAATAAAAAAGAATATTTTTCATAAAATCTCGGGCTGTTACATTCTACCCCCCCTTAAAATGAATTTCGCCCTCGAAATTCGTCGGGGTTATAAATGGTTTACTATTCGAAAGTTTCTTTAATAGAAACCCACATCGTAAAAGGGAATACCAAAACTTGGCTTTAAAAACTAAAGTATGAAATGTAACGATTACCCAAATAAACTAATCACTGGGTTTCCACATAGGTGAAAATATGGATATTGAAGAGAAATCTAACCATCATGTTCTGATGGAGAGTGGTAGAGAACATGGCTATGGAAAAGCTAGCAATCAAAAAGCCATAAATTTGTGATGATCTAGGGTACCATCTGATTCATCGGGTATAAGGGCACTAGGACAACATTTTTGGTTTTCAAGATCATTTCCCTAAAGTTGAAAATTTGAATTAGAATAAATACTTACTTTATTTTGCTACAATCTCACTGTTGTTCGTGCCTTGAACAATTTCCACTTCATCTCTTAAATAAATGAAGATGAATTTGTTATTCGTGAAGTGTTAGCAAATCATGTGATAGAATGATGGGTCATTCCATCTGTCTCAAACAAAAGGTTAGCAAAAATTATATACATAAGTCGATCTATAGTGAGATTAATCATATATTGTTCCTAAAATGGACTTATACTTCATATATCATACTGCTTAATATAATAAAACTAGTTTCTACTAAACAGGGACTTCCTGTAGGCCAGTGGTAGGAAATAAAGGCCAGTCGCACTTTGGTTGTGGGTTCGATTCCCACAGCCTTGTCCGACGCGATGGGCTGTCGCCCGTCCTGCAGGTTGTCCTTTTTCTAAAACTATATTACTATAACATCCCACCAATAATATCGAAAAAAGAACTTCTATCCTTAAACAATACTAACTTATGTCCAACATAATCCATTGTAATATTTAGGCTTATCCATAATACTGCAGTCCACTCTCATAATATAGTGAAAACGATTACCATAGATTTAATACCATCGTTGATCCCAATATATCATAAGATATGTTTTGTTGGTCATATTCCAAACATTCAAAGTCCTTAATCTTGTACTCTCTTGAATACCCATTGAACCTTAGTGAAAACATGAATGCTGTCAAAAGTTAGTTATATATACTCAAACCATGATATCACTTAGTCCTTATATCAATCATGAGCTCATGAATACTGTTAAACATTTAATTTTCTCCTTATCCCTTCATTATGCGCATATCATCTACATTCCAAAAATATCTGAATAACCTTTCATGGATACTGGTAACATTAATAAAACACTTTTAAAACTCAAGGAAAGACAACAATGTAACAATCCTTAGATGTCTCTTTATTCCATAGTACCATGAGATTTCTTATACAACATTACACATGATAAACATGTAATTATTTCACTACATTCTTAAACCATTAACCGAGCTTCAACAATTCTTTCATCTCACATATCATTTGTAGTCTCTTCATCATCATCCACATAAATACTACCCATACGACCATACTGATTCTCTTCATGAGTCTTTCCCTTTGGGCATTGGTTTGCATAATGCCCATACATTTCACATTTAAAACACTTAACCATTTTTGATGTCGTAGCAATACCATTATCCTCATCCATGGTGTTAACTGAACCTTTTCCTTTGCACTTACTTGCTTTGTGTCCTTCTTTTCCACACCCAAAGCATCTTCTAGTTCCCTTGAAACATTCTCCTTGATGCCTCTTCCCACATGATTTACATAGGGGAAATTGAACTTTCTTTCCTCTATGATCATCACGAAACTCCATCTTTCTCTTATTAGCCGAGTCAGGAAACTTACCAAATTTTACTTTATTGATCATATTATGAGATTGCTGATTCGGCATAATAATTATGTTTGGACTTCCAAATCCCATTTCATTATGAAGAATATCATTCCATTGTCCATCACATCCTCCATTATCATGAATCATCTTGTTTCCAGCCATTTTCTAAAACCCAAAAAAGAATAGTGTGAGAGGCAAAAATCATGCTAGGGAAAACAACAAAATAAAGGGGGAGTACCTTCAATATCTAACACCTTAGGTTTAATTCTATGATCGTTAGCGTAGTTCTAGTACTATAACCTATACGTATACTTAACCTTAGGGACATCCCTAGACATACCGTAGAAATATCTCTAGGGATCTCACTAACGTTTTCGCATCCTAGTTTCCAAAGGTTGACTAAACCTTTCCTCTGATACCAACTGTAGAGACTCGTAGCCAGACGTACATGGACATTACATTACATTTGCGGAATACTTAGTACATAACAAAAACACACACTAAAGGATCGTAATAGTTTAGTGTCTTTGGAAACTCGGAACGTAATCTTCTAATCGTGGTGAAAGTTCTTCAATATCTCCCATAAAGGTCATCCCTTTTTTCTACCTAAAACCTTTCTTTATATCCTGGGGAAAAGAAAACATAAAAGGGTGAGCTCAAATGCTTAGTAAGGGTAAACAAAAGAAAAATCAATCACATCATATACATAGCTTTTGGAAATCTTAACCTGCAAAAGAGCTCATAATATCATAACATGGGATATATCATAGAAGTGAAATGTAATCCCAATAATCATAACTTAAAACATGAAACTTTGTGGCATACACACATAATCATAGAAAAGCATTTCTTATTAGTCAAGACTCATTGCCAAGACTATCTTAGTGGACAAAGTCCCTTTCTGAATCGAGTAACCCTCGTTTCAGTCCTGTTTCACTGAACCGGTATAACCTACCATTTCAGTCATGTCTATCTCATGAGATATAAAATCTTTACCCAATGCATTGGAGGGAGATATAGGTCCCACCCATCTCATAATGATACCATTCTTATGTGTGCCACAAAATCATAAATCATACATCATTGCATAACCCATGTAATAAAAATGGGATTCTTAAACAACATGACATCATCAAACCATTCATATAAGATAAAGGAATTCATAAACATAATTCCATCACAACATAGTCAAATCAATGTAAAAATATGGATAGAAACAGAACCCTATATTATCTTAGATGGAAAATAATTTTGATAAAACTTTTGAACTCCATTCTTGAGGAAAATATCCTTTCTTCTTCAAAAACATTTTTCCTTTCATAACATGTCATAAAACTTTAAAATAAAAGAAGTTGATTAAAAATAAACTTGAAAACTTGTAAAGGAAGCTTCTTGGAAATAATTTTTTAAAAATCCATTCATGTCGTATGAGTTAAAAAAACATTCTTCGTACTTTTGTCGGAAAAGTCAAAAAGTACCTCGTACGAAAAACGACAAAAGATTCCTTTCATACATTTTACTAAAAACTCACCGAAGGGTAAAAATGGATTTAAAAAATTGTAGGTGGATGGAAATAATATTACATATTGATGAAACATGGATGTGGATGATAAAATACACCCCAGTAAATACTTACGAATAAACAATCTCGGATAAAAATGAGATTGTGATATTTCCCTTACCTTAGGTCCGACTTGCTTTGTAACTGTCCGAACCTCCTGTATAATGATTTAAATCATGTTATTGACTTATTCCAGAATCATATTCATTGTTATTATATCATATATGGTCCACTTATGACTTTATATTACCCGTTCTTTTGTAAATTTATGTTAAAGAAGCGTTTTGGGTAAAATCGTCTCATTTGTCGTTCGTGTTTTTAACTTGTAATTATTCATATGATTACTTAGATCATGATTACTTAATTACAGAATATAAAACATTATTTATATATATATATTCAGAATATACATATATAATAAATCAGTAAATGGAAAGAAATACACCGTTCATGGAGACGGTAGTCCGTACGTACGCATGAACGCTGTTTTCGTTTCCTTATTGAATTGAATGGAATTAAGTAGATGACATACATATAAATATAAATAATTCCAGTATCATGATTATGTCATATATTTCATTAGAACTTATTATATATACTTTATAATCATTCATGAATGGTTAATCATTGAGAATGAATCTCATCGTGTCGTGGAGACGGTAGTCCGTACGTACGCACGAGCGATGATATCGTTCCCATGGTCATGGAATTGTGTTGAAGTGTGTGTATACTATTTCAGTATCAATATCACTTTATAATAATCATATATAGTTACTCATTAAACCATTATACCCATCCAATTAATGTGGTGGCGGAAAATAGATTACACCACGGCGTGGAGACGGTATTCCGTACGTACGCACGCGCGGTGATTTCCTTTTTTCCGTAGGATGGATAGATGGTGAAATAGGGTTGTTTCATACTTATAATAACATATCAGTATATGAGTGATACTGATGTTATTACTTCATAATGAAACAACCTAAGAAGAAGAAGTGGAAGAAGAAATAAAGATGAAAGAATTGGTAACGGTAATTACCTCTTCTTTGAAGTGCCTCTTTGAGACCTCCTCTTAGGGCACTAAAATTGGTCTTTGAGGAAGACCAGAACCTCTAGGATGTTTTTGGTGAAGTGGAGAAGAGATTTTGGCAGGGTTTGGCCGAGATTGAGTGCTCAAATTGGTGTGAGGAGGAGGGGGAGGAGGTGTCCTTTTATAAGGGAGGAGAGGGGCACCTTAGGAATATCTCAAAATATTATTTTATATTAAAGTCAAAATCGGTTTATAATGGTTCCAAAGGGTCTTATTTCGAAGCTAAAGTGGGGATGGGTCGAAAGCCTATCAACCAATAGGATTTAGACAAGTTTAGGGTATTATTTTAACCTTATCAATTAGATTTAACTCTAAGTTAATTAATTTAACTTTTACCGTGTCTTTTTGTTTTCTTTCACTATATGGTTAATAAACTTACTATAACATGCCAAACGAACCCCAAATTGTTTATTATTAATATATATATCCTTATCTAAGTCATTTGGCCGAACCTTAGATTTTTAGGAATAAAATAACAATTAATAATATAATATTTGATTTAAAAACTATTTTGTGTCAATTTTGACACTATTTGATATATGATTTTTGTGAAAGTCATAACAGAATTATATGTTCGATCCAAGTTGATTAAATCAACACTAATATATCATAGTAACCTAGAAAATTAGTGTAATCCATAAAAAGTCTCAAAGTATATTTATTTTGGTGTTTATAACATCAATTATGTCAATATTTCATTAATAAGATAATTACTGCATCATCATTGTGTCATAAATAAATTAAATTATTTGATGTCTAAAAATTACAAATAAAATACCATCATGTATTAAATCTTTTTAGCTTTCTAATGAATATTTACAATCGAATTTATCTTATGTATAACCCCATATTAGAAATGATTTACTTATTAAACTTTGATTTTAACTATTTTAACCATTCTTTAAATAAATTAATAATAAATGTCCTAATCTAATCCAAGTGGGCCTAAATGGTCATATTTTATTCCTAAGTTTGTTTTTGGTCGAATTAAACTTGTCCAATTGAATTAGGACATGTGTTAGGGTAATATTAATATCATATTTACCCTTAGTTACCCTATTTACTATTAACCGTGGTAAAAAAAGTAAAAAGTTACTATTCACCAAAAAATTATTTTCATCTCATTGAACCACATTTTAGTCCTTGATATTAACCGTGTCTCTCGGATTTTCGAAATTCCATTCACAGAAGCGGTAAAATTAAGTTTTATTCAAAATTCAGTTTTTAACCTACCACTTAGTAGTTTCACTATTCATCAAAAATTGATGTTTTTCAGAACAATGCCAAAATTTCATCCCAAGCTATATTTCATATTCCGAATTCAAAAATGAAGTCTATTTTACCAAATTCATAACATAAAAGTTGCATTAATTAATTTTATATTTAAATCCCGCTGTTAAAACAAATAGCGTGTTTTTAAGAAACAATATCTATCAAAAGATTGACACTTGTTTATGTCTAGTTTAAATGTGAAATTACATCCAATGACCAACATTGTATTAAATTGTAAAAATATATTCTAAATATACTTTAAAACCACTCAAATTAATGATTTATCACTATTAATTAATTCGATTAAAAAAGTTGTTTTTAATTATAATTTAGTAATTTTCACTATTCATCAGAATATGAAAGTTATCCGAAAAGTACCAAAATTTCACCTTAGGCTAAATTCGATACTCCGAATCCAAAAATGAAGTCCATTTTGAGAGTTAAAATTTCTAAAATTTAAAAAGTGGTTATTACTATTCATAACGGCTAGTTTTAATAATATTTTAATAGCATATCATTGTTTCGTGAAACTCAGGATTACGTACCACACACGCTATCGAGGAAGGTTGCGATTGCGTGTAATGCAAGGCAAGTCAAGGATGCGTGTTGTGCAAGCTCCTTTTGGTGTAGCGTATAACACAAGACATTAGTAAAATAAAAAAGAATAGTTTTCATAAAATCTCGGGCTGTTACATTTATATATCCAAAAAAGATTAGTTATATGGATATAATAGAGAGTAGAAGAATATATATAAGGAAAATCACATAGAATAGATACTTAGTAGGAAATCCAGCCATCAATGCACTAATATTTACCAATGGATCACTTCTACATCAAAGGGAAGAGTCTTAAAAACCATTGGGATGAGAAAATACTAAGTTAGGGTAGTAATAGTGTAAAAATAGTGGTTAATGGACAAACCAAGAAAGATCCACAATTTTTAGGTTTATCTTTAATTCATCCATGGTTGGCTCACACAGTTAGGCAAACCGTGTTCTAACCATGCACAAGCCTCTGCCTCAAGAAGAACCTCACACTGTTGGCTCTCATGGTTAGAAAAAACTATGTTTTGACCGTACAGAAGCCCTCTATAGCACTTTACATGGTTTTTCCTAGGTGTCTGTGTGTTTTTTAAAAACTATGCGCCTAACTGTGTTCCTACCCAGATCCCAATTCCTCACTTTTCATGGTTTTCTATAGGAGTTGCACAGTTTGTACTAACCATGATCAAACACTTCATCTCCTTTAAAGCTAAAAAACATTTAAAAAAAGTACTATAAACCCACCCATACATCACATAAAAACATTAAATAATTAAAATACATAAATAATGGGTTACTTCCTTGAAAACAAGGGTTTTACAAAAAGTGATTTATAGAGAGAAATATCGCAACCCGAAAGAAAGGGTGGTTTATAGAGATCCCTTACCATGAGCCCAATTCATAATTCACATTATTTATCACCCTAGATAATAAAATTATTTTATTTATTTCATTTTTTAATAACCTCTTTAATGATATTATTACTTTATTTATTCATTACCATGACATATTAAATTACTTAATCATTTACGTTCATGTCAAACATTTAGATGTTGTTCGGCTCATAAGTCCAAATTATCTTTATAAGTTCACAAAGATCAAATATATTAATAATTAATAACCTCCATAATATAAATAATTAAGTGATTATAATTTCCATACATAAATTATACTTTTTAAACCAACCATGAAATACGGTTATTTAAAATGAACTCTATTACAATCACAGAGATGGTAGGTCATACGTACGCATGAGTAACGATTTCATTTTTCAACAACCATGATGGAAATATGGAAAGTGTTATTTTAACTTAATAGGATTTATATTATATCATAAATATCGTATTATTTATTTAAATGTATTTACACATATTATACATGTGATGTGGTAATAAAAACGAATCACATCGCTTTGCAAGGCAGTAGTCTGTTGTACACACAAACAACGTTATCATTTATTCAATGAATTATAAGGTGAGAAATTTTATGATATATTTCCTTTATATAATTTTTAATATTTATTTAATATTATATATAAAAATATTATTTATAATTATTAACTTCTATGTAAATCCTAACTAAAAAACAAACCACATCGCTTCTTAATACATTAGTTCATCATACACATGAGCGATGTTATCAAATTCTCTATGAAATTGAAATTAATAAGTTATATATGATATTATAACTAAATAAGTATAAATATAACATAAATATTATATATAAACATTATATACAAAATTACATCCATCTGTGAGAAGATGATGGAAACTTAATTACATCGGTTCACGAATCGACAGTCTGATGTTCACACGACCACCGGTTTTGTTTCCCATTTGAGGGAGGATGAGATGGTTCCATGTCTTGAAATTAACATAAAAACATATAAATATATAGAATATAATGAGGTTATTATATGAACATGGTTTAAAAATATTTAATTTATGTGGAAGAATAAATGAAATAAGACACTCGATTAAGGATGTAACATCTTCTTCCGACAACTTCTTTTGGTTTGCACCAAAAACCTTCCTAGGTTGGATTTTTAAATAAAAAAGGAAACTAGGATGAGGTTAAGGAAGTAGGGAATTTATTTTTGGAGGTATTTTCTAATCCAATGTGTTTTTTAATTATGGTAAGGATAGGAGGGGTGGCCTTTTATATGTTGGAGTGTGGACACGCGTATAATGTTTGAAAATAAGTAATCTCACACACATTTTAAAAATGGAAAAAGGCTCCAAAATGGATCATTGTAAAATATTATAAAATATGATGTATATATATGACCCTAAAATAATAATTGGATAGGTTTTGGGTGATTTTTGATCCATATATTTTTAGTTTAACCCTCCATATACCTATTTTTACCTTAACCATGGTAAATAATTATTACCCTTTTCACTAATAATTGTGGTCAAAAATTAAGTCGAACTTATTAGATAATATAAATTTTTATTATTAAAAATATTTAATAAATTTTCCCATATTAAAATCACACATGTGGTCGAAATTAATTTAAAATTAAACCCACTGACCTCTCAAAAAAGGTTTTTCAAAAAATGCATTTTTTATGGAAAAGATAGACACATATTGACTATATGAAAAGTAATCATAATAAAATGAATTTAAAATTATATTTAGGTATATATAATCTATTAATTTCATTTAAATACTTCCTCATTGTGGATTATTTTAATTAATTAAAATGGAAAAATGTTATACCATTTAAAATAGTTTTCATAAAAAATGTATGGTTTTACTATTTAAAGGGGGTTAATGGTCCATTATGGTCTACAAACTTCTCCACAAACATTATATTCTTGAAAGGGTGGGAGGCCATTGGATTAGATGGGGTTTTCCTCTCGGTGTTCTGAAGTTGAGCATGGATGGATCCTTCATGAATAAAAATATGAGGGGTGGTGGGGTTTTTCAGAATTTCTGGGGCTTGGTTCTCTTAGGATTCAGTGCCTTTTATGGACCAAGAAGCTCTTTGGGTGCGGAGGCACGAACTCTCCTATTTGGCCTTATGATCTATATCGGACGCGGGCTTCTGGTAGATGAAGTCGAATCAGAATCAGAGGTCCGGGTGAGAGATTTTTAGGGTCATCATATGGTTCCATGGGAGTTGATCTATACAATTCACAGATTCACTTTGGAGACCAAGAAGGGATAGATCCTTCATCATAGTTGGAAGGAGTCAAATTGTTATGTAGACGCTCTGGCCTGTAGGGGAAGTTAGGAGGACACTCTTGTTATTTATGATACTCCGAGTTTCCTTCCTACTAAATGTAAGGCTCCCTTATAAGGATATTCCATGGTTCTTCATTCACTTTCTACCTCCTTGAATTCTTGTTGTTGGGTTTCTTGGCCCTTTATTCTGATTAATAAAAATTAAGTTTCACTCATAAAAATTTCATTTTTAAGCTTAATAATAAACTTTTACTAAATTATTGTATAAATATGATTTAAATTTATTAATTTTATTTAATATAGATAAATAATAATTATGGTAATTTTAAATAAAATTAAAATAATAATCTAACTTGATTTATTAAAATGAAATAAAAAATTTAAAATAATCTGTATTTTCACTATTCACTGAAAAATTAATTTTTACCAAAAAATCAAAAACATTCACCATAAGTATATATATATATGATGATTTCACAATTTAATTTTCATTTTATATAATATATTTTCATAAAGTGTTACAAAAATAATTTTAAATTACGTGTACAATGCGTGATAAAATTGCCTTTAAGAAAAATACTATTTGCAAAAAAACATTTCTTTTTCTTTTAAATGGTTATTATTTCATTTATAATAAGTAGAAAACTATTTAAATTATTTTATAAATTTTTAAAACTTATAATTTTTCATAATTTAGTTAGTACAATTCATACCCTCCAACATAAAGGCTAGGTTAAAATGGATATGTTTAAATAATAATATTTTAATAGAGTGTCGTTTTCCTTTTAAACCCGATGTCGCAAGATCTGCAAGATATCATAGAGATTTAATTTATTTAAAAATAAACATATCATAATGTATATTGTTGTTAAAAATTTAAAGAAGTGAAATAAATTAATTTAAGGTAAAAACACAAAACGCAATGAAAAAATAGTTTTTAGAAAAATGTATTGTTAATCCGAAAAATAAACTAATACCAAAATATGGTATAATGATGATTTATATGTAATTAATTATATTATTTCAAATTAAATTAAACTCATGTTACTTTAAGATCAAATTTTAATTTTAAATTAATTTATTTAAGGAAAATAAATGACAATTTTACAAAAAAATTATTATTTTTCACTATTAAATGAAAAATCAATATTTTTAGAAAAATATCAAAATTTAACCCTAAAGGAATTTTGGTATTTTTTTCAAAAATTATATCCTTATAAGGAATTATAATTTCTAAGTATTCCTCAAATTAATTACAATATACTCTCATAAAAATAAATAAAACTCATTTTTAAGAAAATATATTTTTGAAGAAAATAATGAAATTACTAAAAAAATTAATTAATTTTTTCCTAATAATTTATCAATAAATTTTAATTTTGTATGACCATTATATATATTTCATAATTTAGTTAACCCTATTCATAACTACTAATTTAATAGAAATTTATAACTATAACATTTAAATATTAATATTACATGGTTAATTTATGCTTGGTGATGTTTACTATCAAAAATAGTGTTCATTTAGAAAATCATGATATGAAATTATATATACCCATTAACAAAATATGTCCTCATAATTTGAACTTGATATCGGTAACCAAGGTTTTGACATTTAAAAAAAATTGAAATCACATATTATAAAAGAGGTTAAAAAATGTCCTTTTGAAAAGTGAAAAAAATAATATGTTATTCTAGAATAACACATACTGGGTTTCCAAATAGGGGAAAAATAGTGGGAAGTGAAATTATAGACATGGAGGAAAAAAATAATTTACAAATATTTATGGAGAGTGATAAATAATATTGATCTTAGGAAATTGTATTATCGTGAGAAATTTAAAGGCCACAAAACCATAAACTAATAAATTGTGAAATGGGCAATAGATTCATTAGAAATAAAGATAATAAGATAAAAACTTTTGTTTCCAAATAATTTTCCTAATGTTGATAAATTTCATTACAATTTAGATTTAGGAAAAATTGAAATATACTTAACTTACAAGTAGAAATTTTTCCTTTAATAATTTAATTTTTGAACCACGACCTCATTTTTTCTCTAAATGGGAATTATTCAAGATTAATTATTCATTACTGAATCACTAAAATCTACATCTAATGGATCAAATAATCCACAAAAGGATAAAATGATATTCCTCATATATTTGAACATTAACCAAACAAAAAATGGTTAAAAAAAGGTAAGAAAATTCCCAAAATTAGTAAACCTTCATATGAAGAAATATAAAATTAGTATATAAACCCTCAAAAATAAATCCCAAAGTTAAAATTTTATCATTTGATAAATAAATGACCCTATAGTACCTCAAAATATTCCTTAACATGATTAAAACCCAAAAATCCAAAGGATATAATTATTTATTCATCTTTTATTAATTTATAAATTATCTCTAATCAACATTAGTATCTCATAAATTCATATACCAAAAAATGTATACGCCTTAATCATATCATCTCAAAAATATAAAAATCATTTCCATAAATAACTTGAATCTCCATAAAGTCGCATTAAAATCATATATGATTTCAAAATATAAATTGACCATTATTCCTCAAATAATTACCCATCTCATTGAAAATTATTTCTATTTACCTTAACCATATAAGGTCCCCCAAATAATTAACTTTATCAAACATATATTTAGTTTCATAGAAACCAAATCCCTTTAAAATCCTAATTAACTAGAAGTACCTCAACATTGAAGATCATATTATCCAAAATGGTTATCAATGCCTTTAAACTTATGACCATAAAGGATTATTCCTCAAAATAAAATTTTCACTAAAATACATAATAAACCCAAGGGTTTTATTGCTTTAAATATCTCCCAAAACACTCTTGATCACCTTAAAATCCCATCTCTTAAAACCTAAAAAGGGGAGTATATTCCTTTGAACTAATGAACATCAATTTTATAAACCCATGATGGATCCATGATTCCTAAGGTTACCTCACATGAAAACATCCTAATGTATTAATTTTTACAAACCCAAATATTATAACAATAATAATATCCCTAAACATGTACTCTCAAATATTACTCTAAAAAATAATCATTAAATTTATAGCTTTTATAATAATAAATTTTCCCTACATTTTATCCATCTAAAAAATATAACATAAAAATGAAATATTGGATCACTTACATACCCAAGGACCTTTATTGTTTAGAGTTATATATAATTAGCCTAAACTCTTTCAAAGTGTACTTTTCCACACAATATCCATTTTTTCCATAAAATAAGGTATTCATAAATACATTATTAATTCCCTCAAGTTAACTTCCATATCTAGAACTCTGCCTTTATTAACTTTTCTTCTCATTCTAAAACCTTATAAAAAACATTTAAACCTAGGATGATCAGAAAAAACTCATTAAAGGGCATACATGTAAGAAATATTTTAGTCCAATAAAAAACATAAAAACCTATCAAATTATTACCTATGTTATAATATTCATTTATTTTATAAAATAAATCATTCAAACATGAAAATCATGCCTTTTTCTAAAATAAAACCTTTGAAATCCATATAATGAAAAAATAATGGCTTGTAGGAAACTTAGATCATCATATTCATAACTAGTATTCACTCATGCAGGAAATAACTTGAGCCTAATTAAATTAATAAGAGAAAAAACCCTGGTTAAATACATCCTTCTTTACTTGGAAGATATGTAACATTACCTAATTCATTGGTGTGCAATATCTGGCTCACCAATTCATATAATCTATATTGGGATCACCTATTCGTACAATATGTACTGGGATCACCCATTCGTATAACCTATATCAGGATCACTCATTCATTATCTATAATTATCATTTACTGTATCATAAATAAATCATTTAAACCATACACCATTTTATCCTAAAACCACTGAAAAAAAGTCATTTTATCCCATATTAAAAACACTTTAATATATTGAAATGTCATTTCCCTTTAAAACCCCATTTCTCAAACTAAAATACCCAAAAAAGGGAAAATGATTTTTTTAATAAAACACTAATTTTTATAAATGAATAAAAACAGAAAATAAGGGTTATGATGGTGGATAAAACTATTTATGTTTTATATATTGAAATAGAACATGTTGTTTTTTCCTTTGTAAAAAAGTTAAATAAAATCCCTATCAAATACGTTGGAATATTAATTTTGAAAACTTTGGTATGAAATTAAAAATATATATATAATTTCTTTTATAAATTATTTATATCCATATAAATAAATCCTAAAATCATTTTATGAATATGGGCATAGAAGAAAATTTTTAGAAAATAATTCATTAAAACATTTAGAATGAGATTTTAAGTTAAAGCCTCTCGTACCTGGAGCCTGACACTCCAAGAACATTCCTTATTTTCTTGGGTAATAAAATTGTATAATGAATTTAATTACTTAAGAAAAAATTTCAATTGAATTAATCCTTTTATTTTTTTTCATTACCATGTTATATTTAATTACTTGATCATTTAAGCTCAGGTCAGGCATGTTCATGATATTCCTCCATATGTCCCAAATGACTATGATTGGTTAATCATAATAAAAGCGGTAAATATTCCATAATCACCATAATAAGAATCATGAAATTATTTTCATATTTATACATAAATTATACATTTAAAACCAACCATGAAATATGGCTATAAAAAATAAACTACATTGCAATCATGGATATGGTATCTCGTACGTATGCATGAGTAACATTTCTATTCATCAATAATCATGATGGAAATATGGTAACTATTATTTTATATTTACATAATTATCATTATATCATAAATATATTATTATCTCTTCAAATAATTGACATATATCATCCACGTTATGTGGTGATTAAAATCAAAACACATCGCTTTATGGATGTGGTAATCCACACGTACGCATGAACAATGTTATCATTTTTCAGTGGATGGAATTGTAAGAAAAAAGATGATATATTATTATTATATAAAAAAAATATTTGATGAATATAATATATATATACGTATTTATTGAATCCATCATTATAACATTCTTTTAGTCGTGGTTATGGAAAAATAATTACATCAGTTCGTGAGGAGGTAGTCCACTGCAAACATGAACAATGGATTCATTTCTCATTTGATGGAAAAAAGGGATGGACATTGTTTATTCCATTAACATAAAAAAATCTCAATATATTGAATATATTGGTGTTATTCTTTTATAATTCTTGAATAATATTTGGAGGAGGTAGAAGAATAAATAAAATGAAATCATTCGGTTAAAAGATCTACCACTTCTTCGGACAACCACCTTTGCATTACACCTTAATCCCTATAAGGTTGGTATTCCTTTTAAAATAAGATTTATAGAATGTTGGGAGGGATTTTTTAAGTTATTTGAGCCATTATTGGTAGAAACAAATGTATCTTCAAGTTTGTATAAGAGAGGAGTGTGGGTTCTCTTTTATAATGAGGGGAGGGGAACTTTTAGAATTATTTAAATCATTAAATTAATATTAATTTTTAATGTCTCAAAATTTCCATATATTTTTTTTTAAATTATATTGAATTATTTCGAGACTGTGAAATCTGACGGCGTGCGCCTCCAATTAGAAAACCCAAAATTGGCATAACCGTAAATAAAATTATTAAATAAAATTATTTTATTTTACAAATGCTTATAACTCAAGAACGGTAACTCAGATTAAAAATTTGATACCACCACTGAACTTGTGTGGGTATTCTCTCTTTAGGAAGATACTAACATTGGCTGACACTGGCCACCAGTGAAATATAGTTTTTGGCCATAAATAAAATAATTAAGTGATAGTTATTTTATTGTAAAATCCATAACTACTAAACGGTAACTCGGATTGAAGATACAAGAGTACTGTTGGGTTCGTTCGGGCGTGTTTCACTGAGGCAGAGCCTAACCTTTACCATTGTGGGTTGAGGGTGACTGTTAATAATTTACTGAACTTTTTTTGGGTACATTCAATAAATGCGTGAGCGGCGTTTTATAACTTTTGAATTGTTCCTCGGATTAAAAATCTGAGGGCACCATTGAATCGGCAGCACCGGGATTCACTTAAGGAAGGCTTCACTATGACCGAATTATGTCCAGAGAAAAAGTTAGTTTTTGGAAATTTTTAATAGAATAAATAAAATAACTTTATTATTTTATTTTTTATTTTATTCCTCCAATGGACAAGTGGTAAGGTGGGACTGGTGACGTGTCAAGCTAATAAATGGCTTGAACCTCCAATCTAATTAACAGCAACGTTGGTGGAAATTAAGAAGCTTCCTAATTAATGAGCCACCATTACATTCCAATTTCGTGACTTACCCTCCTCCTCTCCTATATATATGGAGCTTGGGGGGAGGCACCAGTAGAGATTCTCCAAGCAACGATGTGCTGAAGGAACTCCATGACACTGAACCCTTAGAAGATGTAATTGACCTACGGGAGGTGACTGGTGACACCGAACGATGAACTGGAAGGCGATGTACGAGTGGCGTCATTGGGAACCGGTTGCGGGGATGAAGAATGCTGACCCACCTTCAAGAGCGGATGCTATCCAACAGGTTTTTGAGGTAGTGGGTTATTTCATTTGTGCATTTTTGATTCCCTATACCATGTTCTTGAAATTATATGAAGAACGTAGGTCAACCGACTAATGGGTGGACTCGCAATTCATTCGTCTTTGCTAGAGGTTATTGAAGGGAATATTGTGGGTTAATCTTGTAGTATAATTCAATTGTTATTAAACCCTTAAACCCCCCTCATTTTTACGATCTAACGCAGAGTGCGCGAGCCTAATGAACCCAGCCCAAACCCTCTAATATCTTGTTATCCTTGCGCCACCTGGGAAGACCGTGAGCACGTCGATACACGCTGTAAGAGGAAGGTTGTGGATCATCAGTTGCAGCGAACAGAGGAGGAAGCCGACATGACGGACAGCAACAGGAAGGAAGGTGGCATGACCACCATGCCGCTAGTGAATGGAATCCTTGGTCGAAGTAGCGGCAGAGGCCGAACCTGCCTTTGTCGGGTTCTGTGGTGACCGAGCAGCGCCACCGCCTCACCAACCAAATGGCCTTCGGGACATTTGGTAATCTAGGAGAATGGGGAGTAACACCCCCCCCCCCCGCGTCAGACCAAACCGGCAAGCCGCCCTCGAAGTCAGGTCGCTGCCCTCGGAGTGGGCCACCGCCCTCAGAGATGGGCCGCCGCCCTTGAAGTAGGCCGCCTCCCCCGGACCGAACTGCTTCCCTAGCAGGTCGCTGCTCTTTTCGGGTTGGGCCACCCCTCTTGCGGGCTGGATCGGACATCAGCCCATCAGGCTGAGTCCACCTTGGCACAGCCCAAACTGGGTCGGTCCGACAGGGTCGGACATGACTCGAGCCCAACCGGGCCCAAAAATAGTCAAAGGACCTTATCATGAGGACTGGATGCCTGTTTGATGAAATTTTTGTGGAATTGGGATCCTTGGAGCAAGATGGACCTTTTTCCTTACTCAATTAGAGTTTCAGAGAAACTTAGAGTTCAGACAGGTTGGATCGCACCCGAATCCAACCAGGTCGTTGGCATTGAAATGCCAATAATGCATAGACTGTGCATCCGACTAAAGTTACATCTGTTGCATTGATACCATTATGACATGGAGGATACTCGGGTTAATTCTTTTTCAGACTTAGTTCTAGTTGAGATACGACTGATGGTAGGGAATCGATTCTCCCATGTGCACTATGTACGGAACCCTGAAACTAGCTGAGAACTGACGATAGATGACTTTTCAACTTAGAGTGACTCGAAGTCCGTGGTACACAATGTGGAGGAGTAAATTAGTAGACCATGATGGGGGTGGGTGGTTCTGTGTGACCTGGTGGGCCATGGTGGGGAGCATCTACGGTACGTGATGGGGAGGAGTACCTTAGCAGACTATGTTGGGGGTGGCTCTGTGTGACCCGAAAGACCCATAGTATTTGATGGGGATTAATACTTCAGTAGTTCAAGGTTTGTGGGAATCACCACTGTGTGACGTGGTAGGCCCACTGTACTCTATATAGGACTAGTTCTCTAGTAGCTGAGGCATTTTCCATTGTGACTGGGGATATTACTTGTTACTAACCCTAGAATAAATCCTCGTGTGAGCTATCTTTACTTTGTGCTTGTGATTGAGGATATTCTATGTGGTACTTTACCTTCATTGTGTTACCATGTGGTTTTTCTTTGTGGAATTCTAGGAGTCCTCTGGGGTCTTAGGGTCCCTACTGAGTATCGTTATACTCACCCATGCATGGGCTTCAGCCGCACCATGTTGTGTCTTGTGCAGACAAAGAGCAGTTGGGCTGAGATTTGAGGGAGCCAAGACCTAGTGGAACGTGGAGGAGACATACAAATATGGAGTACTGAGGAGGCGATCTGTACCTGGCTTTCAGGTAGGATACATGGTGGACTGTTTGGTGTGATGTGACATAGGGACTACTAATCTTGAGTTGTACCTACCATTCAAGTATGATCTGTGGTGGATGATCCAGGATATTATTTTCACCTTTTCTCCTTTTCAGCTATTTTTTAATTTTTATTTGTACTTATACTATTCTAGTTGGGCTTGTATTCCAGAAACTTTAATTTCAACAAAATTTTGCTACATCAGTTTACTTCATAGTTTCTTCTTATTGTATTCTCAGACCATGTGTTTGTACAGGTTTAAAGGCAATGCCACCCCGTTTTAATGAATACACCTTTGGGGGCTAGTCGTCAACCTATGAACAATTGAAGGTAGGCTTGGGGTAGTCTCGGCAAGGGCCCCGAGGGATGGGTCGTGACAAAGTGGTATCAGAGGAGTTTAGTTCTATCGAAGAACTGGGACTCTCATATTTTCTGTGTGGAAATAGTGTTATGATTTATGAGTGTGGTTTTTAGTTTGGGGAATCTAGTGTTGGTGTGGTGGCCGACATATCCATACACAAAGTCCTAGAATTCTGATTTCTGACTCAATGCACGAAACACTAATTGTGTGTGTTTTTGAAAAGATTTTTTTGATTTCTTTTGAGTCAGCTCACCAGGTATAACTTAATGATCGTGGTGAAACTATTCCTTATCAGTAATTCACCATAAAGACAGCCACCCAGGTTTCCTATGAGAGTACGCGATTACAGCCCACCGAGCGATGAGGCCTCGGTGTAGGGCCCTCTTATGGCGTTATCACCTTCAGGTGGTTTCCCAGCAGCACCGCTACCCATTGGGAAGTTGTTTCCACCAGCCCACCTGTATAGGGTGCATGTCAAATTAGCGCATTGCAAAAGATTTAGTTGCAGATGCCACTAAGGTTCTGAGGTGATATAGACCTACAGGTGGTTAAGGACTAGATGGAGGCTGTGGCTAGAATTTTCCAATTAGTTGAGACACCAGTAGAGAAGATGGTGATCTTAGCATCTAGTCCTTTCCAGTGACTGGCTATGAGGATGGTCCGTATAGTGATGAGGCTTTTTTATGTGGATTATTTCTCGAGATAGTACCTTTGGGTAGTGTGTCAGGTATATCATTACATGTTGGTCAGCAGTTACAATCGGTGTTACCAGTAGAAGACACATGAAGGCTTAGTGACTTACACGAGTTTTAGTATCAGATACCCCTTAGGTTCCAAGGCTATCCTGACTCACTGGTGGCTAAGGACTGGCTTGAGGATGTGGTCAAGTTTCCATCTATCCAGGGCACCATTCGATTTGATGGCGGTCTAGGTAGTGATCCTTCTATGTGGCTTAGCAGGATGATGACAGGGTTTAGGTTACCATGATCTTGAAAAGAGGTGACTTTTTTGCGTACAAGATTAAGAACCTTCCTCATAGAAGGGGGTCTCTAGCCATAAGGAGCTAAGGGATTAGAGTTCCCTAGAGCTTCTATATTTTTGGCAGGACAACATGTCGATATCATAGTATTCAATGAGGCATACCAACCATTCCTAAGTATTCTATAAATATAGTATGATGAGTTCTTCGGGGATCATACCTCCGAGAAAGGTGTGTTTAGGGAAATCCAAGCCAACACTAATACTCTATGCATTTTTACTTATGTTAGGGTGCTAGAGAGAACCTTTGTGGTTGAATGTTCTTTGGCTGAGTGAATACAGCCAGTGAATGTTATCAGTATGAAAGTAGGAAACGGATGCCAGTCTCAGAGACATGGGCGTGTAAAATGTTTCAGGAAGAGTAAGTGATAGGGATTGATGAATCTGCAGGGAAGTAGATGTGGTAGTGGATATAGGAGAGCAATATGAGGTGTTATAAATTTTTGTATGTTACAACCACCACCTCAATGTGGTCCCCTCCAGGCTCAGCGTGATGGAGGATAGGGAAAGGGAGTACCTACATGCGGTCAAGGAGTGTGGCCCAAGGACTCCAGGAATGATTAGAGGTACATTCTGTGTCTACTACAAGCTTCTATATCAATAGACAAAGATACTAATCATTCCTTACTTCCACGAATCATTTCCATAAACTAGAGTATCCAGTTAAACTATTGACATGACCCTCACGTTTGGAGATACCTTTGGGAGGAGACTCGATAATCACACTTAGGCTGTTGGTGTGATCTGACCCTTGAGGTGAGAGTTTCAGTTAGAACCTCTTGGTGGCAGCATTGAGGCCTTATGACGTTTGTTAGGGTATGTAATGGGTATCCACAGTTCATAATCAGATTGAATATATTCTACAGAAAGGTTGTGGTTTATCTACAACGTGAGAATGGGATTTTCATTGGTCGGTGAAAAAAGAAATCACAGGTAGCACAGGATAAACTCATGCATAGGAGGGTAAATCAAGTCACTCTTGAGTCAGCCAGCCTTACCCTCATGACAGTGGGGTTTTGGGTTTTCAGTACCCAATAGGTGTGGCAGTGTAACGGCCCGAAATTTTGAATAAATCTTATTTCCTAATTTCATGTGTTATTTTATTTTATTTTTATACTCAACAAAAAAATTTTATTTGATAAACATGATTATAAATAAAATGAGACCATTGGGTTTTGACTGTTATATGACCATCGGTCAATATGACCACTGTGAACAAAATATTTTGATTATTGTCACTAAATATAAGTAATCTTGGTTGATTATTATAGAAAGAAGATTCGATGGCCTCACCTAGTAGTATTGGACCGATTGAATCCCATCTAACAGAGCTTGGGAAGGAGGTAGCACCATTGGGATTTTCTCTAGACCAAACCCAAGCCGAACTTCATCATGTGAAGATAGAACGGAATCGCCTTCGCGAGAAGTTCAAACTGATAGAAATTACTACTCGGGAAATGTTGACCGAGCCGCCCCAAGATTCTATCACCCTAGCACACCTTACCCTTAGGTCCTATGCTGGTATTATAAGGGGCTATGTAATGAGACCGTAACTGCCTTGTGTAATCCTTGTTTTAAATAAAAATTGGGATTTCTTCTTATGATGAAGTTTATGAATTTTCAAATGACCGGATAAAAATAGTCTTCATATTTTTGATGAATTTTTAAAAGAATATTTTGAAAAAAATGTTTATGTAAACCTTAAATAATTTAAAATGTGTAATTATTTTCAAAAAATGGTCCTCTACAATTAGGTTCAGTATGAAATTTGGAGTCTAATAAGATCAACTTGATTTTTGGTGAATAGTAAATTATGAATAGTGATTTTATGATTAGGATTAGTAATATGACCAAATGGATTAGTAATCTCACTTAAAGAAAGTTTTAAAATAATCTAGCCACCTTTATTAAGTAATGTGATTCAATAAAATGGTTAAATAACGGTTTCATAAATTATTATTCAAGTATTAGTTTATTCAAGTGAATAGTGTTTTTTATTTAAAAATTAAATTAAAAATATTTAAAAAATTATTTTTATAAAATGGATTTCATTTTTGAACTCAGAGCATCGATATTATGTTAAGGTAATTTTTGGGGATTTTTCTGAAAAAAATGAATTTTTGGTGAATAGTGAATTTATTTAGAAATTAAATTAAAAATATTTAGAAAATTATTTTTATAAAATGGAGTCCATTTTTGAAATCAGAGCATTGATATTTGGTTAAGGTGATATTTTGGGATCTTTCTGAGAAAGTTGAATTTTCAGTGAATAGTAAAAATACAGTTTTAGGGTTTCGGTATGTTTAATGACATCATAACTGTGTCATGATGATTCCATGAGATATTTTAAGGGATGTTCGACTAAAGGGGATGAATTATTGTTTGAGGTGTCCCAAGTGGCCAATACCATGGGAAAATACCATGGGCAAGCCCATGGTTTTGCCAAAACCACTAATGAGGTGTCCCTTGGCCATTAATGCCTTGTCCCCTCACTTTCCCTATAAATACCAAGTCATCCTCTCATCCATTCGACTCCCCACTCTCCCCCAACGAAGTTCTGGTCCCATTACCTCCCAAGGAGTCCTCCCAAGGTGCCCCCAAGCCCTCAAGGTCCCAACCTTTGAGGTTTAAGAGTTACATTTTAAGGTAAGGGATCCGACCCCTCTCTTTCTTTTCGAGTGATCTCTTTTATGTCATTCCTTTTATGCTCCATGTTATTATGTTGGATGATGTTCTTTTATACTCCTCTTACTGCCCTTTTTTTTGTTCATATAATGAGAGATCCCCTCTTACTCTCATTATTTAGTTTTATGAAGTTTTAAGTGGCGCCGTTAGGCTGTCGAACTTTTTGTAACGGATTCCTTCTCCCTTCTCATTTTTCAAGATCTATTTTCATGTAAAGTATTTCAAGTTCCTTTTTATCATGTTGGGGTATGATCTTAAAATTTATCATACTGATCTTTTATGATCATATGATGAGAGACCCCATTTTATCTCCTCAATTCATCATTTTGACGTTTTAAGTGGCGCCGTTAGGCTGCCGAATTTTTGAGGGATTCTTTCACCCTTCTCTTTTTCAAAGTTCTACTTTCATGTCAAGTCTTTCAAGTTTCTTTGTATTATGTTGGGGTATGATCTCTATATATATCATATTTGACTCTTTTTTTCATATTATGAGAGACCCTATTTGATCTTGTCAATTCATTTTTGTTGAAGTTTAAGTGATGCCGTTAGGCTGCTGAATTTTTAAGGGATTCTTTCACCCTTCTCATTTTTCAATGTTCTACTTTCATGTCAAGTCTTTTTATGTTTCTTTCTATTATTTTGGGGTATGATCTCTATATCTATCATACTGGACTCTTATGTTCATATGATTAGAGACCCTAGTTGATCTTGTCAATTCATTTTTTCGAGTTTAAGTGATGCCGTTAGGCTGCCAAATTCTCATAAGAGAAATCTTATTTTTGTCTTCCTTTCATGTTCTGCATTTCATATGGTATATTTTCAAAATTCATTACCATGTTCTTAAATACCTTATATTTTTTCCCTCTATTGTTTTATGGGTCAATTATGATTGTTCGACCCATGTTCCCTCTCTTTTCAAAGTTTTCTAAAACCTTGTAACATAGCCGTTATGCTGCAGAATTTTCGTCTCAAAATGCCTCTCTTTTCTCAAAATTATTTTATGTTATAAAGTGAATACTCAAAGATCCTATTTCTAAAGGGGTATTCACATATATATAAAAATGTTCTATTTTAAATTCTGGGATTTACATACATGATACCCACTTTCCCTTTCCGTGGGTTTAAAGTAACGTAAAGATCATGTCTTTAAAGCAGTTTTTAAAACGTTATGATTATGAAATGAAAAACATTTATTTTATGCTATATGGGTTATTTATGAAATTATTGATGATGATATATGTGGCTCACATTATAATAAAGTCAAATTTAAGGGTGTGCCCTGATAGCGCTCCAATGCATTGGGTAAAGACTTAATCTCTAGAGATGACCATTTTAGCGACGCCTTGGTGAATAACCTTGGTAATTTTTAACGACACCTTGGGGATGGACCTTGGTGAAACGAAACGATTGTCAATATTAAATGTTGTAGCCACATCTTCAAGTTATGAAAAATGTTATTTTTATTATGATGTATCTCATGATTTATTTCTCATGCCTTAAAGTTCTTTTCATGTCCTTAGTGAAGTATCTCAAGTTCAAATGTAAAATGTTTCTCTTGTTTCCCTTATTGGGCCTTCTACTCACCCTTTCTTTTGATGTATGTCCCCAGGTTATGAGATGCAGTAATGAACCTAGGATGAACTAAAGGAGAAGCCTTTCAAGTGTTTAAGAATAATTCTTTATGTTGTTTTTATGTATTATGTTCCTGGTTTCCAAGACACTAAACCTTAAAGATCCTCAGTTTTGTGTAATGTAATGAAAGTTTATGTTATAAAAAGACGGGATGCTATAGTTGGTATCAAATGATGGATTAGTTATTTGTGGAAATTAGGATATGAAAACTTTAGGAAGAACCCTATAGAAATGTTTAAATATAGGAAATCTTCCTGGTATTTTGGTGAGTATTGAGTAAGGGGTTTCCAAGCAAATACATCCCTATCTGGGTACGAGCAGGTAGAGGTGACTCTGGCACAGATGTACATAGGGGTAAAACCTGAAAACACCGCTTTGAGCTAGACTTGTACGAGAACTGGTACACGAAAATGGGGCTTCCTGCACTCTTGGTTACGACACTCCCGGGGGATATGCTTTGGTAAATTCATAAGCTTAGTATGAACCATTGTTAAAGGAACAAAGATTCACATAAGAATATATGATCATGGATAACCTAGATTGGAACCTAGGGGATCACAAGTTAGGGTATACTTTTCTTCTACAAGTTATCCTTATATGCTTTAAGCTCATTTTCATGATTTTTGGTTAAGTATTTAAGCCTCTAATTATAATTTCTCTTCTTAGTTAATGGTGGGAGATGGAAGAACATGCCCCAATAACCAATGTGATAGGAAATGCAACTATTGCCATATTAATATGAAAGAGATGATTAGGGGATTAAAAGCTGATTATTATTTTGGAATACGTTCATTATTTTAGGGAACCATATTTGATCGAGGTAAATAGATTACTACCATATTTTAATTGAGGAGTTAGGTTGACTTATATTTTTAAGAATCGATGAATTTAAGGTGGACTTATAGTAATTTAGGTTACTTACGGGAATGATTAACCTATCTTGGGTAAAATATGTTTATGTTATCTACTTTTGTTATAAGATGTTAGGAGTGGTTGATGTTGTTTGGAGATGAACAATGAAGTTTATTTTGGAAGACTATGTTATCAAATTTTCTTGTATTTGGGTTTCAATCGTAGTTTGGTTTATTTTGAGGAATCTTAAGGACCATTATTTATGGAATGTTCTATGGTGAACTTTGGGTAGTACCATGGAACTTTGAAGATTTAAATGTAATTTCCATTCCTATGGGATTCTTTCTTTTTGAAGAGTTGTTTTACCTTACCCTTTCTGTTTTTGGGATAATGTTTAACGATAGAAGAAATAGATAGTTAATATTTTTTGGATTATGTGATTCTCTAAAAGATGATTCTTGGGTTTTGATGAGACCAAGTAGTTTTGAATGCTCATAATTTGGAGAAAAGATTAGTTTTGGGTAGAAACTTATTAAAGGATAAAACTATACATGAAGATAGGTATATTTTCTTATGTTTTTGTTCTATGTAGTAAATAGATTCCTCAAAATTATGAAAAGGAACGTAAAACAAAAATGTTTTTGGTTTACGTTTCCTACTAGGTAATCAAAGACCGTTTACACACATCATAATTTTGGGATTTTCTGGTGGTTAACTTCCTCCTAATCATGTTTTCTATCACTCTCCTTTAGAACGTGACCCTTTGTTTTATCCTCCATGTCCATGTTTCCTACATGGAATCCTAGTATGAGTAAACTCGAGTGGCCTTTGTACTTCCTTTTCTTTATTTTAAAGTAATAGTGTTACTGACTCTTTTTCCGATGTGGGACTTTCAATGAAATTTCAAAACCCAATTTGAAAAATTGTGAGGACGCAATTTCTTAATGGGGGAAGATTGTAACGGCCCGAAATTTTGAATAAATATTGTTTCTTAATTTCATGTGTTATTTTATTTTATTTTTATACTCAACAAAAATGTTTTATTTGATAACCATGATTATAATTAAAATGAGACCATTGGGTTTTGACTGTTATATGACCATCGGTCAATATGACCACTGTGAACAAAATATTTTGATTATTGTCTCTAAATATAAGTAATCTTAGTTCATTATTATAGAAAGAAGATTCGATGGCCTCACCTAGTAGTATTGGACCGATCGAATCCCATCTAACAGAGCTTGGGAAGGAGGTAGCACCATTGGGATTTGCTCTAGACCAAACCCAAGCTGAACTTCATCATGTGAAGATAGAACGGAATCGCCTTCGCGAGAAGTTCAAACTGATAGAAATTACTACTCGGGCAATGTTGACCGAGCCGCCCCAAGATTCTATCACCCTAGCACACCTTACCCTTAGGTCCTATGCTGGTATTATAAGGGGCTATGTAATGAGACCGTAACTGCCTTGTGTAATCCTTGTTTTAAATAAAAATTGCGATTTCTTCTTACGATGAAGTTTATGAATTTTCAAATGACCGGATAAAAATAGTCTTCATATTTTTGATGAATTTTTAAAAGAATATTTTGAAAAAAAAAATGTTTATGTAAACCTTAAATAATTTAAAATGTGTAATGATTTTCAAAAAATGGTCCTCTACAATTAGGTTCAGTACGAAATTTGGAGTCTAATAAGATCAACTTGATTTTTGGTGAATAGTAAATTATGAATAGTGATTTTATGATTAGGATTAGTAATATGACCAAATGGATTAGTAATCTCACTTAAAGAAAGTTTTAAAATAATCTAGCCACCTTTATTAAGTAATGTGATTCAATAAAATGGTTAAATAACGGTTTCATAAATTATTATTCAAGTATTAGTTTATTCAAGTGAATAGTGTTTTTTATTTAAAAATTAAATTAAAAATATTTAGAAAATTATTTTTATAAAATGGATTTCATTTTTGAACTCAGAGCATCGATATTATGTTAAGGTAATTTTTGGGGATTTTTCTGAAAAAAATGAATTTTTGGTGAATAGTGAATTTATTTAGAAATTAAATTAAAAATATTTAGAAAATTATTTTTATAAAATGGAGTCCATTTTTGAAATCAGAGCATTGATATTTGGTTAAGGTGATATTTTGGGATCTTTCTGAGAAAGTTGAATTTTCAGTGAATAGTAAAAATACAGTTTTAGGGTTTCGGTATGTTTAATGACATCATAACTGTGTCATGATGATTCCATGAGATATTTTAAGGGATGTTCGACTAAAGGGGATGAATTATTGTTTGAGGTGCCCCAAGTGGCCAATACCATGGGAAAATACCATGGGCAAGCCCATGGTTTTTCCAAAACCACTAATGAGGTGTCCCTTGGCCATTAATGCCTTGTCCCCTCACTTTCCCTATAAATACCAAGCCATCCTCTCATCCATTCGACTCCCCAATCTCCCCCAACGAAGTTCTGGTCCCATTACCTCCCAAGGAGTCCTCCCAAGGTGCCCCCAAGCCCTCAAGGTCCCAACCTTTGAGGTTTAAGAGTTACATTTTAAGGTAAGGGATCCGACCCCTCTCTTTCTTTTCGAGTGATCTCTTTTATGTCATTCCTTTTATGCTCCATGTTATTATGTTGGATGATGTTCTTTTATACTCCTCTTACTGCCCTTTTTTTTGTTCATATAATAAGAGATCCCCTCTTACTCTCATTATTTAGTTTTATGAAGTTTTAAGTGGCGCCGTTAGGATGTCGAAATTTTTGTAACGGATTCCTTCTCCCTTCTCATTTTTCAAGATCTATTTTCATGTAAAGTATTTCAAGTTCCTTTTTATCATGTTGGGGTATGATCTCAAAATTTATCATACTGATATTTTATGATCATATGATGAGAGACCCCATTTTATCTCCTCAATTCATCATTTTGACGTTTTAAGTGGCGCCGTTAGGCTGCCGAATTTTTGAGGGATTCTTTCACCCTTCTCTTTTTCAAAGTTCTACTTTCATGTCAAGTCTTTCAAGTTTCTTTGTATTATGTTGGGGTATGATCTCTATATATATCATATTTGACTCTTTTTTTCATATTATGAGAGACCCTATTTGATCTTGTCAATTCATTTTTGTTGAAGTTTAAGTGATGACGTTAGGCTGCTGAATTTTTAAGGGATTCTTTCACCCTTCTCATTTTTCAATGTTCTACTTTCATGTCAAGTCTTTTTATGTTTCTTTCTATTATTTTGGGGTATGATATCTAAATCTATCATACTGTACTCTTATGTTCATATGATTAGAGACCCTATTTGATCTTGTCAATTCATTTTTTCGAGTTTAAGTGATGCCGTTAGGCTGCCAAATTCTCATAAGAGAAATCTTATTTTTGTCTTCCTTTCATGTTCTGCATTTCATATGGTATATTTTCAAAATTCATTACCATGTTCTTAAACACCTTATATTTTTTCCCTCTATTGTTTTATGGGTCAATTATGATTGTTCGACCCATGTTCCCTCTCTTTTCAAAGTTTTCTAAAACCTTGTAACATAGCCGTTATGCTGCAGAATTTTCGTCTCAAAATGCCTCTCTTTTCTCAAAATTATTTTATGTTATAAAGTGAATACTCAAAGATCCTATTTCTAAAGGGGTATTCACATATATATAAAAATTTTCTATTTTAAATTCTGGGATTTACATACATGATACCCACTTTCCCTTTCCGTGGGTTTAAAGTAACGTAAAGATCATGTCTTTAAAGCGGTTTTTAAAACGTTATGATTATGAAATGAAAAACATTTATTTTATGCTATATGGGTTATTTATGAAATGTTTGATGATGATATATGTGGCTCACATTATAATAAAGTAAAATTTAATGGTGTGCCCTGATAGCGCTCCAATGCATTGGGTAAAGACTTAATCTCTAGAGATGACCATTTTAGCGACGCCTTGGTGAATAACCTTGGTAATTTTTAACGACACCTTGGGGATGGACCTTGGTGAAACGAAACGATTGTCAATATTAAATGTTGTATCCACATCTTCAAGTTATGAAAAATGTTATTTTTATTATGATGTATCTCATGATTTATTTCTCATGCCTTAAAGTTCTTTTCATGTCCTTAGTGAAGTATCTCAAGTTCAAATGTTAAATGTTTCTCTTGTTTCCCTTACTGGGCCTTCTGCTCACCCTTTCTTTTGATGTATGTCCCCAGGTTATGAGATGCAGTAATGAACCTAGGATGAACTAAAGGAGAAGCCTTTCAAGTGTTTAAGAATAATTCTTTATGTTGTTTTTATGTATTATGTTCCTGGTTTCCAAGACACTAAACCTTAAAGATCCTCAGTTTTGTGTAATGTAATGAAAGTTTATGTTATAAAAAGACGGGATGCTATAGTTGGTATCAAATGATGGATTAGTTATTTGTGGAAATTAGGATATGAAAACTTTAGGAAGAACCCTATAGAAATGTTTAAATATAGGAAATCTTCCTGGTATTTTGGTGAGTATTGAGTAAGGGGTTTCCAAGCAAATACATCCCTATCTGGGTACGAGCAGGTAGAGGTGGCTCTGGCACAGATGTACATAGGGGTAAAACCTGAAAACACCGCTTTGAGCTAGACTTGTACGAGAACTGGTACACGAAAATGGGGCTTCCTGCACTCTTGGTTACGACACTCCCGGGGGATATGCTTTGGTAAATTCATAAGCTTAGTATGAACCATTGTTAAAGGAACAAAGATTCACATAAGAATATATGATCATGGATAACCTAGATTGGAACCTAGGGGATCACAAGTTAGGGTATACTTATCTTCTACAAGTTATCCTTATATGCTTTAAGCTCATTTTCATGATTTTTGGTTAAGTATTTAAGCCTCTAATTATAATTTCTCTTCTTAGTTAATGGTGGGAGATGGAAGAACATGCCCCAATAACCAATGTGATAGGAAATGCAACTATTGCCATATTAATATGAAAGAGATGATTAGGGGATTAAAAGCTGATTATTATTTTGGAAGACGTTCATTATTTTAGGGAACCATATTTGATCGAGGTAAATAGATTACTACCATATTTTAATTGAGGAGTTAGGTTGACTTATATTTTTAAGAATCGATGAATTTAAGGTGGACTTATAGTAATTTAGGTTACTTACGGGAATGATTAACCTATCTTGGGTAAAATATGTTTATGTTATCTACTTTTGTTATAAGATGTTAGGAGTGGTTGATGTTGTTTGGAGATGAACAATGAAGTATATTTTGGAAGACTATGTTATCAAATTTTCTTGTATTTGGGTTTCAATCATAGTTTGGTTTATTTTGAGGAATCTTAAGGACCATTATTTATGGAATGTTCTATGGTGAACTTTGGGTAGTACCATGGAACTTTGAAGATTTAAATGTAATTTCCATTCCTATGGGATTCTTTCTTTTTGAAGAGTTGTTTTACCTTACCCTTTCTGTTTTTGGGATAATGTTTAACGATAGAAGAAATAGATAGTTAATCTTTTTTGGATTATGTGATTCTCTAAAAGATGATTCTTGGGTTTTGATGAGACCAAGTAGTTTTGAATGCTCATAATTTGGAGAAAAGATTAGTTTTGGGTAGAAACTTATTAAAGGATAAAACTATACATGAAGATAGGTATATTTTCTTATGTTTTTGTTCTATGTAGTAAATAGATTCCTCAAAATTATGAAAAGGAACGTAAAACAAAAATGTTTTTGGTTTACGTTTTCTACTAGGTAATCAAAGACCGTTTACACACATCATAATTTTGGGATTTTCTGGTGGTTAACTTCCTCCTAATCATGTTTTCTATCACTCTCCTTTAGAACGTGACCCTTTGTTTTATCCTCCATGTCCATGTTTCCTACATGGAATCCTAGTATGAGTAAACTCGAGTGGCCTTTGTACTTCCTTTTCTTTATTTTAAAGTAATAGTGTTACTGACTCTTTTTCCGATGTGGGACTTTCAATGAAATTTCAAAACCCAATTTGAAAAATTGCGAGGACGCAATTTCTTAAGGGGGGAAGATTGTAACGGCCCGAAATTTTGAATAAATATTGTTTCTTAATTTCATGTGTTATTTTATTTTATTTTTATACTCAACAAAAATGTTTTATTTGATAACCATGATTATAATTAAAATGAGACCATTGGGTTTTGACTGTTATATGACCATCGGTCAATATGACCACTGTGAACAAAATATTTTGATTATTGTCTCTAAATATAAGTAATCTTGGTTGATTATTATAGAAAGAAGATTTGATGGCCTCACCTAGTAGTATTGGACCGATCGAATCCCATCTAATAGACCTTGGGAAGGAGGTAGCACCATTGGGCTTTGCTCTAGACCAAACCCAAGCCGGACTTCATCATGTGAAGCTAGAATGGAATCGCCTTCGCGAGAAGTTCAAACTGATAGAAATTACTACTCGGGCAATGTTGACCGAGCCGCCCCAAGATTCTATCACCCTAGCACACCTTACCCTTAGGTCCTATGCCCGTATTATAAGGGGCTATGTAACGAGACCGTAACTGCCTTGTGCAATCCTTGTTTTAAATAAAAATTGGGATTTCTTCTTATGATGAAGTTTATGAATTTTCAAATGACCGGATAAAAATAGTCTGCATATTTTTGATGAATTTTCAAAAGAATATTTTGAAAAAAATGTTTATGTAAACCTTAAAAAATTTAAAATGTGTAATGATTTTCAAAAAATGGTCTTCTACAATTATGTTCAGTACAAAATTTGGAGTCTAATAAGATCAACATGATTTTTGGTGAATAGTAAATTATGAATAGTGATTTTATGATTAGGATTAGTAATATGACCAAATGGATTAGTAATCTCACTTAAAGAAAGTTTTAAAATAATCTAGGCACCTTTATTAAGTAATGTGATTCAATAAAATGGTTAAATAACGGTTTCATAAATTATTATTCAAGTATTAGTTTATTCAGGTGAATACTGTTTTTTAATTAAAAATTAAATTAAAAATATTTAGAAAATTATTTTTTTAAAATAGATTTCATTTTTGAACTCAGAGCATCGATATTATGTTAAGGTAATTTTTGGGGATTTTTCTGAAAAAAATGAATTTTCAGTGAATAGTGAATTTATTTAGAAATTAAATTAAAAATATTTTGAAAATTATTTTTATAAAATGGAGTCCATTTTTTAAATAAGAGCATTGATATTTGCTTAAGGTGAGATTTTGGGATCTTTCTGAGAAAGTTGAATTTTCAGTGAATAGTAAAAATACAGTTTTAGGGTTTCGGTATGTTTAATGACATCATAACTGTGTCATGATGATGTCATGAGATATTTTAAGGGATTTTCGACTAAATGGGATGAATTATTGTGTGAGGTGTCCCAAGTGGCCAATACCATGGGCAAATACCATGGGCAAGCCCATGGTTCTGCCAAAACCACTAATGAGGTGTCCCTTGGCCACTAATACCTTGTCCCCTCACTTTCCCTATAAATACCAAGCCATCCTCTCATCCATTCGACTACCCACTCTCCCCCAACGAAGTTCTGGTCCCTTTACCTCCCAAGGAGTCCTCCCAAGGTGCCCCCAATCCCTCAAGGTCCCAACCTTTGAGGTTTAAGAGTTACATTTTAAGGTAAGGGATCCGACCCCTCTCTTTCTTTTCAAGTGATCTCTTTTATGTCATTCCTTTTATGCTCCATGTTCTTATGTTGGAGGATGTTCTTTTATACTCCTCTTACTTCCCTTTTTTTGTTCATATAATGAGAGATCCCCTCTTACTCTCATTATTTCGTTTTATGAAGTTTTAAGTGGCGTCGTTAGGCTGTCGAAATTTTTGTAACGGATTCCTTCTCCCTTCTCCTTTTTCATGATCTATTTTCATGTAAAGTATTTCAAGTTCCTTTTTATCATGTTGGGGTATGATCTCTAAATTTATCATACTGATCTTTTATGATCATATGATGAGAGACCCCATTTTATCTCCTCAATTCAGCATTTTGACGTTTTAAGTGGCGTCGTTAGGCTGCCGAATTTTTGAGGGATTCTTTCACCCTTCTCTTTTTCAATGTTCTACTTTCATGTCAAGTCTTTCAAGTTTATTTCTATTATGTTGGGGTATGATCTCTATATATATCATATTGGACTCTTTTGTTCATATTATGAGAGACCCTATTTGATCTTGTCAATTCATTTTTGTTGAAGTTTAAGTGATGCCGTTAGGCTGCTGAATTTTTAAGAGATTCTTTCACCCTTCTCATTTTTCAATGTTCTACTTTCATGTAAAGTCTTTTTATGTTTCTTTCTATTATGTTGGGGTATGATCTCTATATCTATCATACTGGACTCTTATGTTCATATGATGAGATACCCTAGTCGACCTCGTCAATTCATTTTTTTTCAAGTTTAAGTGATGCCGTTAGGCTGCCGAATTCTCATAAGAGAAATCTTATTTCTGTCTTCCTTTCATGTTCTGCATTTCATATGGCATATTTTCAAAATTCATTACCATGTTCTTAAATACCTTATATTTTGTCCCTCTATTGTTTTATGGGTCAATTATGATTGTTCGACCCATGTTCCCTCTCTTTTCAAAGTTTTCTAAAACCTTGTAACATAGCCGTTATGCTGCAGAATTTTCGTCTCAAAATGCCTCTCTTTTCTCAAAATTATTTTATGTTATGAAGTGAATACTCAAAGCTCCTATTTCTAAAGGGGTATTCATATATATATAAAAATTTTCTATTTTAAATTCTGGGATTTACATACATGATACCCGCTTTCCCTTTCCTTGGGTTTAAAGTAACGTAAAGATCATGTCTTTAAAGCAGTTTTTAAAACGTTATGATTATGAAATGAAACACATTTATTTTATGCTATATGGGTTATTTATGAAATGTTTGATGATGATATATGTGGATCACATGATAATAAAGGCAAATTTAAGGGTGCTCCCTGATAGGACTCCAATGCATTGGGTAAAGACTTAATCTCTAGAGATGACCATTTTAACGACGCCTTGGTGAATAACCTTGGTAATTTTAAACGACACCTTGGGGATGGACCTTGGTGAAACGAAATGATTGTCAATATTAAATGTTCCAGCCACATCTTCAAGTTATGAAAAATTTTATTTTTATTATGATGTATCTCATGATTTATTTCTCATGCCTTAAAGTTCTTTTCATGTCCTTAGTGAAGTATCTCAAGTTCACATGTAAAATGTTTCTCTTGTTTCCCTTACTGGGCCCTCTGCTCACCCTTTCTTTTGATGTATGTCCCCAGGTTATGAGATGCAGTAATGAACCTAGGATGAACTAAAGGATAATCCTTTCAAGTGTTTAAGAAGAATGCTTTATGTTGTTTTTATGTATTATGTTCTTGGTTTTCAAGACACTAAACCTTAAAGATCCTCAGTTTTGTGTATTGTAATGAAAGTTTATGTTATAAAAAGACGGGATGCTATAGGCAGAGTGTGGGGACATCTTTTCAAAATATGTTTCTAGGGTTACCTCCCCAACGGGAGAGGGACTTATGCATTGGCTGGGTACAACTATAGTTTTGAACTAGACTTTTTCAGAGTTGCAGCACCCGTGTCAGCTTTGATAAAGAAGGGTCAACCTTTCCTTGTGGATGAAGAGATGCCAACAGACTTTATAGGAACTGAGGAATAGACTGATGAGTGACCCCAACGTGAGGCTTCCATAAGAACGTGTTGGGAATGTAGTCTACTACGACGCATCAGGGATCAGTCTCGAATGTGTCCTGATGAAGGAGCGAGTAGTGATTGCTTATGGTTCATGACAACTGAGACAGCATGAGAAGAACTACGCTACCCATGAACTGTAGTTAGTAGAAGTGGTCTATTCCTGGAAGATATGGTATGTTTACTTGATGGGTGAACGTTTTACAGTTTAATCTAATCACAAGAGTCTGAGGTATATCTTCTAACAGAAGGACCTGAACTTGAGACATCAACAATGGCTAGAGTTCAACAAGGACTATGACCATGAGATATTCTATACTCTTGGGAAGGGGGAACAAGGTAGAAGATGCACTCATTAGGAGGTCAGGTCTACAACTACTCTATGAGGCGTCAGAGTAGCTAGTCATGCTGCGGATATCCTCAACGGATAAAGATGGAGCAACTACCTCTAGTCTATGATTTTCACTCCCCCACTCCTTCAGTGAGTCAGGGAGGCACAACTTGAGACATTGACTATGAGGCCCGATGTGCTCAGATATCCTCATGACGGTCTTCTAAAAGATTTTATGAAGGTGGAGAGCAAGCCATCCTCTTTAGAGGACGCACCATGATGTCAGTGTTGCCTCAGGAGGAGGTGTTGTGGGAGATCCATACATCCCCTTTACTGGTTCATCCTAGAGTGAAGAAGATGTATCAGAACCTTCAGTGTTAGTAAGGGTAGCTAGGGATGTTGGAAGAAGTGGCAGAGTTTGTATCAAGATGCCTCACTTGTTAGCAATTAAAAACAGCTTAGAGCTGGTAGATGTCATATGCCGACAAGAGGATGGATACCATGTTTTCCTATGGGTCTCACCTTGACGAGGTTTGCATAGATTTGGCCGAGGCGGAAAGTTATCACTAAGGTTCATCAAATATTTCTAGATTCTTAACAGAGTGGGAAAGGTGGTGTAAGATCTATCTCTCTCCCCACATATTCACTGGGTGTACAATGTTTTCCATGTGTCGCAACTAAGGAGATGCGTGCATGATCCATCGCACATTATAAACTATGGAGAGTTGTTCTTAGAAGATGGGGTGATGTTTACAGAGTTCCCTGTAGAGTTTGAGGATCGACAGGAGGGGGTCCTTCATGGATGGTCGATACCTCTAGTACACATTCATTGGAAACAAGGGAACCTCTAGGAGATCACATGGGAGCGGGAGGCTCATATTCATGCTCAGTACCCCCATTTGTTTCATTAGCCTATGTTTTGACTTTCAGATATGTAAATCACTAAGGTGGGGAGAATTTAATGTCCCAGAATTTTTTTATATTTTTTTTAATTATATAGAATTATTTCAAGACCGATAAATCTGACGATGCATGATTCCTAGGCCCGGAGTGCCCGGAATGATCCGTCAATGTTTTGTAAAACTTTAAATAGCGCGTGTAAGAATTTTTCATAAAAAAAGTGGAATAACTCTTAAATGGTTTCTCGGATATGAAATTTGAGGTCACTATTGCACTCAAGATGGTGGTTTTACCCTAGCCATTACTTAAGTTTAGTTGGCACGGGCCTTTTGGGAGAAAACCTGAAAATGGCATAACCGTAAATAAAATAATTAAATAAAATTATTTCATTTTTCAAATGCTTATTACTCACAAATGGTAACTTGTACTAAAAATATGAGACCACTGCTGAACTCATGAGGGTATTCTCTCTTTAGGAAGATACTAACATTAGTCGGTGCGGGCCACCAGTTAAAGATAGTTTTTGGCCGTAAATAAAATAATTAAGTGACAATTATTTTATTGTAAAATTCATAACTTCTAAACAGTAAATCAGATTGCAAATCTGAGAGTACCGTTGTGTTTTTTGAGGAGTTTTTAACTTAGGAAAAGTCTAAACATGACCAGCGTGGTTCAAGGGTGACTATTAATAATTTACTGAACTTTTTTTCGGGTATTTTTAGTAAATGCACGAACGACATTTTCTAACTTTTGAATTGTTGCTCAGATTAAAATTCTAAGGGAATCGTTGAATCTACAGTCCTGAGATTCACTTAAGGGAGGATTTCCTTCGACCGTAGTAGGTCCAGAGAAAAAGTTAATTTTTGGAATTTTTTAATAGAATAAATAAAATAACATTATTATTTTATTTTTTATTATATTCCTCCAATGGAAAAGCAGTAATGTGGGACTGGAAATGTGTCAATCCAATATATTAGTTGACCCTCCAATCTAAGTAACAACAATGTTGGGGGAAATTAGGATGCTTACTAATTAATGAGACACCATTAAATTCCAATGTCGTTACTTACCCTCCCCCTCTACTATATATATGGAGCTTGGGGGGAGGAACCAGAACAGATTCCCCAAGCAATGAAGTGCTCAAAAAACTCCATTACACTGGACCTGTAGAAGACGGAGCCAACCCAGCAGGAGGTGACGGGTGACACCGAACCATGAACCAGAAGGTGACGTACGCATGGCATCATTGGGTACCGGTTGTGAGGATGAAGAATGTTGACCCACCTTCAAGCGTGGACGCTCTCCAACAGGTTTTCAAGGTAGGGGTTATTTTGTTTGTGCGTTTTTTATTCCATCTTCCTCGTTCATGAAATTATAAAGAGAACACAGGTCAACCGACTAACGGGTTGACCCACGATTAATTTTTCTTTCTGGAAGGTTATTGTGGGGAATCTTGTGGGGTTAATATTGTTGTATAATTCAATTTTTATTAAACCCTTAACCCCCCCCCCCCCATGTTACCGAGCTAAAATGGAGGGCGCGGGCCTAATGAACCTGGCTTGAACCCTCCTCTATCTTGCAATCCTTGCGCCACCTTGGAATATCGCGAGCACGTTAATGCACGCCGCAAGAGGAAGGTCACGGCTCATCAGTCGTGGAGACCAGAGGAGGAGGATGACAAGAAGGCCCATCGTGGGAAGGAAGGCAGAATGACCACCGCGCTGTAGGCGAATGGAAGTCACAACTGAAGCCATGGAGGGGGCCGAACCCGCCTCTGGTGGGTTCTACGGCGACTGAGTGATGCCCACGCGGCACCGCCACCTCACCAACCAAACAGCCTTCGGGTCGTTTGGGAATTTGGGAGACCGGGGGGTTACACCACCTATGTCGGATCAAATCGGACCGCCGCCCTTGAGCCGAGCCGCCGCCCTCGGAGTCGGGCCGCCGCCCTCGGAGTCGGGCCGCCGCCCTCAGAGTCGGGCAGCCGCCCTCCGATCCGAGCCACCGCCCTCGGAGCCGGGCCGCCGCCCTCCGAGCCGGGCCGCTTCCCTCGGACCAAATCGGGCCACCACAATTGAGCTGAGCTGCCGCCCTCAGAGTCGGGTCGCCGCCCTCGGAGTCGGGCCGCCGCCCTCGGAGTCGGGCCGCCGCCCTCGGAGTCGGGCCGCCGCCCTCGGAGTTGGGCCGCCGCCCTCGGAGTCGGGCCGCTGCCCTTGGAGCCGGGCTGCCTCCCTCGGAGCCGGGCCGCCGCCCTCGGAGCCGGGCCACCGCCCTCGGAGCCGGGCCACCGCCCTTGGAGTCGGGCCGCCGCCCTGGGATCTGGGATGCCGCCCTTGGAGTCGGGCCACTTCCCTCAGAGCCGGGTCACCGCCCTCGGAGCCGGACCGCCGCCATCAGAGCCGGGTCGCCACCATCGGTGCTGGGTTTCCGCTCTCGGAGCTGATCTACCGCCCTCGGAGCCGGGTTGCCGCCCCGCCACCCTCGACGCAGGCCGCCGCCCCCAGCACTGGCTGCCACCCTCGGCACGGGCCGCTGCACTCGGATCGAGCCCCTGCGCTCGGATTCGAGCCGCCGCGCTCGGAGCTAGCCGCCACCCCCGGACCAGGCTGCCACCCCCGGACCGGGTCACCGCCCCAGTGGGCCGCTGCCACCCTAGTATGTCGCCACCCTTGTAGGTCATCCCTCTTGTAGGCCTGATCAGACATCAGCCTAGCTGGCCTAGTCTACCTCGGCCCTTCCCAGACCGGGTGGGATGGGTCAGTCCGACCGTGTCAGACTGGACCAGGGCTCGATCGGGCCCAAAAACACTCAAAGGATTTTATCTTGAGGACCAAATGCCCGTTTGACAATTTTTTTGTGGAGTTGTGACCCTTGGAGAAACATGGTCCTTTTTCATTAATCCATTAGAGTTTCAGAGAATCTTGGAGTTCAGCCAGGTTGGATCACACCCGAATCCAATTGGGCCCTCGGCACTGAAATGCCAATAATGCACACACTGGGCGTCTGTCTAATGCTCTGTCTGTTGCTTTGGAACCCTTATAACAAAGAGGATCATCAGGTTACTTTTTTGTGAGACTTCGTGCTGGTTGAGATTAGACTGATGGCTTGGGGAGCAGTTCTCCTAAGTGCACTACGTGTGGAACCCTATGACTGGCTGAGACTGGACGACTGATGACTTTTCGACTTGGAGTGACTCGATATCCATGGTACGCAATGGGGAGGTGTACCTTAGTATACCATGATGGGGGTGGGTGGTTTTGTGTGACCTGGAGGGCTACAGTGGGGAGCATCCATGGTATGCGATGGGGAGGAGTACCTTAGTAGATCGCGATGGGGGGGAGGCTCTATGTGACTTGGAAGACCCATAGTACGCGATGGGGAGCAGTACTTCAGTAGTTCAAGGTTAGTGGTAAGTTCCTCTGTGTGACGTGGCAGGACCACTATACGTGATAGAGGAGGAGTTCTCTAGCAGTCGAGGCGTTCGATGTTGTGATTGGGGATCTTACTTATTACTACCCCTAGAATAAATCATGGTGTGAGTTGTCTTTACTTTGTTCTTGTGATTGAGGTTATGCTATGTGGTACTTTACCTATGTGGTACTTTACATTCATGGTGTTACCCTATAGTTTTTTTTGTGGAATTCTAAGAGACCTTCGGGGTCTCAGGGTCCCTATTGTGTATCATTATACTCACCCATGCATGGGCTTCGCCCGCACCTAGTTGTGTCTTGTGTAAACGATTAGCAGATAGAATGAGATTTGAGGGAGCTAGTACCCAGTGGTACCCAGAGGAGACAGACGGACGTGGAGTGCTGAGGAGGCAATTTGTACCTATCCTTAAGGTAGGATCCAGGGTGGACCATTTGGTGTGATGTGACACATGGACTACTGATCATGAGTTGTACCTACCCTTCAGGTAGGATCTGTGGTGGATGATTGAGGAGTTTCTTTTCACCTTTTCTATTGTTTTGTACTTTTTAGTTGTACTTGTACTCTTCTATATGTGATTGTATTCTGTCCCCTTTACTATCAACACACTTTTTCCACAGTAGTTTACTTCATAGTTGCTTCTTGATGTGTTCTCGGACTGTGTGTTTTTACAGGTTTAAAGGCAATGCCTTCCAGTTTTAGGGAATACATCTTTTGGTGCTAGTCGTCATCCCCTAGCCTATGGAAGGTGGGACTGGGGTAGTCACAGCACGGGCCCTGGGGGATTGGTTATGACAAAAGTAATATAAATTAATATTCATGGAAGAATGGATATAATATATATGATTATAATATAGGATATTTATGAGTATAAATCCTCTAATAAAATCAAATTTTGACAATTTTAGGTGATTTTTTCACCTATATCTCTTTTTAACCACTAGATAACTCTTTTTAAAATTATAGTGATATCAATGTTTTTAACTCCTTAGGTGTAAATAAGGTTTCTATAAAAGAAAAATTAAACCATAAATAGATCGTGGTTGATATTTTCAACCATATACCATTCGCCTATCCAAATATATTATTTTTAATAATTTTAAAACATTTAATAAAAAGAATTATTATAAAATATCATTAATGTCATTTTTGGAAGTGTTCATTTAATTTTATTTTGAAAAAAACATGACAGGAAAGGAATTAAAATATAAAAAATTTCATATAAATAATATTTTATATATATCTATAAAATTTATTGGACACTATAACACCCACAAAAATTACTTTTATAGTTTTTATAATCATTTACATTATTTTTTTATACTTGCACAATCACAATATATGTGTTTCATAATAATTTAATGTAATTATTTTATCACTAAAAATTAAGATTAAATTAGAATGATACAAAATAATTTATCTTTTAAAAAAAAAATCATAACTAAGCATATGTTTTTTTATCCATGTCACAAATTATTATATATATTAAAATTAAAAGAGTGTAAATTTGACTTTATATTAACATAAAATAATATAAATGTTATAATCAAAGGAAAGGGACAAGAAATTTATTAATCTTAATGAATATAATGGTAATGGTATAAAAAACATATCAAATAAAATTAATATATGTGATGTATATATTTTATGAATTATCTTCTAGTTAAACCACTTTAAACTAATTTTAACCATAATCGTGATAACTTAAATTTTTACGAAGATAACTTAATTAAAAGACCAAAATTAAAAGTTGACATATAAAAATATGTTTACATGATTATTTAAAATTTTGAATCCATTTTATCAAATTAAAATTATTATGTTATAACAAATTAGATTTAATATAGAACAAAAAATGCATGAAAATAGTTTTTTTGAAAAATACATGATTTTTGAGTAAAATTTATTTTACTTGGGAAATAATTAATAAATTGGTTTAAATGAATTTATTAAAAATAATAAAACAAATTATGGATTTTATAGTATTTTATTAGGCTAAAACATAATATCATCTTCTGACTGTGCTATTAAATGTAAAGTCCCGAAGATAGATATTAATTTGAATCGAAAATATAACATCTTTATAAAAGTTATGATTATATTCCAAATTTAAAAATAATTATTTATAATAATTTATTTGAATCATTAATAATAAATTTCATACAAACCCACTTGTAAAATAGGATAAATTCAAGTGTTATGGTTATTTAAAATTTTTACCTAATTTTATTAACTCTGTTTCCCCCCTTTTACCCATTACAAATGTGATGAATTTTAATACTATTACTATTCATAATTCCTAAAAAAGGAAAATATTTAAAAATTTGGAAAATAATGATTACAAAATGGAATAAATTTTTCAATATTAAATTCTAATAATTTTCAAAAATTAATTTTTTGGTAATAGTGAAAAATGTAATGAAACACAATTATTAGAAAAATGCATTTTAAGGCTAAAAATGAATGTATACCAAAATTGGTTATAATGATGATTCGTATATAATTAAATATATTATTTATAATTTAGTATAATTATATTACATTTATATCAAAAGGGACATTATATTAATTTTTTTAATGAAGAGAAATAATAGTTTTATATCAAATGATATTTTTTACTAATCACTAAAAAATAAATCTATTCAGAAAAATACAAATATTTCACCCAAAGATAATTTTCATATTCTATTTTAAAAAATTATATTTTTTATTAAATATAATATCTAAAATTTCCTTATATTAATTGTTGTATTGTCTCACAAAAATCAATAAAAACATTATTGAAGAAAAAATATTTTTCAAACATAAATAGACTTCACTAAAAAATTGAGTTCTTATTTCCTACGTATTAATCAATAAATTTATATTGAGTAATAATGTTATATATATTTCATTATATAGTTAATAATATTCATACCTTCCAATTTAATGGCTAGGTTATAACTATAACATTTAAATATTAATATTTGATGGTTCATTTAATCTCATTGTTGTGTGCTATCAAACATAGTCTTCTTTGAAAATCATGGGATATTACAAATTGTGTCTTGATAAAAAAATCTCATAATAAAAATAATAGTTTTTATTTACATTTTATTATGTTTGATATCATTAAAAAGAAAAACAAATCAAATAAATATTTATATTGAAAAATAAAAAAGATTTGTATATGTATTCCCAATTTTATGATAAAGTCAGTAATATGTTAAATATGTAAATAAAAAATTTCAAATTAACACATAATAATGGATCCATATTTCCTCTCACAAATTTTTTAAACATAAATAAATAATTTTTTTATTATTCCTAAATCATTTTTAAGTTGAGATATTTTTAATGTGTACATATATATATTAATATAATTGTTTATGTGATTATAGTTATTTTTATATTTTCATTTTTACATTGGTGACATATTTTATCTTTTTTACATAATTTATGACTCAACTAATATTAATTTATTTATTTTTCCTTAAAAAATATGTATTTCATTATTAATTAAGTTTTAGTTTTCCTTTAACAAAATAAATATCTTGAGTGTTGAGGAATTTAAAAACTAACTAAATAAAACCAATTAAATATTAATTAATTTTATGATAGAATATTTCAATCTGAGATATATATTCATTGTAACTATAAGAAATAATAATATAGAAAAATAAATTATTACCATGAATTATAATTCCTAAAAACCATTAGTGATATAATAATCCTGAGGAATTTAGAGAATAATAAAATCCAAAGGAAAAACATTTTTTAAGAAGAGATGTGAAATCAAATATTGTTTGTTTCTATACAAATATTTTGGGTGAATTTATGTACAATAATTATACTAATAGTATACTTAAATGATGGTAATAATTAGTTAGATTAATTATTTTATTATCATTAGTAATTTAACCATTGTATGGTAATCATGGGCAGTGATATGTATAAAATATTGTAATAACATGGTTAAAAAATTTATTAATAGAGGAACTATGTAATCATGTAGTAAAACTATCTCATATCAAATTACTTTAACTGGTCTCAATAATGAGGTATAATCACTAAAGTTTTACCAGGACCAAGCCTAGTCTATTCTCTAAAAAACTAAGATTTTATGTAATTTCATTTTAAAATAAGTTCAAGATAGTTGATATCATGATGAGATCCACATTGGTTGGACAAACTCATTAAATTACCACTATTTTCCACCTCAAATTTTACTCATATTGAGGTGAAATGTTAGGTTATGTATTTATCATCTATAGTTTTTATTTATGTATATGTTATTTTTAAAATGAAATATATTCCTTATAAATACCATTTTTCATATATTTTAATATCATTTATTTATTAATTAATTCTATAAACTAGAGGTTGAATTTTATAAAATGGTTCACAAGTTCTAACCTATATTTGATAATAATTAAAGGGATAAAAAATTATTTTTTACTAGAAAAGTAATGTATGGTTGTAATTTTGAAATAATATTAATTAATATATGTGTGTTGAATCTTCTATAAGTAATGATGTATAGGATACATCCAATGTTTTCAGCGCTAACTCATTTTGGAACTAAATGTTATATTCTATAGTAAAATGGTGTAATGTTGAACAGATGGGTGAAGTTATGAACATCATTAGTCAAAATATACTACATACCAGACCTATAAAAAACTCCTCCTACTTTTATTTCCCCTAAAATCACTTTTTAGATTCCTTGATAAATTTATATTTTCAATGAAATTATTTACTTCTTGATTGAATTCAAAGGATTTTTATTGACTAAAGAGTCTGTTCTCAAACTATAAAGTAAAATCAAAGTAATTTTTCTTTCTATATATTTATATATTCCTTATATTAATTTTTTAATAATATATTTTTATTTTTTGTGTCTTTATTAATTATTCTCTAATTATCATTTTATTATATTTAAACATAATGTATATTTATAATAATTTAAAATTCCCTTCTAAAAAAATTATGAATTACTAATTTTTATAATTATTTTTTCCTTGATTGTGGAAAAGAAATTATCATTTTATAAATAATTTATTATGTTTTTTTTATTTTTTATTTTGAATATTGAATTTCTAATATGGTTTTATATTCTTATAATTTTTTTAATATATATTTTTATAGTACTTACCTTCACCATTGATACAACACATTATATTAGAGAAAGAGAAACTTGGATATCAAAGATTACTGAGATGGTATTTCTACCAATAAGAGTTATGTATACCCTATATAAATCAAATATATGGTTTACTATAATGGATTTTAGTTTATCGGTGCATTTTAATTATTTCTATGTTTTCATTTATTTATTTTTTGGAGCAGAGGGATGATATGATAAATCTATACGGTATTTTGGAGGGTCTTCATTGTAACATCTAGGTTTTATATATTTATTGGATGTTGAGATAAATTTATTTTTTAATGCATAAATAATTATAGAATAAAATTGAATTTCATTATAATTTTGATTTATGCGACAGTTCTTGATGACATGGGTTTTATGGAATATATTTTATTAATTAAAATGTGAGAATTGTATCAAAGGATCATTAACATGTTAAATATAAAATGTAAGTGTAATTAAATGTAATTATTTAAATATATGGAATTTAACTTTTTTTTTCATAATATTAATGGTAGTTATTTTTGATAAAAACATGGATAATTAATTGGTGGGACTTGACTGCAAATCATTTTTTCCCTTCTTATAACAGTCAGCTTAGGGGTAACCGATACCCAACATACAACTCCAAAGAAAAGCAAAAACAAATAGGAAAAGCGATCAACACCGAGACATAAATCATAATAACCGTAGTCATCACCATATCCCATACTATATTTCTCTTCCCCAGTGGTCGATTCCTAATCCGGGCTTCTCAAAAAACTCTCACTTTTAACACGATTTCTAATCTGATCCAGGGCAGCCGTGTCTGGTGATGTCTTCTTAGACCTGCTGCCCTTCTTGACTGCAAGAACGACCTGATTATTCTTTTTTGAAGCAGACCTAGTTATCATTGGACGCGGGAGATAGGAATAATCCTTCCTTGATCTCCTTGTTGAAGTTTCAGCTAAAAGTCTTCCACATGCATTTTCTATCTGAATCCCATTTTGAATAATCTCACTGAAAGAACAGCCGACCAGGGCACTTAGGATCTCATTACCCCTAGAGTTCTCATTTCCCACCTTGGGTTGAACAAAATTGCTTCCCCACATTTGATCTGGCATTCTATTCTCACTCAGAGGGAGACACTTGTCCCCTATATGAGCCTCCATTCCCGAACCTCCAGCCTGGAAATTTCTTGGCCTCTGGACTGCAACTTCCACCAGAGGGCTGCTTCTATCCCTATTGTGGTTACTATATAGGATTTGGACAGCAGGATCCTGCCCCATGTCATCCACTGGTTGACCCTCCACAAGCACTCTACCCTTCCTAGACTGATCCAAACCCAAGTCTCCAGCCTGCTGATTCTCCAAGACCACCACCTCATCCCCTTTCCTTGCAGTATCCTCCACCTCCATTACTTCAGCTGTCATGTCCTTAGATAAACCATTGAACCGGTTACTCAAAGAAACAAAATGAGTATCCAATGGATCCAAACCTATAAAATTACTATCATCTATCTTGGAAACTACTTCTTCTGTGTTCGAAGCCTTTCCAACCCCAGCCAGTTTTGAACTCAACTCGGCCATTACACTAGAAGGAAGTCCAACATCTTGCAAAGAAGCCCTACTGGACCCTGCGGATTTACTCTCCACAACCAAACCAGATACACCGGAGACCTTCCCACTATCCCTAGGTCCTGTCGAGATCAAGACTCTGCCCATCTCCACATCATCCCCCACTTCTTTTCCTCTAACATCAGCACCCTAGATCGCAGGAACACCTTTACTATGCTCCTCCCTCAATCTCGCTGGAAGGACACTTCGGCATACTTCAATCGAGTAGCCCAGCCTCTTGAAATAGCCACATAAATTGGTCCAGTTCTCACATATAACCCTCTACTTTCAACAGTAATCTTCTCCAATTGTGATCCAGACGAAATCGAATGGAGTGCGAGATGCATCAACCTCAACGCATACCTGAGGGTTCACTGGATGGAAAACTGCCTCAGTACAGCTATCAGAGCAAAGAAACTGCCCCACTAGGTTCCCCAATATACGGATTATCGAAGGGTTTTGAAATGGTAATAGAAGCTTAGGAAAACTTACCCATACCGCCATGGAAGGCGGGTCTCAATTCATATGAATGTTAAAGGACCGCCTAAGAAGCCTAAAACATAAATTTAAATTATTTAATGATATTTATTTACTCCTTAATGAATTAAAAAAGGGTTAACCAAATATTTATATGGGTTATTCTATAAATAAAGGAGTGTATTTACATGATCTATCCTTTGAGAACTCTTTGTTTTCTTCATTAGTGATGGTGTAATTTTGGATAGTGGGGTAAATGAAAGGTTATTGATGGTTTTCAATCCATTTGAGAGAATAATTAAATAAAATATGTATTATTTATATTTTATTTTAATAATTTACAGTTACTATCAATGTTCCAATTCCTTATAACTCTAAATTTATTGTTCGCGCATTAGAAGAGTTAAAATAAGTTTTACCACATTTGTAACAGGATATTATGAAGGTGCACGGGGTTTATGTCACACTTAGAAAGTTTTTATCTCTAATTCTTCTTATTCTATACTGAGAGAACATATAGTTTCATGGGCGCATTATAAGCTACACGGGGATTTTTCCACTTTATGGAGGTTATACACTCTTATATAGAGAGTTACAAGGGGTGTATCAATTTACCATGGTTATTACAAACTTTTTAATAAAAAGACTAATTATTTTGTTTATAAATGATTATTTATATAGGAATATTTATGACAGTTATTGGTGTTTCATTACATAAAGATCAATAGTCATGAAGTTAAAGAAATTATATGTAAAACACATCTTACTATTAGTCTTCAAACTATTCTTATCTTGGGTTAGTCTTTATGAAAACTATTAATGGATTTTTAAATTTATCATTATTTATATTTGATTTATGATAAAACATTATATTTTTATTTTGAATCATTTTTTAAAAAAACTATTCATGGTAAAGTGGGGGTTTTGATACCTGTATTTATTATTTATAAATTTTGAGTTTTTTGTGAAATGTGTTGATAAGATTTAAAAAAATTAGTTTCGTAAATGATTTCATAATGGTGTGTTATGATTTGGAATTATTTTTAATTTATTAATTTATAATAAAAATGTTTACTTTGGTTTTTATTATTAAAATAGGTAGGTTTTTTGGAATTTAACTATGAAAATGTATTTTGATTGCTTTTTAAAAAATATGTGATTATATATGTATTGGTGGATTTTATTTTTATAGAAAATTATATGGGTTGTGTTATTTGTATTATGTAATGATATATAATTGAGGTTATGTTACACCCCCCCCCAAATCCCATAATCCAATTCCCTAGGATGGTATGGCATAATTCCTCAAGTGTGCCTCCCTCTATGCTAAAGGCTACCGACTAGTAGCGAGGAACTAGTTGGGGATTTGAAATGAGCTCCTTCCTAGGAGTGATCAACCCATGAGTGGGGGAAACCCGAGTTTTGAGGGATGAAAATTGTTCTTCTTTGAATTTATCTTATTAAATTTGTATTTTATTTTCACCTTGAGTGAGACACCTGGTTTGTGATGTTACTAATTTATGGGATTTATAATTTTTCCCTAGTATGGAAATAGGGTGTGGCTATATTCATGAATCATTTCAGGCATGTAGGGATTTACATGACATGCATCATACAAGGGAAATGGGTTTTACATGTGGAATTAATTATACTTCTGATTTATATTAGCTTCTGGTTATATTTTCCTGGTTATATTACCATTATTTTATGTCTTATAATGGTCAATAATTTTCTACTAATAATGGGATTGGTATTTAAAATTTCCACAACATCATATATGATGTTTTCCATATACAGCTATGGTGGTATCTTACATGACAAATTCCTAGAAAGATTTATTGACATATATAAATATATCAATAAATAGATGAGGGTCTTGATCAAATATTATTTTAGTAAGCATACTATAAGGTTTTTTCCCTCGTATAATTTTAATGACACTGTATATAATCATGTCTTGGAAAAATATTAATATTAATAAATATGGGAAATAAATTTAAAACAATGTGAATGATGTTAGTTTGAATTTATAGATTAATTAATAATGAAAATATCATAATAAATTTACAATATTTCATTGATTGTGGTTCCATAGAGGCCTTATGAGTATATATTAACCTATGTTAGGGTTTTTGGGGCTGTTGTGAGATCCTGAGTTGGTATATCTCTATAATACATGGTGAGATAGGCCTTGTGTGGATGGTGTGACCTTATATATATAGTGTTGACCCAAATGAGGATAATTGGGTCTTGAGGGGAGCCTACTTTTTATGAATCCTAATTTAGGTGTTTGTAATGCAAGATAATGTGTGAACTTAGGAAGAGGAAAAGTTTCATCCCATGATATGTGACTTAAGTGAGACCTCAGTTAATGGGATATGTGGGAGGATCTAGTTACCTTTAGGTTGTGAATCAGGTTTACTAATTTGACGCCTTACAACCTTTGAAGGTAACCCATGATAAGGGTTATCCATATTCCATGAATTCCTCTTGATGTGTAAGGGATCTGTAGAAACATTGGTTTTTGTGGTTGGTTCATTTTTTATATTTCTATGTATTGAAGTGGCTAATGTTGAGCACATTTAATGTTATTAATTTTTATCTAGAGTGGTTGTGAAGGGAAATATCATTCGTATGAATTAACCTTATGGTTTTGGGAATTATTTGGCTATGTGGGGGCCCTTTATAGATGTGGTTTATGGTTCTAAGAATGAAACCACAGGTGATAAGTGGTTTGTCTTTAATCTAATGTGGGTAAATTTTTAAGCTTGTAGTGAGAGAGAATCGTAATTCTTAGGGTTAGTGGAAGTGGAAAGTAGATAACACGGTCAGATTCCTAATTAAGAGCATGAACCTTAGATCATTGTAACTTAACTCATGCGGGGATAGGTTAGGTTTTGTGGAGTGGTCATCATGGAGCATGTGACCCTTGGATCTCATAGAGATTTTATGATGTGAAAGTAAGCACCTATTGTTTAGTTAAATTTCAATAGTTCTTGGATATTGGACTAGTGTACATGTTGTGTGATTAGGTTTATCCAATGGTAATGGAAAATCCTTAAAGAGTTTTATGTGTGAAAGAACATGGGGATCTGATTCTTGGTATCAAATTTATTGGTATTGTAATGACCCAAGTATTTATAGAATAATAAATATTTATATCAATCAATATTTATGAATAAGATATTAATATTTTTTTAAAGATAACACTTTGTCTAATATTGTACTCAACACGCAAAAATGAGTTTCTCTAAAATTTTACGTTTCTCACAACATTGAATTATACAAAAAAAATAATATAATATAATTATTATTATAAATGATAGTTAGTGCCTAGACATTTTATTAGAGGGAATGAACAGAACTAACTAAAATATTATTATACATGTTTTTTAAATTTATTTACATTTATCCGATAAATTTTAAAGGCTTAAAATGAGAATTAATTCGATTTTCAGCATTAACTACTTTAATATTTTTAAAAGGTCGTTTTACAACCTTTTGATGGTGAACCCTTTTTAAATATAATTTTTTCACTTTTATATATTCTATTGGAAAAAATACACTTTTTTTATAATAGGGACATCAAAATTTACTTTAGGTAAATTTTTGGTATTTTTCTTATAATGTTCAATTTTTAATGAATAGGGAAATATACTGCATTTTTAAGTCAAAAACTATCTTTTTATCTAATTTATATATATTTTTATATTACCATATTAATTAGTTTTAAATTAAAATTCTATTATTATTTTATCATTTAATATAATGTTGTTTATTGTATGTAATTTCACTTTGAAATTCGACATAAACTCATGTCAAACTTTTGATAGTTATTACTTCTTAAAAACACGTTTTTTGGTTACAACAACGGGAATTAATTTTTAATTAATTACTAAAACATATTTGTTTTTTAATTTCAAAAAATGGAATCCATATTTTTAATCAAGAGGTCCAAATTTTTTAAATAGGTGTTTTTTATTTTTAGACGTTATGAATAGTAACTTTAGTAATTATTATATTTAGCATGGTTAAAGGTTAAATTTTGTAAAAAAGGGTAAAAAATAATATTATAATAATATAAAACTACCCTAACATGTGTCTTAATCCTATTCGTAGAGATATTTCTGACCATGGGTATCCTTGGGTTGATTTTGGGACCCCATGGAGCTACATGGATGTGAAAATGACATTTTATAAGAATTAATTTAAAGTAAAGAAAAATGTTACATAAACATGTATCTTTCAGTGAAACAATAGTTATATGGGGTTATATGAGTTATATTATTAACTATAAATAGAAATTAGAAATATAAAAATATTTTCTATATCATGGTATTTTGTTTATAATTTTTAGACATCAAATAAATAAATTTATTTATGACAAAATGATGATGTAGTGATTACCTTATTAATGAATGATTTAAATAAAGAGGTTATAAATATTACAATAAATTTATTTTTTAAATGTTTTATGCCATAAAATAATTTTAGGGATGATTAGGACGTGTTATATTTTAATTAATGGTGTTTTTACAAATAATAATGTTGTTATGGATTTTCAAAAAGTCATGATATGAATAGTATGAAAATCGACATAAATGAAGTTTTAAAATAAATACTATTTTATTAAATTATTTAACAGTCCTAAAAATCTAATATTTTGGCAACATTACTTAGATAATGTTTAAAATTTCCTTAATGAACCACTTTAGGTTTTATTTTAATTTTATAGTAACTATATTAACCAAATAGTAGGAATACCCAAGAAGATGTGGTAAGAATTAAATTAGTTAACTAAGGGTTAAAGCTAAAAAATGATGTTAAATATGTGACCTAGACTTGTCTAAAACAAATTTTATAAGAGGTTTTAGACCCAAAAGCATCTTATATTTGAAATAAATGACTTTGGGGGCATTTTAAACCGAAAATTATTTTATAATAAAATAATATTTCAATAACTTCCTAAAGTGCCCCTCCTCCCTCTTATAAAAGGGAATCAACTCTAACCCCTTACTCACACCTCTAAATCCCCTTCAATCATCCAAACATTACCCAGATAATCTCCCAACATCTCTATATTGCTCTTAGAAGCCTCACCTGTAACACCCCGAGATTTTATGAAAAATATTCTTTTTAATTTCATTAATGTCTTGTGTTGTACGCTACACCAAAAGAAGCTTGCACAACATGCATCCTTGACTTGCCTTGCATTACACGCAAGCACGACCTTCCGCGATAGCGTGTGTTGTACGCAATACTGAGTTTCGCTAAACAATGATATACTATTAAAATATTATTAAAACTAGCCGTTATGAATAGTAATAACCACTTTTTGAAATTTTGTAAATTTTATTTTTCAAAATGGACTTCATTTTTGGATTCGGAATATCGAAATTAGCTTAGGGTGAAATTTTGGTACTTTTCGGATAACTTTCATTTTCTGATGAATAGTGAAAATTACTAAATTTTAATTAAAAACAACCTTTTTAATCAAAATAATTAATAGTGATAAATTACTAATTTGAGTGGTTTTAAATTATATTTAGAATATATTTTTACATTTTAATACAATGCTGTTCATTGGATGTAATTTCACATTTAAACCAGACATAAACAAGTGTCAACCTTTTGATAGTTATTATCTCTTAAGAACACGCTATTTGTTTTGACGACGGGAATTAATTTTTAAATTAATTAATGCAACTGATATGTTTTTAATTTGGTAAAATAGACATAATTTTTGAGGTCATAATATCAAATATATCTTAAGCCTAATTTTTGGTATTTTTCTGGAAACTTTAATTTTTTGATGAATAGTGAAACCACTAAGTGGTAGTTAAGAAAAATGAATTTTTAATAAAACATAATTTTACCGCTTCTGTGAGTGGAATTTCAAAAATCTGAGAGACACGGTTGATTTCATTAAATAAATGTGGTTCAATGAGATGAAAATAATTTTTTGGTGAATAGTAACTTTTTACTTGTTTTTACCACGGTTAAAAGTAAATAGTGTTATTACGGGTAAAAATGATATTATTATTACCCTAACACATGTCCTAATTCTATTGGATAAGTTTAATTCGACAAAAAACAACATTAGGAATAAAATATGACCATTTAGGCCCACTTGGATTAGATTAGGACATTTATTATTAATTTATTTAAAGAAGGGTTAAAATAGTTAAAATAAAAGTTTAATAAGTATATCATTTTTAATATAGGTCTATAGATAAGATAAATTAAACTATAAATATTCATTAGAAAGATAAAAATATTTCCTACATAATTATAGTTTATTTTTAATTTTTATACTTTAAATAAGTTAATTTATTTATGACACAAAGATGATGCATTAATTATCTTATTAATGAAATATTGACATAATTGATGTTATAAATACCCAAATAAATGAAATTTTAGACTTTTTATTAATTAAACTAATTTTATAGGTCAATATTACATGTTATTATTTATTTAATTAACTTTTTTTGAACTAATCATTCTGTTATGAGTTTCACAAAAATCAATTACTAAATAGTGTCAAAATTTACATAAAATAGTTTTTAAAACAAATATTATATTATTAATTATTATTATATTCCTAAAAATCTAAGGTTCATCCAAATGAATTAGATAAGGTTATATATATTAATAATAAACAACTTGGGGTTCGTTTGTCTTGTTATAGTAAGTTTATTAACCTTATAGTGTAAGAACACAAAAAGACACGATAAAAGTAAAATTATCTAACTTAAAGTTAAATATAAATGGTAAGGTTAAAATAGGAAGGTAAACTTGTCTAAATTCTATTGTATTAGATTATTGCGACCCATACCCACCTTAACTTCGAAATAAATCAATTTGGAGCTATTTAAAACCGAATTTGGCTTTATAATAAAATAATATTTTTAGTTATTCCAAAGGTGCCCCTCTCCTCCCTTATAAGAAGGCACCTCCTCCCTCTCTTCCTCACACCACTTTGAGCCTTAAACCTCGGTCATCCCCTGCCAAATTCTCTTCTCCACTTCCCTAGAAACATCTTAGAGGTTCTGGTCTTCCTCAAAGACCAATTTTAGTTCCCTAAAAGGAGATCTCAAAGAGGCGTTTCAGAGAAGAGGTAATGTCCGTTACCGATTTTTTTAACTTTATTTCTTCTTCCACTTCATATTCTTTAGTTGTTTCATTATGAAGTAATAAAATCAGTATAACTCATATATGGATATGTTATTATAAGTAAGAAACAATCCTATTTCACCATCTATCCATCCTACGGAAAACGAAATCACCACGCGTGCGTACGTATGGAATATCGTCTCCACGCCGTGGTGAAATCTGTTTTTCCACCAACAACTTACATGGATAGGTATAATGGTGTAAAGAATAACTATATATGGTTATTATAACATCATACTGATTCTGATATATTATACCATCCACTCCAATTCTATTCAATAATTATGGGAACGATATCATCGCTCGTGCGTACGTACGGACTACCGTCTCCACGACGCGATGAGATTCATTCTCCACGTTAACCATTCATGAATGATTATAAAGTATATATAATAAGTAATCATGAAATATATGAAATAATAATGATAATGTATTTATTTATATATATATGTATTTCATCTACTTAATTCCATTCAACTCAATAAGGAAACGAAAACAGGGTTCATGCGTACGTACGACCTACCGTCTCCATGAATGGTGTATTTCTTTCCATTTATAGATACATTATATATATGTTTATTCTGAATATATATTATATATAAATCATTTTTTACATTCTGTATTTAATTAATCATGATCTAAGTAATCATATGAATAATTACAAGTTAAAACACGAATGACAAATGAGAAGATTTTACCCAAAACACTACTTTAAGATGAATTTACAAAAGAACGGGTAATATAAAGTCATAAGTGAAAAATATATTATATAATAACAATGAATATGATTCTGGAATAAGTCAATGAAATTATTTAAATCATTATACAGAAGGTTCGGACACTTACGAAGCAAGTCGGATTCAAGGTAAGGGATAATTGTGCAAATCTCATTTTTATTCGAGATTACTTTTTCGTAAGTATTTACTGGGGATATTGCTATCATCCTTGTCCATGTTTTATAAAAGTGTTTTCATGTATGTTTAAAGTCCTTTTTACCCATTTTTTACTTTTACTACATGGTATGTATGGAATCTTTCTATGACGAGGTACTTTTTGACTTTTCTGGAAAAAGTACGAGAAGAATGATTTTTTAACTTATACAGCACGAATGGATTTTTACAGTTTTATAAATCCTTATTTGAATGAAGATTCCTTAAAAATATTTCATAAATATTTTCAACAAAATCTCTTCCTTTTAAAATAGCATGACTTTTTGTGAAAAGAAATTGATTTTGAAGAAGAAAGGATATTTTCCTCAAGAATTCATTTCAAATGTTTTATCAAAACCATTTTCCATTTAATATGAAATTACTTCATATGTGTATGTTTTAAGTTTAATGTCTCTATAATTTACATGGTTCACTTTTCATATGATGAAATGTCCATAAGTTTTATATGGATTATGAAATGATGGGATGATGTTTATGAAACCCATTTTATTCTTTGGGTTATGATGAATGTTTTAAGTTTATTTTGTGGCACAAGTAAGAATGATTTAATTATGATATGGGTGGGACCTATATCTCCCTCCAATGCATTGGGTAAAGATATTATATCTCATGAGATAGACATGGTTGGAATGGTAAGTTAATCCGGTTCAGTGTTACAGGACTGAAACGAGGAGTGAACTCGATTCAGAATGGGACTTTGTCCACTAAGATGGTCTTGGCAGCAATGCCTTGACTACTATGGAAATAATTACATGTGTTTAATGTATTCCACAATTACATGTTTTATTCCCATGCTATTTTATAATTCTTAATGTTTCTTTATGATCTATGCCTTACGTACTTCCATGTTTTATGTCATTTCTCAAGCTTTTGATGTTTAAACATTATGTTCATGTTTTTAAGTTCAAATATATATAGTATGTTTTATTTTATCCATGCTTACCCTTACTGAGCATTTGAGCTCACCGTTTTTATGTTTTCTTTTCCCCAGGATATAAAGAAAGGTTTTAGGTAAGAAAAAAAGGGGAAGATCTTTATGGGAGATGTTGAAGATCTTTCACCACGATTAGAAGATTTTATTCCTAGTTTCCAAAGACACTAAAATATTACGGTCCTTGTGTGTCTATTTTTTTTATTTATTAATTATTCCGAAAAAGTAATGTAATGTCCATGTACGTCAATCCTAGGGTCTCTACAGTTGGTATTAAAGGAAAGGTTTAGTCAACCTTTGGAAACTAGGATGCGAGAACTTTAGTGAGTTCCTAGCGATATTTCTAAGGTATGTCTAGGGATGTCCCTAAGGTTAATTATAAGTATAAGTTATAGTACTAGAATTACAGTAACCTAAGATGTTAGATATTGAAGGTAATCCCCCTTTATTATGTTGTTTTCCCAAGCATGATTTTTGCCTCTCACACTATTCTTTTTGGGTTTTAGATGATGGCTGGAACCCGAAGGAACCGTGTTGATCAATGAAATGGACAATGCAATGATTTTTCTCCTGAACAAACAAATGTTATGGGAGATGGAGTGAAAAATATTATTGCTATAATTACACAAGATATGAATCATTCTGGACTTCCAAATGAGCAGAGAAGGGAACAATATTCTATTGAGTCCTTCATGAGGCAACGTCCACCTTCTCTCAGTGGGTCTTCTGATCCACTTGTTGCTGAACAATGGATCAGTACCACTGAAAAGATATTTTCAGTTCTTCAATGTTCTGAACATGATAAAGTCATCTTAGCAGTATATCATTTGGAAGGTGAAGCTGAACAATGGAGGAATCATATCAAGAATACGAGGCCAAGAGATGAAATTGAGTCCATGGAATGGGATGAGTTCAAGAAATTATTTTTCAATAAGTACTTCCCTTGTATTCTTCGAACAAATATGGAGAAGGAGTTTCTTGAACTAAAGAAAAAGGATGATGAATCTGTTGGTGTATACGAAGTGAATTTTACAAGGCTTGCAAGGTACGCATCTGGATTTATCATCCAACCTGAATGTAAAGTTGATTGATTATTCAGTGGCTTAAAACCAAATCTTTGAAGGGAATTAGCTATAAGAGACTTCAGTATCTATGAAGAAATTGTGTGTTGTGCTATCAAGGAAGAAATGGAAGTTGGTGTTACTTATCCATCTCATAGTTTTGACAAGAAACGAAAGATGGAGTTCAAGGAGAAATCTCAGAATAATGGTGAAAAGAAGATGAATGTTTCCTTATTCTCAAAGTGTGGAAAGAAGCATGGTGGAGATTGTCTTAAAGGGACTAGAAAATGTTTTAAGTTTGTAAAAGAAGGTCATCGAGCAACTGAGTGTCGAAGTAATGGAAAAAGGGTTTCTAATGCTGTGAATAAAGAAAATACTGCAGAGAACGCACCAACAACACTTCAATGCTTCAAGTGTAATGAAATGGGGCATTATGCTAATCAATGCCCCAATCCAAGGGTTAATTATGATCGACATGGGCAACCACTAGAGGCAAAGGACAAAGGGAAGTTACATGCGATCACTATGGGTGATGTTGAATATGACAACGATGTGGTGGAATTATTAAGTGTTTATGTAATGGGATTCCAAAATAATGTTGTATATATTATCATAGAATATTGGAATATTTATGTATTGGTCTATTGTGGATTTCAGTAATTTTATGGTACCGGTAACCATGGAAAATGATTGAGATATTTTTGAGTAAACAGATGATATGCACATAATGAAGGGATGAGATGATAATGAGATGTTTGATTGTATTCATGAGCTCATGATTGATATAAGGACTAAGTGATATCATGGTTTGAGTAGATTTAATTTTGAGGATTTTGGTATATGGAAAGTGTTAATTGTTAACAGCATTCATGTTTTCAATAAGGTTCAATGGGTATTCATTCTTTAAGAGAATACATGATTAAGGTATTCACATGTTTATGGGGGATAAATGATGGCATTCACGTGATCATTTTCTTTATACTATGAGCTTGGACCAATGTATTTTAGATAAGCTTAAAAATTGGAATGGATTATGTTGGACATAAGTTAGTATTGTTTCAGGATAGAACTTTTTCGATATTATTGATGGGTTGTTATAGTAATATAGCTTTAGAAAAAGGAAAACCTGCAGGACGGGCGACAGCCCATCGTGTCGGACAAGGCTGTGGGAATCGAACCCACAACCGAAGTGCAACTGGCCTTTATCGCCTACCACTGGCCTACAGGAAGTCCCTGGTTAATAGAAACTAGTTTTATTTTATTACGCGGTATGATATATGAAGTATAAGTTCATTTTTTGAATCGTATACGATTAACCTCACCATAGATGGACTTATGTATAATTGATAACTTTTGCTAAACTTTTGTTTGAAATAGATGGAATGACCCATCATTCTATCACATGATCTATTAAAACTTCATGAATAAAAAATTCAAATTCATTTCTTTATGAGATGAAGTGGAAATTGTTCAAAGCAAGAACAACAGTGAAATTGTACCAAAATCTTGTAAGTATTTATTTTAATTCACCAACTTTAGGGAAATGATCTTGAAAACCAAAAATGTTGTCCTAGTGCCCTTATATCTGATGAATCAGATAGTACCTTAGATCATCGCAAATCTATGGCTTTGTGATTGTTGGCTATTTCATAGCCATGTTCTCTACCACTCTCCATCAGAACACGATGGTTAGATTTTTCTTCCATATCCATATTTTCACCTATGTTCTCCTACGTGGAAACCCAGTGATGAGTTAATTTAGGTAACCATTACATTTCATACTTTAGTTTTTAAAACCAAGTTTGGGTAGTCCTTTTTACGATGTGGGTTTCTATTAAACAAACTTTCGAGTAGTAAACCATTTATAACCCCGACGAATTTCGAGGGCGAAATTCATTTTAAGGGGGGTAGAATGTAACACCACGAGATTTTATGAGAAATATTCTTTTTAATTTCATTAATGTCTTGTTTTGTATGCTACACCAAAAGAATCTTGCACAACATGCATCCTTGACTTGCCTTGCATTACACGCAAGCACGACCTTCCGCGATAGCGTGTGTTGTACGCAATACCGAGTTTCGCTAAACAATGATATGCTATTAAAATATTATTAAAACTAGCAGTAATGAATAGTAAAAACAACTTTTTGAAATTTTTTAAATTTTATTTTTCAAAATGGACTTCATTTTTGGATTCGGAATATCGAAATTAGCTTAGGGTGAAATTTTGGTACTTTTCGGATAACTTTCATCTTCTGCTGAATAGTGAAAATTGCTAAATTTTAATTAAAAACAATCTTTTTAATAGAAATAATTAATAGTGATAAATTATTAATTTGAGTGGTTTTAAATTATTTTTAGAATATATTTTTACAATTTAATACAATGTTGTTCATTGGATGTAATTTCACATTTAAACCAGACATAAACAAGTGTCAATCTTTTGATAGTTATTATCTCTTAAGAACACGCTATTTGGTTTGACGACAGGAATTAATTTTTAAATTAATTAATGCAACTGATATGTTTTTAATTTGGTAAAATAGACATCATTTTTGAGTTCATAATATCAAATATAGATTAGGCCTAATTTTTGGTATTTTTCTAGAAACTTTCATTTTTGGATGAATAGTGAAACCACTAAGTGGTTGTTAAGAAAAATGAATTTTTCATAAAACATAATTTTACCGCTTCTGTGAGTGGAATTTTAAAAATATGAGAGACACGATTGATGTCAGTAAGTAAAATGTGGTTCAATGAGATGAAAATAATTTTTGGTGAATCGTAACTTTTTACTTGTTTTTACCACGGTTAAAAGTAAATAGGGTAATTACGGGTAAAATGATATTATTATTACCCTAACACATGTCATAATTATATTGGATAAGTGTAATTCGACCAAAAATAACCTTAGGAATAAAATATGACCATTTAGGCCCACTTGGATTAGATTAGGACATTTATTATTAATTTATTTAAAGAAGGGTTAAAATAGTTAAAATGAAAGTTTAATAAGTATATCATTTTTAATATAGGGTTATAGATAAGATAAATTCGACTGTAAATATTCATTATAAATCTAAAAATATTTCCTACATAATGATATTTTATTTGTAATTTTTAGACTTTAAATAAGTTAATTTATTTAGGACACAAAGATGATGCATTAATTATCTTATTAATGAAATATTGACATAATTGATGTTATAAATACACAAATAAATGTAATTTGAAACCTTTTATTAATTACAATAATTTTCTAGGTTAATATGATATGTTATTATTGATTTAATTAACTTTGATCGAACTAATCATTCTGCTATGATTTTCACAAAAATCAATTACTAAATAGTGTCAAAATTGACATAAAATAGTTTTTAAAACAAATATTATATTATTAATTGTTATTATATTCCTAAAAATCTAAGGTTCGGTAAAATGACTTAGATAAGGTTATATATATTAATAATAAAAAACTTGGGGTTCTTTTGTCTTGTTATAGTAAGTTTATTAACCTTATAGTGTAAGAACACAAAAATACACGATAAAAGTAAAATTATCTAACTTAAAGTTAAATATAAATGATAAGGTTAAAATAGGAACCTAAACTTGTCTAAATTATATTGGATGAGAGTATTGAGACCCATCACCACCTTAGCTTAGAAATAAATCAATTTGGAGCTATTTAAAACCGAATTTGGCTTTATAATAAAATAATATTTTTAGTTATTCCAAAGGTGCCCCTCTCCTCTCTTATAAAAGGACATCTCCTCCCTCTCTTCCTCACACCACTTTGAGCCTTCAACCTTGGCCAACCCCTGACAAATTATCTTCTCCACTTCCCTAGAAACATCTTAGACGTTCTGGTCTTCCTCAAAGACCAATTTTAGTGCCCTAAAAGGAGATCTCAAAGAGGCGTTTTAAAGAAGAGGTAATGTCCGTTACCGATTCTTTTAACTTTATTTCTTCTTCCACTTCATATTCTTTAGTTGTTTCATTATGAAGTAATAAAATCAGTATAACTCATATACGGATATGTTATTATAAGTATGAAACAATCCTATTTCACCATCTATCCATCCTACGGAAAACGAAATCACCACGCGTGCGTACGTATGGAATACCGTCTCCACGCCGTGGTGAAATCTGTTTTTCCACCAACACCTTACATGGATAGGTATAATGGTGTAAAGAATAACTATATATGGTTATTATAACATCACATGGATTCTTATATATTATACCATCCACTCCAATTCTATTCAATAATTATGGGAACGATATCATCGCTCGTGCGTACGTACGGACTACTGTCTCCACGACACGATGAGATTCATTCTCCACGTTAACCATGCATGAATGAATATAAAGTATATATAATAAGTAATCATGAAATATATGAAATAATAATGATACTGTATTTATTTGTATATATACGTATTTCATCTACATAATTCCATTCAACTCAATAAGGAAACGAAAACAGCGTTCATGCGTACGTACGACCTACCGTCTCCATGAATGGTGTATTTATTTCCATTTATAGATACATTATATATATTTATATTCTGAATATATATTATATATAAATCATTTTTTACATTCTAGATTTAAGTAATCATGATCTAATTAATCATATGAATAATTACAAGTTAAAATACGAATGACAAATGAAGATTCCTTAAAAATATTTCATGACTATTTTCAACAAAATCTCTTCCTTTTAAAATTGCATGGCGTTTTGTGAAAAGAAATTGATTTTGAAGAAGAAAGGATATTTTCCTCAAGAATTCATTTCAAATGTTTTATCAAAACCATTTTCCATTTAAGATGAAATTATTTCATATTTGTATGTTTTAAGTTTAATGCCTCTATAATTTACATGGTTCACTTTTCATATGATGAAATGTCCATTTGTTTTATATGGATTATGAAATGATGGGATGATGTTTATGAAACCCATATTATTCTTTGGGTTATGATGAATGTTTTAAGTTTATTTTGTGGCACAAGTAAGAATGATTTAATTATGAGATGGGTGGGACCTATATCTCCCTCCAATGCATTGGGTAAAGATTTTATATCTCATGAGATAGACATGGTTGGAATGGTAAGTTAATCCGGTTAAGTGTTACAGGACTGAAACGAGGAGTGAACTCGATTCAGAATGGGACTTTGTCCACTAAGATGATCTTGGAAGCAATGCCTTGGCTACTATGGAAATCATTACATGTGTTTAATGGATGCCACAATTACATGTTTTATTCCCATGATATTTTATCATTCTTAATGTTTCTTTATGATCTATGCCTTACGTACTTCCATGTTTTATGTCATTTCTCAAGATTTTGATGTTTAAACATTATGTTCATGTTTTTAAGTTCAAATGTATATAGTATGTTTTATTTTATCCATGCTTACCCTTACTGAGCATTTGAGCTCACCCTTTTTATGTTTTCTTTTCCCCAGGATATAAAGATAGGTTTTTGGTAAGAAAAAAAGGGGAAGATCTTTATGGGAGATGTTGAAGATCTTTCACCACGATTAGAAGATTTTATTCCTAGTTTCCAAAGACACTAAAATATTACGGTCCTTGTGTGTCTATTTTTTTATATATTAATTATTCCGAAAAAGTAATGTAATGTCCATGTACGTCAAGCCTAGGGTCTCTACAGTTGGTATTAGAGGAAAGGTTTAGTCAACCTTTGGAAACTAGGATGCGAGAACTTTAGTGAGTTCCTTGAGATATTTCTAAGGTATGTCTAGGGATGTCCCTAAGGTTAATTATAAGTATAAGTTATAGTACTAGAATTACGGTAACCTAAGATGTTAGATATTGAAGGTACTCCCCCTTTATTATGTTGTTTTCCCAAGCATGATTTTTGCCTCTCACACTATTCTTTTTGGGTTTTAGACGATGGCTGGAACCCGAAGGAACCGTGTTGATCAATGCAATGGACAATGCAATGATTGTCCTCTTGAACAAACAAATGTTATGGGAGATGGAGTGAAAAATCTTATTGCTATACTTACACAAGATATGAATCATTCTGGACTTCTAAATGAGCATAGAAGGGAACAATATTCTATTGAGTCCTTCATGAGGAAACATCCACCTTCTTTCAGTGGGTCTTCTGATCCACTTGTTGTTGAACAATGGATCAGTACCACTGAAAAGATATTTTCAGTTCTTCAATGTTCTGAACATGATAAAGTCATCTTAGAAGTATATCGTTTGGAAGGTGAAGCTGAACAATGGAGGAATCTTATCAAGAATACGAGGTCAAGAGATGAAATTGAGTCCATGGAATGGGATGAGTTCAAGAAATTATTTTTCAATAAGTACTTCCCTCGTATTCTTCGAACAAATATGGAGAAGGAATTTCTTGAACTAAAGCAAATGGATGATGAATCTGTTGGTGTATACAAAGTGAATTTTACAAGTCTTGCAAGGTACGCATCTGGATTTATCATCCAACCTGAAAGTAAAGTTGATCGATTATTCAGTGTCTTAAAACCAAATCTTCGAAGGGAATTAGCTATAAGAGACTTCAGTATCTATGAAGAAATTGTGTGTTGTGATATCAAGGTAGAAATGGAAGTTGGTGTTACTTATCCATCTCATAGTTTTGACAAGAAACGAAAGATGGAGTTCACGGAGAAATCTCAGAATAATGGTGAAAAGAAGATGAATGTTTCCTTATGCTCAAAGTGTCGAAAGAAGCATGGCGGCGATTGTCTTAAAGGGACTAGAAAATGTTTTATGTTTGTAAAAGAAGGTCATCGAGAAACTGAGTGTCGATGTAATGGAAAAAGGGTTTCTAATGGTGTGAATAAAGAAAAGACTGCAGAGAACGCACCAACAACACTTCAATGCTTCAAGTGCAATGAAATGGGGCATTATGCTAATCAATTCCCCAATCCAAGGGTTAATGATGATCGACATGAGCAACCACTAAAGTAAAAGGACAAAGGGAAGTTACATGCGATCACTATGGGCGATGTTGAATATGACAACGATGTGGTGGAATGATTAAGTGTTTATGTAATGGGATTCCAAAATAATGTTTATATCGTATCGTGGAATATTGGAATATTTATGTATTGGTCTATTGTGGTTTTCAGTAATTTTATGGTACCGGTAACCATGGAAAATGATTGAGATATTTTTGGGTAAACAGATGGTATGCGCATAATGAAGGGATGAGAAGATAATGAGATGTTTGATTGTATTCATGAGCTCATGATTGATATAAGGACTAAGTGATATCATGGTTTGAGTATATAGAATTTTGAGGATTTTGGTATATGGAAAGTGTTAACTGTTAACAGCATTCATGTTTTCAATAAGGTTCAATGGGTATTCATTCTTCAAGAGAATACATGATTAAGATATTCACATGTTTATGGGGGATAAATGATGGCATTCACGTGATCATTTTCTTTATACTATGAGCTTGGACCAAAGTATTTTAGATAAGCTTAAAAATTGGAATGGATTATGTTGGACATAAGTTAGTATTGTTTAAGGATATAACTTTTTTGATATTATTGACGGGTTGTTATAGTAATATAGCTTTAGAAAAAGGACAACCTGCAGGACGGGTGACAGCCCATCGCGTCGGACAAGGCTGTGGGAATCGAACCCACAACTGAAGTGCGACTGGCCTTTATCGCCTACCATTGGCCTACAGGAAGTCCCTGTTTAGTAGAAACTAGTTTTATTTTATTACGCAGTATGATATATGAATTATAAGTTCATTTTTTGAATCATATACGATTAACCTCACCATAGATGGATTTATGTATATTTGATAACTTTTTCTAAACTTTTGTTTGAAACAGATGGAATGACCCATCATTCTATCACATGATCTATTAAAACTTCATGAATAAAAAATTCAAATTCATTTCTTTATGAGATGAAGTGGAAATTGTTCAAAGCATGAACAACAGTGAAATTGTACCAAAATCATGTAAGTATTTCTTTTAATTCACCAACTTTAGGGAAATTATCTTGAAAACCAAAAATGTTGTCCTAGTGCCCTTATATCTGATGAATCAGATGGTACCTTAGATCATCGCAAATCTATGGCTTTGTGATTGTTGGCTATTTCGTAGCCATGTTCTCTACCACTCTCCATCAGAACTTGATGGTTATATTTTTCTTCCATATCCATATTTTCACCTATGTTCTCCTACGTGGAAACTCAGTGATGAGTTAATTTGGGTAACCATTACATTTCATACATTAGTTTTTAAAACCAAGTTTGGGTAGTCCTTTTTACGATGTGGGTTTCTATTAAACAAACTTTCGAGTAGTAAACCATTTATAACCCCGACGAATTTCGAGGGCGAAATTCATTTTAAGGGGGGTAGAATGTAACACCACGAGATTTTATGAAAAATATTCTTTTTAATTTCATTAATGTCTTGTGTTTTATGCTACACTAAAAGAATCTTGCACAACATGCATATTTGACTTGCCTTGCATTACACGCAAGCGTGACCTTCCGCGATAGCGTGTGTTGTACGCAATACCGAGTTTCGCTAAACAATGATATGCTATTAAAATATTATTAAAACTAGCAGTTATGAATAGTAATAACCACTTTTTGAAATTTTGTAAATTTTATTTTTCAAAATGGACTTCATTTTTGGATTTGGAATATCGAAATTAGATTAGGGTGAAATTTTGGTACTTTTCGGATAACTTTCATTTTCTGATGAATAGTGAAAATTACTAAATTTTAATTAAAAACAATCTTTTTAATAGAAATAATTAATAGTGATAAATTATTAATTTGAGTGGTTTTAAATTTTTTTTAGAATATATTTTTACAATTTAATACAATTTTGTTCATTGGATGTAATTTCACATTTAAACCAGACATAAACAAGTGTCAATCTTTTGATAGTTATTATCTCTTAAGAACACGCTATTTGGTTTGACGACGGGAATTAATTTTTAAATTAATTAATGCAACTGATATGTTTTTAATTATGTAAAATAGACATCATTTTTGAGTTCATAATATCAAATATAGCTTAGGCCTAATTTTGGGTATTTTTCTGGAAACTTTCATTTTTTGATGAATAGTGAAACCACTAAGTGGTAGTTAAGAAAAATGAATTTTTCATAAAACTTAATTTTACCGCTTCTGTGAGTGGGATTTTAAAAATCCGAGACACACAATTGATGTCATTAAGTAAAATGTGGTTCAATGAGATGAAAATAATTTTTGGTGAATAGTAACTTTTTACTTGTTTTTACCACGGTTAAAAGTAAATAGGGTAATTACGGGTAAAATGATATTATTATTACCCTAAAACATGTCCTAATTATATTTGATAAGTGTAATTCGACCAAAAACAACCTTAGGAATAAAATATGACCATTTAGGCCCACTTGGATTAGATTAGGACATTTATTATTAATTTATTTAAAGAAGGGTTAAAATAGTTAAAATGAAAGTTTAATAAGTATATAATTTTTAATATAGGGTTATAGATAAGATAAATTCGACTATAAATATTAATTAGAAATCTAAAAATATTTCCTACATAATGATATTTTATTTGTAATTTTTAGACTTTAAATAAGTTAATTTATTTAGGACACAAAGATGATGCATTAATTATCTTATTAATGAAATATTGACATAATTGATGTTATAAATACACAAATAAATGTAATTTGAAACATTTTATGAATTACACTAATTTTCTAGGTTAATATGATATGTTATTATTTATTTAATTAACTTTGATCGAACTAATAATTCTGTTATGATTTTCACAAAAATCAATTACTAAATAGTGTCAAAATTGACATAAAATAGTTTTTAAAACAAATATTATATTATTAATTGTTATTATATTCCTAAAAATTTAAGGTTCGGTCAAATGACTTAGATAAGGTTATATATATTAATAATAAACAACTTGGGGTTCGTTTGTCTTGTTATAGTATGTTTATTAACCTTATAGTGTATGAACACAAAAATACAAGACAAAAGTAAAATTAGCTAACTTAATGTTAAATATAAATTATAAGGTTAAAATAGGAACCTAAACTTGTCTAAATTATATTGGATGAGAGGATTGAGACCCATACCCACCTTAGCTTCGAAATAAATCAATTTGGAGCTATTTAAAACCGAATTTGTCTTTATAATAAAATAATATTTTTAGTTATTCCAAAGGTGCCCCTCTCCTCTCTTATAAAAGGACATCTCCTCCCTCTCTTCCTCACACCACTTTGATCCTTCAACCTTGGCCAACCCCTGACAAATTATCTTCTGCACTTCCCTAGAAACATCATAGAGGTTTTTATCTTCCTCAAAGACCCATTTTAGTTCCCTAAAAGGAGATCTCAAAGAGGCGTTTCAAAGAAGAGGTAATGTCGGTTACCGATTCTTTTAACTTTATTTCTTCTTCCACTTCTTATTATTTAGTTGTTTAATTATTAATTAATAACATCAGTATAACTCATATACTGATATGTTATTATAAGTATGAAACAACCCTATTTCACCATCTATCCATCCTACGGAAAATGAAATCACCACGCGTGCGTACGTACGGAATACCAACTCCACACCGTGGTGAAATCTATTTTTCCAACAACACCTTACATGGATAGGTATAATGGTGTAAATAATAACTATATATGGTTATTATAACATCATACTAATTCTGATATATTATACCATCCACTCCAATTCTATTCAATAATTATGGGAACGATATCATCGCTCGTGCGTGCGTACGGACTACCGTCTCCCCGACGCGATGAGATTCATTCTCCACGTTAACCGTTCATTATGATTATAAAGTATATATAATAAGTAATCATTAAATATATGAAATAATAATGATACTGTATTTATTTTTATATATATATGTATTTCATCTACTTAATTCCATTCAACTCAATAAGGAAACGAAAACAGCGTTCATGCGTACGTACGACCTACCGTCTCCATGAACGGTGTATTTCTTTCAATTTATAGATCCATTATATATATATGTATATTATGAATATATATTATATATAAATCATGTTTTACATTCTGGATTTATGTAATCATGATCTAAGTAATCATATGAATAATTACAAGTTAAAACACGAACGACAAATGAGACGATTTTACCCAAAACGCTACTTTAACATGAATTTACAAAAGAACAGGTAATATAAAGTCATAAGTGAACCATATATGATATAATGACAATGAATATGATTCTGGAATAAGTCAATGACATTATTTAAATCCTTATACAGGATGTTCGGACACTTACGAAGCAAGTCAGACCTAAGGTAAGGGATAATTGTGCAAATCACATTTTTATCTGAGATTACTTATTCGTAAGTATTTACTGGGGTTATTGCTATCATCCATATCCGTGTTTTATAAAAGTGTTTTAATATTTGTTTAAAGTCATTTTTACCAATTTTTTTCTTTTACTATATGGGATTTATAGAATATTTCTATGACGAGGTACTTTTTGACTTTTCCGGCAAAAGTACGAGAAGAATGTTTTTTTAACATATACGGAACGAATGGATTTTTACGGTTTTATAAAGCCTTATTTGAATGAATCTACCTTCAAAATATTTCATTACTATTTTCAAAAAAATTTCTTCCTTTTAAAATAGCATGATGTTTTGTGAAAAGAAATTGATTTTGAAGAAGAAAGGATATTTTCCTCAAGAATTCATTTCAAATGTTTTATCAAAACCATTTTCCATCTAAGATGAAATTATTTCATATGTGTATGTTTTAAGTTTAATGTCTCTATAATTTACATGGTTCACTTTTCATATGATGAAATGTCCGTTTGTTTTATATGGATTATGAAATGATGGGATGATGTTTATGAAACCCATTTTATTCTTTGGGTTATGATGAATGTTTTAAGTTTATTTTGTGGCACAAGTAAGAATGATTTGATTATGAGATGGGTGGGATCTATATCTCCCTACAATGCATTGGGTAAAGATTTTATATCTCATGAGATAGACATGGCTGGAATGGTAAGTTAATCTGGTTCAGTGTTACAGGACTGAAACGAGGAGTGAACTCGATTCAGAATGGGACTTTGTCCACTAAGATGGTCTTGGAAGTAATGCCTTGGCTACTATGGAAATCATTACATGTGTTTAATGGATTCCACAATTACATGTTTTATTCCCATGCTATTTTATAATTCTTAATGTTTCTTTATGATCTATGCCTTACGTACTTCCATGTTTTATGTCATTGCTCAAGCTTTTGATGTTTAAACATTATGTTCATGTTTTTAAGTTAAAATGTATATAATATGTTTTATTTTATCCATTCTTACCCTTAATGAGCATTTGAGATCACCCTTTTTATGTTTTCTTTTCCCCAGGATATAAAGAAAGGTTTTAGGTAAGAAAAAAAAGGGGAAGATCTTTATGGGAGATGTTGAAGATCTTTTACCACGATTAGAAGATTTTATTCCGAGCTTCCAAAGACACTAAACTATTACCGTCCTTGTGTGTCTATTTTTGTTATGTATTAAGTATTTAGAAAAAGTAATGTAATGTCCATGTACATCAAGCCTAGGGTCTCTACATCACCTTCACAATAAGGCAATTCAATAAATCACTTTGGCTCACATCAAAATAAGTTACCTGATTTAGAGGTAACATCGTCCTTCAAGTTCTTTTCTTTTATTTTACTTCTCCTCTACCTATAATATTATTATTCTTTTATTAAATAAAACCACCAGTATCCTAAATACACTAGGATGTTTTTATGATAATTATTCTAACTAAACTTACACACACCTCTATCTAATGGATTTAGAACATATTGTTTCTGTGGACAGCAAACTACTGCCTCACGAAACGATGATTGTTCAATTATTTCCTACCTCTTCTCATGGTGGACATTGTGATAGAAATATATTTATATATTATATATAATTTATTCATATTTTCTCTATTCTTATGTATTTTTTATTTACATCATACCTTTATGCTTTCCATGACGTGTAAATATGATAATTTCTTTTGAGGAAGTGCGGACAACCGCCCCCTCAAAGTGATATGACTCATTCATGCCATACATGGAACGTAAAAGGATAGAGTAAATGATATTATTTAACATATATAAAATATAATATTATAATTGAATTATAACATACCTATGTATCATTTATTTTTCATTCCTTTAAATACGAAGAAGAAATGAAAGTAACATTCATGCGTACGTACGACTTACTGTCTCCAAGAATAGTGAATTTCATTTCGTATCCCCAATTTTTATATACTATTATAAATACATATATATATTTAATGGATATATATTACATATATTTTATCTAAATTATTAATATCATTTTGTAGATGATTTATTTTTTAAAACATAGACATTTTTAATTATAACAGGTTTATTTTTCACTCAAGTGCCAAATATCGACGAACTGGCCGATATTAACTTAAAAGATTATTTAATGTTTATAACATGGTAATAAGTTATATAAAAGGAACAATAAACATTAAAAAGGTTCTGAATCAAGTATAAATTAACTTAAGTTTATTATTCATGAAGAACAAGGAACATAGGTGATGAGTTAGATTCAAGGTAAGGGAACTTCTTAACACAATTTCCATTCTTTGGGGTAAACTTGTACTTCTTGATTATGTCGTGATATGATTTATGAGAAATAAATTTTGTTACCCTATCTTGTATTTATTATTTCTTTATGTTTAATTGTATTTAATACACAAAATCATTCTATTTTTTTTTACAAATTTATTTTTTAAGGGAAACATTCACCCTCCTATTTTAGTCAAATACTTATTTTATGTTATGTATTTTAATTTAATTTTTCAAATGTCAGGATGTGTTATTCTATATACTTATTACTATAAATTTTATTGTAAAATTAAGAAAGACCCTTACCACTCTCATCAAATCATTTTCTAAATTTTTATGTGACGTCGTTAGGCTGTCGAATTTTCCTAAGGGAATTTCTAAACTCAACTTCCACTCTTTGGGATTGATGCATACATCATTGATTATATTATGTTAAGATTATGTCTTGAACCACTATTTATTTATTTATTATGAAATATCTACTTCCCTTGGTTTTGATATACTTTTGAAATACATAATCACCCCATTGATAAATTCTTATGTCGTTTATAAAATTATTACAAGGGATTTTGTCTCAATTTACATTCCATTAAGACTTATTTGTTGTTATACACCAATTAACTTTTATATGGTGTATATACTTCCCTTTGACATATTATATCATGATTCTAATTATTCTCATGATATTATATTCATTGTTTAATTTTATTCTGTAATTATTTTTATTCATGTATTTTTTCAAGTGGTAAGGGAATCTTTAACTATAACACTGTTTTAAATGTTTTAAAGATTTATTCTTCTAAATATTTCCCATTAATGTCCATGTTTTCAAAATAATTTTTTGGATTTATTTATATTGAAATTAATGTTTTAAAATTATAATAACATTAGAATTTTTAAAGTGGTATGGGACACTTTGATTCAAAAATATCTTTATTAAATATTTTAAATGTTTTTCAAAATGGGTTCAATATTTATATATCTTGAATTGACTTCTTGTGATTTATGAGTGAAGTTTTGATCTTTTTTGTGTAATGATTATGTAATGATACTTTGTTATTTGACGAGTGGTTATGTGATAAACCAAATACGGGTGGTTCCATGATAAACCTTGGGAGGGTGAGCCCAAGATATCTCTCCAATGAATTAGGTAATGTGATAGAGGTAAATGTTAATGTTTTTTCTAATAGATTTAGGGAACATACGATGATGGGTATTCCAAACATAACTCCCTATGTAGTTATCAAATCAACTATGTAATTAAGTTATGGATGCCACATGTTACCATTATTATTTGGAATTTCTATGTGTTATTCATAAATCTTTTTATTTCATTAGGTATGTTAAAGAGATTATGTTTTATGATTGAAAAGTATTATTTCTTTGATTTGTATGTATTTATGGACTAATGATATATTTCCTTATTTTATATTCCTTATTGAGCTTCTTCACTCATCCTAAGTTTTTGAAATTTTTTTCATAGGGTATAAGGAAGGTAAAGAGAAAGGGATAATTCAAGAATATTTATTTCTAGAGAAGAACTCATGTTTTATTTAAGGAGTTTTATTATTGTGAAATAATTTGGATAGATTAGACGTATCTACTTTGTAATTTTTGAGATCTAATGTAATAGTTATGGACTTATTCTCTGAAAATCTAAACTATAAAAGGTCCTCAATGTGAATTCTTGACTTAACTCAATATTATGTAATGTCTAAGGTTGGGTAATTATAGGTATATGGTAGGTTCAGTTGAGTGAATGGAACTATCAAGATAAAATATTCTCCTAGTATCTTTGTGTTAGAAGAGGTGGATGGTTTTTTTTGGTAAAGACATCAATTAGTAGATAGATGTGTAGTGGACCATTGAACTAGTGTAATGTCTTATTTAAAATAGTGGAACTAAAGGTACTACCAGTTAAAAAAGGGTGACCTATGAGTGAGCATGGTTAGTGGATTAGACATGTGATCCTTGTTTTGTGTGGAACAGATAATGGGAGTATGGGTTGGGTTATGTGGTCAGTTTTTGTAGGAAGGTGAACCTATTTTGATTAAATGGATTAATGAAGTAAACACAAGTGAGAATGATACCTATTTAGTATTGGATCGGCAGACAATCGTGTTTGATTTAAAGACAGATTTCCTTGATGATGCATTGCAGGAAGAGATATCTGAGGTTTAGTGGAAAAGGGAAGAGACCCAAGGTCGAGAGGGTATTATTTGGGTTGGATTGGGGTGTTATTACATGGTTTATCTATCATGTCAATCCGAGTTAGGTTCTGATAGGATAGTGAGTGTGGCTCAGGAGAAGCGACGTGCATGTGTTGGTGGAAAGACACTTTGGGTTATGCTCGAGGAGTAATGTAGGGAATATAATATGGTGGGTATCCTACAATGATCCGTTGGATGTGATAAACTACCCTTGAATAATTTTTAGAGATTTTATAGGTTGGAATCCCATGATTTGAGAATAGATGACATTCAAATTTAGAGTGGATCTTATTTATGAGTGTGTTTAGACACATCTAACCTTTTTTTAGTGAAGGATGGGATGTAATCCATTTAGATCGTGTATTGGCCCTATGGAATGATAAAAAGGACACTTTTATAGTGGGGAGCGTCATGTCAATGAGGAAAAAATAACCCTCATGATGGAAGGGTTTTTAGTGTGCGAGGTTGGTATTTGGACAATCTCGATGACAACAGATATTGATTCCCTTATAGTTTCAATGCAACTTAAATTTAGTTTGGAATTATAGGGGTTGTCTTAATGTGATGATGTTAAAAGTATAAGTGGGTTTTTTAGTACTGGGGTGAAAAGATGTGATCCAGGAAAGGTTCGGTGTTGTGGTATGTTGATGCCCAGGTAAGTGCATAGTGAATAGCACAAGTGGTTAGTATTTGATGAGATAATTACACGATGATGTCAAGGTTATACTTATATGTTTTATTGGAATGTCCAAGGGATACCTCTGGAGATAATGGTATCATGGTTAAGAGTTTTAATAGCATGTGAGTGGTAGAAGTAGAGAATTTTTATGGTAGGCTGGATATAGGAAGTTTGGCCAACTGTTTTTCATGGAATTTGATTTCGTTAAATTTGAACCACACAAGTATTGTCCTTGAAGATATAACATATCTTTTTCATGTTTCCTTTTAGTATTTTCAAGGATGATCTAGCATGTTTGAGTTCTCCTTGGATGGTGGAAGCATGTAGGTTTTGTATTTAAAAATGGAAAAGAGGGTTGGTACTAGTGTCAATCAGTGCTCTCAAACATTTTGAGACACAGTGTTTTAGGAACCATATTGAGAGCGTATATGGACCTCTAAGAATGGGTTTCAGGAGGATAGTTCTAATGGTATGAGGAAATGCAGTTTAGAATCATTATTATGAACTAAGACCCATAGTGGTTAGAACTATGGGCTAGGAAGATCAACTGAGAAGCGACATGGGGGTGTCTTGAAATATATCTAAACCAAGGAGCTTCATCTTAGTGTTTGATAATAATATGAGTGTTGGATCATGTTTGGGAGGCCTTGTTCCATCTATTAGAGTTGTGCAATGGAAGTGTGTGGGGCATTCAAAAATGGAACACGGTCATTTTTCATCAACTTGATGACTGATGTAGATTTGGTATTACAACATGATGTCCAATAGGATTTCTCAAGGATGAGAAGCATTATGGTGGGGATCCTTTAAAGGTTGGGTGTATGGAAGGGATTTTAGGCTCAGTGATGTTTTTTTCCTTTTCAATTTCTGGTGGGGTTAGATTTTCCATTGATGTTTATAACTAAATTTTGAGGGTTTTAAAACCCCAAAAAGAGTCATTGTGAATCTAGAATGAGAAGTGGGGTTGGTCATGGAATCATTCAAAGGGATGAGTATGAGTTTGGTCTTGCATCAAGGCTACTATAATTCTACGAGCTAGATAGTACAGAGCCGCCAAAAAGATGGTGGTGTGTCTAGTAGCCCAGTAAGGGCTGTTAGATGCATGAGCTATCTAGTGGTGGTCTAGTGGCAAGCCGATGGACCATGGATATTTTTTGATGTGGGTAAACCCATTTTTTTCATGGAGTCACCCATTCCACTTCTTATGTGGGATTTGTCCCAAAAATGGTTATTATCCATCTTAAACATGCATCTATCCCTCTGCTATTATTTTGTGTGGATCTCCTCACCCAGTTCCTGATTCAAGAATCATTTCTTTTAATGAAAATATTGAGGTAAGGCTAAATATGCACTTCCCACTATTTTGGTTTTTCATCAATATTCAAGTTGTATTCTCCCATTTTTGGATAAAATTACCTAATTTAGGGAGTTTTTATAGTTTACATTTTTTCCTCAATTTTGGTTGATCTGAAATTTGATACCTGATGAGTGGGGTAATCTAAGAATGAGGTAATTGTTACCTTAATTTAACCCATATTCTAGGATTATTTTTTATGTTCATGGTCTGTGAGGTCAAACTAAATAATGGTTTCCAACCGATAATTTGTTAAATTCATTTTTCCGTAGGTTTTCCATAATTGAAATTCCAAATTCAAATAGTTTTCCACATATTATAATGTTTTATTAGAAATTTTAATCCATGTGAAAATTATTCCAAGGATGATATTATGTCTTAGAAGTGATGATTGTTAATGGAATTTCATAATCACCAATTTAAATTAATGTATTTAATTCTGTAATCATATATTTTTTAAAATGGTAAGTTGATTTATATAAAGATGAATTTTGTATGTATTTTTAATGTTTTATGAATTGAAAAGATATTTTCATGATGAGTCCTAGTTATATTTTTTGTAAGTCCTATTTAAAAAGAAATCAACATCTTGTATTTTTTTATTTGAAAATAAATAATGGGAAGCAGGGTTTTTTTGGAAAATTTATATCTTTTGTGAATCGAAGTGGAATCCATGTGGCTTGTTTGATAAATAATAAGGTATTATATTTTTAAAAAAAATTAAGTTAATAAAAACACTCATTACGGGTAAGGATTTTTTTTTGAATGAAAAATTTAGATGGGCCATATCTGTTGGTGTTGTTCTTTTGTGTCAAATGTGGATATATTCACGGTCCATTTTAAAATTAATTGGATTAATGGTTGACCTTGGGTGAACATAAACCACGAGGTACATGGGTATTTATGGGTCACCCAGTGTGAATACCGAACCAAATGGAACTAAGGGTTTATGGTTATACTATTTTGGACACAAATCTTAGAGGATTTAGGGAATGATGGTTAACCAATTATAAAAACTTTTCCTGGGAGATATAGCGATTTATGATTAAACCTAGGTGAACAAGAACCCTAAGGAAAATAGGGATTTATGGTTAACTTGGGGTGAACATAACCCTAATAGGACGCAAGGATTTATGGTTAACCTTTGGTGAACATGGACCATGGGGGATGCAGGGAGTCATGGTTAATCCTAGGGTGAACACGACCACTATATTGATGTTGATATCAAGGAAGGGTATATCACCCCCAGTCAAAGAGGTTTTGGGTAGACATGTTTTTTGAGATATTATTAGAGACACCCCAGTATAGGATGAAATAGGTTTGTACCATTCTTCGGTAAACCCAACCCTTGGGTTCCGCATTTATTTTATGAATTAGTTTTAAATCATTAAATTGTTACATTTGTAATCATTTAGATTCAATACTAATATATGCACTATTATTATAGATTGGTGATTTTAGGGACACCATTATTAGTTTCTTACTAAATTGTACTGACACCCTATATGGGCCACCTTGGATCATGGGGTCCCAAGATGAAGACTATCTGGTTACAGGTCATAGGTTTAGGGAAAGGGTGCATAGTATGTGTTTTTTCATAATGTATTGGGGTTTAATATAGTTATGGGACTAGGTATGACTTCAGAATGGGTTGATAAATAGATTTAAGTTTAACTTTATTTTGTTTCTTTTATTATTTTTCTTCATATGATCCACCCATGAGGGTTTAGATGAGATATGTATTTTTTCTACATGTTATAGCATGAGATGTATTTTTCTATTTATTATAACTTGACCTGTTTTGATGGTTGTATGGATATTTGAAAAAAATTATTTCGGTTTCTACAATCATTGTTACATTGACCAGAAGGTATAGTATCCCCACAATGTTCTCATAGACCATCATCACTAGTGAGTGACCTCTAGCATATAGGGAGGAGTACCAAATTCCATGTAGAGAAATGTTTTGGCTACTGATCGTATAGTGATTCAGGTTGGGGTTACAGGTCAGGCTCATTACTCTTTACTATGTTGAGAAAAGTTTAGACATGGGATGTATGGTCAGTTGATCACTCCCTCTACATAAATAACATTAAAATCAAGGTTTATTTTTGTTCGGTTTCATGTAATGGCATGTGTGGTTTCCATTTTTAATCGATCCTAATAATCCTTTTGTGTGACCTAGGAGGATTAGATTTCTTGACCTATTATGGTATTAATTAGATTGATGTAAAGATTAAAGTTCATTACCATGAAAATATAATATCATTTACAATAAGCTATGGTAACATTTTAATTTATATGTATTGTGGAGTTTTGGTGGAAATATTATGATATTCTATAAATAGTTTTATTATTATAACTTGAGGGTGTTGTATTTGATTATCACTCTTTCTTGTATTAATATCTTTTATTTCTTGCAAGATGAATGGTTGGTTTCCATTAAAGTTATAGTTAACTTATTTTTCATTTAGATAAGGATTTATTTATTTTCAAATTTTTTGATAAATTAATTATATAAATATTTTATAAACCTTTCATTATATTTTTATTTTTGGGTTATTCTTACATAAATATACTTTAGGGTATTACAGAAATCCAATTATGTTTATACTCACCACCTATATATTCACTTCAATGGATATGTTGGTAGCATTGTATGTGATGTAATAAAAATAAAGAAAATCATTCATTATTGGTGATCCAAAAATCAATGATGATGATATACCAGGAGAAATCTAGTGAATTGAATATTTAAGTCGCACTTTTTTATTATAGTATTAACATGTTATCTTTACCTTTATTATTAGATTATAAAATTTAAATCTTTTCCACTGTAAGATTTTATAATATAAATTTTTATAAAAATAGTTTTACATTCACTTGAATTTATTATTTTTGTATTTAAAGGGTATATCTTTTAATAATGTTCTATTTTTATCTTGATACACTATTTTCTAAATTTCTATGATTTGAGAACATGATAGAGGTCACGAAAAAATTCATTTTCGGTCGTATAATTAAATTAATCAATTTGTTTTGTTATACTCATGAAACTGTAATGTATTGCATACCACTAAGTACCCATCGGGAGTGTAGCGAACAAAATTTATAGAAAGGAAATTCCATTTTCAATTGAAGAAATTACTTATTATATAAAGAAATTATAGAAAACAAATGATCTGCTTTGGTTATTTTGGATCATTATAAGTTATATCGTGTGAGAATAAAAATATTATTAATAATTATAACTATTCATAATATGGCCATTGTAAAATGACCATTATAATAAGTATATATTAAGAGTGATGATAACATCTAATTGAAATTGATGGAAGAAGCGACGGATTTGACCTGTACGATCGTACCCTATAGAGCCTATTTATTAGAGCTTTATAGGGAGATAGAATCATATTATTTTACCCTAAACCAAGCCCCAACCAAGACTAAATAACTAAATCTTGAGAAAACCCATTTATAAGAGCAGTTCATGCTTATTGAGATCACTAACAAAACTATATTCGTTGAACCACCACAAGAAAGTGTCGCTATTTCACACCTTACCCTTAGAGAATATGCCTATATAATAAGGGAATGTGTATCTAGACCCTAATAGTGTGAATTTTTATATTATTATTTTTTAATAAAATTTTATTATATTTAACCTTCTTATTATTACATTATAAATTATTAAATAATGAGTTAGATAAAAACTAGATTTTGGTACGATGTAACTCAAATTGTATTTTTTGGAAATATATAGTTTGAATCATGACTCTCTATTTTATGAATTCATGAATTTTATAAAAAATATATAATGTTGATAAAATATTCTTATCAATAAATATTTATTTAAATATAAATGATAATATAACTTTATGAAGTAAAATTTAATTTTTATAAGGGTTTAAAATAGTTATCATTATAAAAAACCAAAATTTTGAAATAAATATTAATTTTCATTTTAAAGTGTAATTTCTCATATATAAAGAATTATTTTGATGAAATTAAATTTATTTTTGAAGTCATAATGTTAAAATTCTTAAATAGTGAATTTTTTTTAATTTTCTGAGACAATCTAGTTTTTAGGTATAAATTAAACATGGTATACATATATTATACAAATTATGACATCATAAAAGACAAAAAATAATGTTATATATACTATAAGTAGGATACAAGACCAAAATTATTTTTCCCCTTTAACATAATGCATTTTTTAAGTTATTTGTTAAATTTTATAAACCCTTAATGAATCCTCCGAAACTTATATTATATTTTAAGGTTTTAAAATAAATTATTTATAAACATGGCCCACTTCAAAATCAAAAATGGTTTTATTTTAACTATTTAGACTATTATAATTATAAAATAGTGATAGAAATACTTATATAGAATATAATATGGGAAAATTAGGGTAAAGTTGGTGGTTTTGATTTTTTTATCATATAGATTCCAAAACATATGTTAAGAAATTAGTAATGAACCCCCTCTATTTTTTTAAAAAAAACCAACCCAGATAACAATTAATATTTAGTGAAAAACCTTTTATCATTGTTTTACTCTTCCTTTCCCTCTCTATATTCCTCCCAAGTTGTTCCCAAGCTCTTAATAATCTCCTATTGGGCTTTAAGATGTTCACTCTCAAGGTAAGGGATCCTCTCATTCTCATTTTTATTAAATATCCTTATTTATAATATACCTATTGGTTTCCAATTTTTAATGTTGTTATATGTTTTTAAACCTACCTATTACTATAATAATGATTTAAAATTGATGATATTCTACATTCACTGCCATTAAACCCCTCCATGATTCTTTATGTACCCCTGTTATGCTGCTAAAATTATTATGTGATTTTCCATGCTAAATATTTTTGTAGTGAATACATATCCTAGTTTACACTCAATTTTATTAACCTAAATAGACCTATATTTCATTAATTTCTTATTTCCATTTATGTAACCCACACTGATTACTTTTAGGATTAAATTGGAGAAAGAAACCATTAAGTTGTATGATCTATGTGGCACACTAATACATGTACATGATATAAATTTGACAGGTGGTCCCATAATTATATAACCCTCAAATTCATTGGGTAATGTTTTATTCTCATGATATTTTGTGCATGATTCATGTTTGGTTATTCTAAGCACATGATGTTATGATTTCTAGGTAGTTATCATTGACTTTTCTTTATGATGTCTTGTTTTATGTTGTGGCCACACTATCATGTTGCCTATATGTTATCATCTTATATCATGCTTAAATGTTAAAGTTTATTATTCTCATCCCTATAATGTTACATTTATATGCCTACTGGTACACATTTACTATTTTACCTTATGTTTTTCTTTTACTATTCCCTTTTTGGTCTTTATTTCTCACCCATTTCTTTTGTACATCCCTAGTTTATCCCATGCATTTTTAGAAGAGAAATGAAATTTTAAAAGTATGTTAAGGAGATTTTAATAATGAATTTGTATAACTAGTTTTTGTAATTTTCCTATGTACTTAATTTCCCAAATACACTAGACCTCGTTATCTTTTAGTACTGTATGATGTGCTTCTGTATGTAATAAATTAGGAATTAAGATATATTAAAGAAATGTATTTTCATTGTTGATATTAGAGGAAAGTTAAATTATTTTTAGGGATTAAGATTTAAAAACCTTATTCAAGACTTAGGGATAATACTAAACATAATAAAATATCCCAAAATAATGGTAAAATATAGATAAATTTGTTTCCAAAAAAATCCCTATCTGGATACTACAAGTGGACTTAGATCTAGAACAGTTATACCTAAGTGTAATAAGCCTGGAAAGGGTTTATTGGGATTTGAATTGACCATCACATAGTATATGAAAAACAATATTATTTTTCATTCCTAGTTTTACTATATCAAGGGATGTGCTTCGGTAATTTCATAATCTCTTTATAAACCATTATGAAGGAGATAAAAATGCCCATTAAAATTTATGTTAGGAAATAGATCATGGATACATTAAATTGAAACCTATAAATTCATCGGTTAAGGAATATATGTCATTTATGACATATCACTTTAATGTTCATTAATTTCTATTTATGTATTTAATTGTGTACAAATTTTCATCCCTATTTTTCCCTTTATTTTATTAAATGTCTAAAAATATGAAAAATTAAATCAACAACCAATTTAAGGGGAAATGTGATGAATTCCCAAATGAAATTTGAAACATGGTGGAATAGGTAATTGGGAACTTCCCAAAAGTTATTTCTCACTCATGTTTTGAACTAAAACTTGAATCAGGAGAAACACCCACATCCCTCTAAAAATGAGAAAGTTGTAATTCAGGACTTTATTCCACAACGTTCTCTGACATTTAGTGGATATTACAATCCTTTAATAGTATAATAATGGATTAAACCCAATGAAAATATCTTCTAAAACCTTCAATGCTCTACGAAAGAGAAGTTCATGATAATTTTTTACCATGTGGAACAATAAACTAATCAATGGTGTACATTGATACCAAATATTATTCTTGAGTTATAAATTAAATTGATGAAGTTAAAATAATTCCATAATTTTTCTGAATAAATATTTTCCCTACACTCTCTATATTAATACAGAGAGTGATTTTATTGGCCCTAAGAAAACTAATGATAAATACATCAGGTATTATGATAAAAACTTCAAAATACTTGCATAATATTCAAATGGTTTAATCATCTCCCTTAAAAGTATAGTTGAACACTTATTTTTTGGTCAAAATCCATGTCTATAAAAATATTTAGAGATTCAAGAAATTTAAATATATTAGTAAATTTTTTTATGTTCCCTCAAAGTCAAAAGTAAGATCAGCTGATCTCAAGGGTCTCATGGTCATAGAGATTGGCATTGGTGAATGAATTTTAATTATGGTGGTATGATGGAGATATATGAAATGGTAATAATGTTCAATATCCCACTTTTTAAAAATGTGGTAAGAAGCATCCAAAAAATTTCCCTAATGGGGATAAGAAACAATATTAGGTATAGGAATAAAGGGAAACTAGCAAATGAATTATGGTAGGAGAAACACCCCAATATGATGGAATAAATAAATGATCCAATCAATCCACAACATTATTTAGAATTTTTCAAATACAAGGAATAAGTAAACTATGTGAATCAATACATTAATCCAAGGTTCTTCAATAATAATCAATTACAACAATTTTTAAGGCTTAGATAGACTAGAAGATCTAACACCATAATGACTTCTAGGATGGATATCAATAAGGAAGTGGTGATAGGTATGCTAGTTATTTATTCATGGATAGAAAGAATATTATTTTATTCTGGTTCTTTTCATTTTTCATATCACTCATGTTTAGGATAACCATTCAAACACCACCACAAAACATGGGATTCGAGTTATCAGTGAAAATATAAAATGCATCAATTATTGTAACCGAAGCATATAACTCTTCCCCTGTCAAAATTTATGATCTAAATTTCCAATAAAACGTTTGATACTCCATTAAGAGGAATTATATGTTATAATAATAATGGATTGGATTTTATTGTATAGATCCAAAAAAAAATTCATGAGATGAAAATCACACTATGATTCTATAAAAGGGGAAATATGAGGATGAATAACCTTTGGAATAATTATATCAATCGTGGATATTATTTATTTATTAGAAATTGTATCTATATAAATTGATTTGGACTATGGAAAAATCATCCTTGATTATATATCCATTGTAATGTAATTCACTGATGTGTTTACAAAATAATTGTTTAGTCTTCCACTTAATCGAGAGGTTGAATTCTCAATCAAAAGTATACCTGAATATTTACTAATATACAAGACTCTATATAGGATGTACATTTTTTAACTTGAGTAACTAAAGAATAAACTATAGGGGAATTGAGAAAAATGTTTTATACACCAAAGCGCTTCACCGTGGAGTGCACTGGTACATTTTATCAATAATAGTTATGGGTAAATGAACCTGATCATTGATTATCATGAGGTCAGTAAGATCATTATAAATAAAAGCTATCCGCTTCCATGGATTGATGATTTTTTTAATTAGATATGTGGACCCTAATACTTATCCATGTAAAATATTCAGTTGGGATATTATAAAGTAAAGGTGAACAATGAGGATATACCTAAGACTATTTTTTCTTATGGTACGGATACTATGAGTTTATAATGGAGTAATTTGGTCTCACAAATTCTCTATATATTTTCATGGACTTGATGAATAGATTATTTATGGATTACCTTAAAAAAATTTGGTATTATTTATATATGATATTCTAATCAACTCTAAAATTAAGGAGGAACCAGATGAGCATTTGAATATTTCACTAAATGACTTTTGAAAAGAAAAATTTTATGTATGGTATTGTAAATGTGAGTTCTCAATAGATAAAGTAACATTATTAGGAAAATTTATCACCAAAAAATGTATATTTTTGAATCTTCTATAAAAATATTTAAATGAAATATGGCCCACACCAACATCTATGATGTAAATTCACATTTTTCCTTAGATTAGTTGGGTACTCTCTTTGATTTATGAGAAAATTATCATGATTTTTCTTCCGGCTAACCAATATAACTCAGAGGGTGGTCAAGTTTGTCTGGACTGAAAAATATGAGATTATATTTAAAGAGTTAAATAATAGGATAACAATTGCACTTATACCCACATTACCTATAATGGTGAAGGATTTGGGATCTATATAAATGCATATAAAAACGTATTGGGTTTTTGCTCATTAAAGATAAAAATATTTATATCCTATTCCCCCCACCAATTATAGATCCATGAGAATAACTACCCAATGCATGATCTAGCATTGGTTGTAGTTATCTTTATGTTGAATATTTGGTGACATTATCTCTACTGGGATAAGTGTGACATATAAACATATCATAAAAACCTGAAGTGCATATTGACACAAAAGGACATCAATATGTTTCAAAAAAAGTTTTTTAACACTCCAAGCTTCCACGGTATGCTTCTCTTTGAATAATACAGTAGCGTGTATTGTACGCAACTTCGAGTTCTAACACACACAACAACCAATCAAACTAGTTGTTATAAATAGTAATACCCACTTTTTGAAAATTTATAAATTTTATCTTTCAAAATAGACTTTATTTTTGGATTCAGAATATAGAAATAAGATTATGGTGAATTTTTGGTACTTTTCTGATAACTTTCATATTGTGATGAATAGTGAAAATCACTAAATTTTAATTAAAAGAATCTTTTTTAATCGAAATAATTAGTAGTGATAAATTATGAATTTGAGTAGTTTTAAAGTATATTTAGAATATATTTTTACCATTTAATACAATTTTGGTCATTGGAAATAATTTCACATTTAAACCGAACATAAACAAGTGTCAGTCTTTTGATAGTTATTATTTCTTAAAAACATGCTTTTTTGTTTTGACAACGGGAATTAATTTTAAATTAATTACTGCCACTTCTGTGTTTTGAATTTGGAAAAATGGATTTCATATTTTAAATCATTATATCCAAATTTTGTAAATATGTAACTTTTATTTTCAGACATTTTGAATAATTACTTCGGTAAATATTTTATTTACCTTGGCTAAAGGGTAAATTCGGAAAATAAGGGTAAAAAATAATATTATAATAGTATTAAATTACCCTAAAACGTGTCCTAAAACTGTTGGTTGATAAATGTCCGACCATGGGAATCTTTGGGTCGATTTTGGGATCCCATGGAGCCACTTGTAAGTGATAATGACACCTTGTATTAATTAAGTTAAAGAAAATACAAAAATGGCATAAGCATATATCTTCTAGAAAAACAATTTTTACATAGGGTTATATATGTTATATTTTCAAATATAAATATTAATTATTAATATAAATATATTTCCCATATAATGGTATTTTATTTATAATTATTAGACATTGAATAATTAAATTTATTTATGACACAATAATGACGCAGTATTTCCCTTATTAATGAAAGAATAAAATAATTGGTATTATAAATGATAAAATAAATATAATTTTAAAGTTTTGATGCCATACACTAATTTTATAGGTTAATATGACATGTTATTATTTCTTAGATGAATTTTTATCGAATTAATAAAGTTGTTAAGACTAAAAAAAGCAATTATTAAATAGTGTCAAAATTGACATAAATGGGTTTTTAAAAACAATATTATATTATTAATTGATATTCTATTCCTAAAAATCTATGGTTCTACAAAAGAACTTATATAATGATATATGTATCATTAATGGACCACTTTGGGGGTCTCATAGAAGTATATAGTATGATTATTAATTATATAACATAAAAATACAAAGAGACTTGGTAAATGTCAAACTATTTAACTAAGAGTTAAATCAAAAAGATAAAGTTAACACAGTGACCCAAACCTGTCTAAAACATATTTTTTGAGTGTTTTTTGACATATCCCCACCTTAACCTTTAAATAATCCACTTTGGATCCATTATAAACCTAATATGAATTTATTATAAAATAATATTTCTAGCTTTTCCTAAGGTGCCCCTCACCCCTCTTATAAAAGGGCACTCCCCCTTATCACTAATTCACACCTTCAAAGCCTTTTGGATCGGCCAAAATCTTCCTAAATACCATATAAACTATCCTCCCTTCATCCTAGAGGCCTTTATTTAGTCATAAGGACAACATATGGATCCCTTTTGATCAAATCAAAAGGAAGAACCTGACGAAGAGGTAATGTTTTCCCCACCCTCTTTCAAGTTCCTTTCTTCTTCCACTAATTATTTCTTTGTTATTTACATTCTAAAATAATATATCCATTATATCTATATATACTGGAATGTTATTATAAATATGGTACAACCATATTCAATATTCTATTCATCCTTTGAATGACATGTCACTATACGTGTGTACGTACGGCTTACCGTCTCCACGTCCTAGTGTAATTGTTATTCAAAACATTATTATTTGGATGGGTATGATAATGATGTGTAATTGAAGTAAATAATAAATATAAAATTATTATTATTCTTTATATATGATATACCATCCATGTATATGCGATTTTAATATCAAAATAATGATATTTTCGCTCGTACGTACGTACGGACTACTGTCTCCACGAACGCGATGAGATTCATTCCCCATCGTATCCATTCAAGAATAATTCTCATTTGATGATTATAAATAATGTTTAAGGACTTTATATCAATCTAGATATGAATACGATACAACCTTTCCATAACAAACACAACTTATGTAACAAAACATATAAAAGAAAACGAGTAAGTTAACACCCGAAACGATGATAATAATAAGATATTATTAACAAAACAATGTTAAAATATCATATATGATATCATATTAATGTATATAATTCTTGTATAATTTAATAAAAATTCTCTCACCATTATACAGTAGGTTAACCTACCCTCGACCAAGGAAAAGTACAAGGTAAGGGTTAATTTCACAATCTCTTTATTATATGAGGTTGTTTTTATGTAATTATCTACTGGGACATCTTTATCATCCACATCCATGTTTCTTAAAAATGTATTTCAAAACATTCTTAATATTTTACATAATATGCGTTAAAGTCATTTATACCCTTTTTTGACTTTTTATAATATTTTTATAAAGGAATCTTTTTGTTGTTTTCCAAACAAGGTCCTTTTTAACCTTTTCGATATAAATAAGGTAAGAATGTATTTTTTTAACTTATATGGTGGGTGTGGATATTTTATGCCGTCATAACATCATCAAAGCTTCCCTTACAAGCTTATAATAATATTTTCAAAATAAATGTTTTCTTTATAATTTTGTGACTCCTAAATAATTTCAAAATAGAAAGTGATATTTCTCTAAAAAGGATTTTGATTTCATCTATGTCAACATCCTTTGATGGATTTTATGTTTATTTGAAGTTGATTTATTATGATACAAAAATTCCATATTGTATTGATGGTTTTGTTATATGTTTGACTTTGGATGTTCTATTTTTATGTCATTCATGTTTTATGGTTAAAGTATTGACATTTTGTATGCTAGTTTTAATACTAATGTTTATGATATGTTTAAACCTTTTCATATGAGGAAAGTATTGGACTTAAAAAGTGATGGGTGGAGCCCGCTATAGCTCCTCGATGCATCGGTAGGTCTCAGGAGAATACTAGACATGGAATTGGCCGAGGCCCTTTCCCAAATTGATATATGGTTTTGGTCGAGGCCTTAATCATTTTTATACGTCTTGGCCAAGGCCTTGACCAAATGTTTCAGAATTTTCGGCATTATACATTCCCTCATTATGGAAATAATATTGATGGTTCATGTGGTCATTCGACTAGTAGAATTCCCATGATTGTTTTTTATTATGGCATTATTTACTCATATCATATTCTTTCCATAAAGGTATTCATGTTTATTATTGGTAAAGACATGTGGTTTCAATTATTCACCATGCTTAATATTTATGTCATTTTCTGCTGTATTACTTACCCTTAATGAGCATTTGAGCTCACCCCTTTCTTATGTTTCATTTTCCTAGGATATGAAGAAGTTAGTTATGAGTGACCAATAGGCATAATCTAAGAGGCTTGGATGTTTGTAATTAAATATATATGTGTTGTATTTCTCTTCAAGTTGTAAAGTTGAACTTATGCATGAATATTGTTTCCAATAATACTAAACTGATCAGTCTTTCAAGACATGATTTCCTTGTGATCATGCCAATGTTATGTAATAATGCACTGACTCTGGGTAACTGGGGTCGGGGAATTGCATTTGGTATCATAGGATGTTTAGTACAAACCTTGGAAACTAAATTTAGATAAACTCTGATTAGATCACATAGCCCTAAGATAGAATTTTAGGATTAGTATAGAAGAACTTCCTAGAATTTTGGTATTGTGGATATTTTTTGATTTTTCCAAGAAATACATCCCTATCTGGATACAAGCAGGTAGAGGAGGCTCTGGAACAGATGTACCTAGGCGTAAATCCCAAAAACACTACTTTGAGCTAGACTAGATCATGAACTGGTGCATGACAATGGGCCTTGATGCACTCTTGGTTACGACACTCCTAGGGGATATGATTAAGATAATCCTAATTTTCTTTACAAACCATAATGAAGTATTTATGAGTATATACTTCCTCAAAGAAAACATTTTTATGATTATGGATTATATCCATAAACTGTTCAATTTATGTTGCGTGTTTTAGAAGTTTGGAATTATATATTTCGATTCATAAACTAAACTTGTTTATTCCGTTGTTTAGAAATACCACCTAGTGGAAGGGATGGAAACTGTATCAATGCATGCACTCCATGTAGGGATTCCCCACATATTCAAGATAATTATAGTGGAGCTGGTGATACAACCGGTGCTGGTTATCTTATCACCATACTGGGACAACTCACTCAGGTTATGCATAATAACCTTTCCCGTATAGAGCATCCAGATCCACAGCATGGAGCATCAATGTTAGATCAATTCATGAGGCAAAAACCATTGACATTCAATGGGAGTACAAATCCATTAGTGGCTGATCAATAGATAAATTCCTTAGAGAAAATATGCCATGCCTTGGGGAGTAGTAAAAGGGAAAAAGTTATCATGGCAGTTTACCACCTCACTGGAGATGCTGATCAATGGTGGTCATTGATTCAAAACACAAAGGAAGATGATGAAGTATCAAATATGGAATGGAGGGAGTTCAAAGAGATTTTCTTAGAAAAATACTTTCCTTGTGACCATCAAGCAGATATGGAAAGGCAATTTCTGAGTCTGAGGCAAAAGGAGGATGAGAATGTTGCAAAGTATGAGGCTAACTTTACAAGTTTAGCGAGGCATGCTGAAGATTATTAATGTAACCCAAGAAGTAATATTGATCATTTCATTGATGGTTTAAAACCATTTCTTCACCGAGAATTAGTATCACAATCCTTCTCATCATACGAAGATATTCTCTCGTGTGCTATCAAGACAGAAAAGGAATTATCTATGTCTTATGACTTTAAATCAAAGTAAGAGAAGAAGAGATATGCTAAACACTATGGGAATGTAAATAAGGAAACAGGGAAGAAGGGAAGAATTTAATTTCCACCCTGTGATAATTGTGGAAGGAAGAACCTTGGTGCCTGTCTAAAAGGAAAATAAGTATGCTAAAAATGTGGACAGAAATGCCATCTAGGTGGTGATTGTAATGGAAAGAAATACACTACCAATGTTCAATGATACAATTGCAGGGAGGTGGGACATTATGAAAATGAATGTCCTAAGCTTTAGGGAAAATTACCTCAAAAAAGTCCTAGGGAACAAGTCCAAGCTTATGCAATCACTACTACTGAGGTTAAAGCCCTGAAAGATGTGGTGGAAGGTAATTTAATGGTTTCCTCAAGTTTAGAAAATGATTTATTTGATTCTGGATCATCGCATTGTTTTATATCTTCCTAGTTTGCTAAGAAAATTAGATATTTTCAATTTGATTTAACAAGGGATTTGTCAGTCTAAAATCCTAAGGGAAGTATCATTGCTACAAAGTTCCGTGAATCAGTTACCATTAGAGTATATAAATGTTCTTTATTTGTTGATCTCATCATCATACCCATGATTGAATTTGATATAATCCTCAGTATGGATTGGATTTTGGACCATGATTCAAAGATTTATTTTAAGAAGAAATAGGTTACTATTTTTTATGATGATGATAAAGAACACCTTATCTTTAGAGTAGAATCGTCACCACATGATTCTTATCTAGATCCACCCCCAGTAGCTTAACTAAATTCATTTATCAGGGAGGAAGATAATTAAATAACTATGAGTGAGGAAAGGAATGTTCAAATAGAGGATGTAACTATTGTTAAATAATGTGTAGATGTGTTTTTGGATGATTTACCTGGACATCCTCTAGAATGAGAAATTGAGTTTTCCATGGATTTAATTCTTGGTTCAAGGCCCATATCGAAGACCCCTTATGGAATGGACACTGTGTAATTAGTTGAACTAAAGAAAAAACTGGAGGAATTGAGTAATAAGGTATTTATTCTCCCTAATGTTTCCCCATGGGGAGACCCTATCCTTTTTGTTAAGAAGAAAGATAGATCTATGAGGTTATGGATTCACTATAGGGAAATTGATGCTATAACAATAAAGAACAAGTATCCCCTACCTCACATTGATGATTTATTTGACCAACTGCATAGAGATCAATACTTTTCAAAGATTGACCTTCGATCTGGATACCATCAGTTTTGTGTGAAGAAGGAATACATTCTGAAGACAGCATTTTGAACCGGGTAGGGGTATTACGAGTTTACAGTAATGCCTTTTGGATTTACAAATGCACCCTCTGTATTCATGGATCTAATGAATATAGTTTTCAAGGAATATATTGATGATTTTGTGGTGGTATTTATTTATGATATCTTGGTATACTCCAAAGTCTATGAAGATCATGAAAATAACTTTCGCATTATCCTGAAGACTCTTAGAAGACATGAATTATATGAGAAGTTTAGCAAGTGTGAATTCTGGCTTCAAGGGATTTCTTTTCTTGGACATATTGTCTCTAAGGATGGAATTTCTATTGATCCTTCTAAAACCAAGGAAATCCAAGAATGGCCAGCAACGACGAGTATAACTGAGGTACAAAATTTTATTGGTTTAGCAGGTTATTATCGGCGTTTCTTCTATAATTTTTTTGGATTGGATAACCCATTAATGAAGCTCACACGTAAAGGTGTTAAATTTGTTTGCAAGAAAAAGATTGTGAATAATGTTTTGAATAACTGAAGATAAGATTATTCAATGCTCCTATATTGACTCTACCATTGGGGAATTATGGGTTCGTTATTTATAGTGATACATCGAAGAAAGGACTTGGTTGTGTCCTTATGCAGAATGATAGAGTTATTGCCTATGCATCACGATAGCTGAAAATTCATGAGCAAAACTTCCTACTCATGATATTGAGTTAGATGTCGTAATATTTTCTTTGAAGATATGGAGAAATTATCACTATGGTGAAAAATGTGAGATATATACCGATCACAAAAGTTTGAAGTACATTTTCTCACAGATTGATTTCAAAATGAGGAAAAGGTGATGGCTTGAACTACTCAAGGATTATTATTGTACCAAACACTACCACTCGGGGAAGGAAAATAAGGTGGCGCATTCTTTGAGTAAAAAATCATGGAGTTTTGAACAAGATGAGAGTTGAAAAGGATCCTATATATATGGATCTAGTAAAGATGGATATGGGAATAACCATGGAAGGTAAAACATCAATTCTTTTTCAAATGGTTTCCAAATCATATTTACTAGAAAGGATAAAGAGTTTCAGACTGGTGATGAAGAGTTTCAAAAGAAGATTAAAGGTGTGAATGATTGGAGATTGAGTGACTTTGTATATGAAGATGGAATTTTGAAGTTTGGTAAGATACTTTGTGTTCCCGATATACTTGATCTAAAAAGAAAATTATGGGATGATGCTCATAGTTCCAATTTCTCAATACACCCTAGGAGCACCAATTGTATAGATATTTTAAAGGACATTTTTGGTGGGACAAAATGAATAGGGAGATTTCTGATTTTGTGTCAAGATGTATGGTTTGTCAAAAAGTGAAAGCTGGAAGGAAACATCCTGGAGGAGTCATGCAACCTCTTCCCATACCAGAGTGAAAATGGGATAATATTATGATGTACTTTTGCATGGGACTACCAAATACTCCTAGAAGGAATGATGCAATATGGGTCATTGTTGATTATCTTACCAAGTCAACACATTTTCTTGCTACAAGGGAAGATTTACCACTTGGACATCTTGAAAGAATATATATTAATGAAGTTTTGAGGATTAATGGAGTACCCCTATAAATTTTTTCTGATCATGATCCTCATTTTACTTCAAGATTCTGGAAGAGTCTTCAGAAGGCCCTGGATACTGAACTTCATTTGAGCACTATCTACCACCCTCAAACAGATGGACAATCAGAACGAACTATTCAAACCATAGAATACATGTTGAGATCATGCTCACTTGACTTTCAGGGTATGTGGGATCAATATTTACCTTTGGTAGAATTTTCCTATAACAATAGCTTCTATTCAAGTATTTAGAAGGCACCATATGAAGCATTATATAGAAAGAGATGTCGCACACCAACTTGTTGGGATGATGTTAGTGAAAGAAAACTTGTAGGCCCATAAATTGTTAAGGAAATGATGGAAAAGGTAAAGGTAATCCAAAACCACATCAAAGAAGCACAAAGTAGGTGGAAGATCTATGCCGATAACCGAATGAAGGATTTGCAATTTCAGGTAGGAGATCATATTTTCTTGAATTTATCTCCATCAAAGGGTGTTATACATTTCGGTAAGAAGGGAAAACTGAGTCCCAAGTACATCGGACCATTTTAAATTCTAGAATGAATTGGTGTTTCAGATTACTGTTTGGCAATGCCGCCAAGTCTCTCCAAAGTTCACGACGTGTTCCATGTATCACTGTTGAGAAAATACATTTCTAACCCAACGCATGTACTCACCTATGAGGAATTAGAACTGAAACCTGATATTTCTTATTACGAAGATCCTGTCAAGATTCTTGATATGAGAGAACAAGTGATGAGAAGGTAGACGACTCATCTGGTAAAAGTTCTATGGAGAAACCATAAGATGGAAGAGGCACTGTAGGAACCCGAGAAACCTATGATGAAGAACCACCTGAGTCATTTCATGAGGTGGTATTCTAGAAATTTCGAGGATGAAATTATTTAAAGTATAGGGTAATTTAACACCCCAAGCTTCCATGGTACGCTTCTCTTTGAATAATACAATAGCATGTATTGTTCGCAACTTTGAGTTCTAACACACACCACAACCAATCAAACTAGCCGTTATAAATAGTAATACCCACTTTTTGAAATTTTATAAATTTTATCATTCAAAATGGACTTCATTTTTGGATTCTAAATATCTAAATAAGATTAGGGTGAAGTTTTTGTACTTTTTGGATAACATTCATATTTTGATGAATAGTGAAAATTACTAAATTTTAATTAAAAACAACTTTTTTAATCGAAATAATTAAAAGTGATAAATTATGAATTTGATTGATTTTAAAGTATATTTATAATATATTTTTACCAGTTAATAAAATTTTGGTCATTGTACATAATTTCACATTTAAACCGGACATAAACAAGTGTCAATCTTTTGATAGTTATTATTTCTTAAAAACACGCTTTTTGTTTTGACAGTGGGAATTAATTTTAAATTAATTTCTGAAAATTTTGTGTTTTGAATTTATAAAAATGGATTCCATATTTGGAATCAGTATTTCCAAATTGTTTAAATAGGTAACTTTTATTTTTAGACATTTTGAATAATTATTTCGGTAAATATTTTATTTACCATGGTTAAAGGGTAAATTCGATCAATAAGGGTAACAAAATTATATTTTAATAATATTAAATTACCCTAAAACATATCCAAAACCTATTGGATGATACATGTCAGAACATGGTCATTGTTGGGTCGATTTTGGGACCCCATGGAGCCACTTTTAAGTGATAATGACACTTTATATTAATTAAGTTAAAGTAAATACAAAAACGTCATAAGCATATATCTTATAGACAAACAATTTTTACATAGGGTTATATATGTTATATATTAAACTATAAATATTAATTATAAATATAAAAATATTTACTACATAATTTTATTTTATTTATAATTTTTAAACATTGAATAATTAAATTTATTTATGACACAATAATGATGAAATATTTTCTTTATTAATGAAAGAATCAAATAATTGGTATTATAAATGATAAAATAAATATAATTTGAATGTTTTGATGCCATAAACTAATTTTATAGGTTAATATGACATGTTATTATTTCTTAAATGAATTTTTTTCGAATTAATAATGTTTTTAAGACTTCAACAAATATCAATTATTAAATAATGTCAAAATTGACATAAATTAGTTTTTAAAACAAATATTATATTATCAACTGATATCATATTCTTAAATATCTAAGGTTAATTAAAATGACTTATATAATTATAGGTGTATAATTAATGGACCACTTTGGGGTCTCATGGAAGTATATAGTAAGTTTATTAATTATATAATATAAAAATACAATGAGACATGGTAAATGTCAAACTATTTAACTAAGAGTTAAATCAAAAAGATAAAATTAATATAGTGACACAAACAAGTCTAAAACCTATTGGTTGAGTGTTTATTGACCTATCCCACCTTAACCTTTAAATATCCACTTTGTATCCATTAGAAATCGAATATGAATTTATTATAAAATAATATTTCTAGCTTTTCCTAAGGTGCCCCTCACCCCTCTTATAAAAGGGAACTCCCCCTTCTCACTAATTCACACCTTCAAAGCCTTTTGGCTCAGACAAACTCTGACCAAATACCCTCTAAACTATCCTCCCTTCATCCTATAGGCCTTCCTTTATTCATAAATCCAACCTATGGAGCCCTTTTGATCAAATCAAAAGGAAGAACCAGAAGAAGAGGTAACGTTTTCACCACCCTCTTTCAAGTTCATTTCTTCTTCCACTTCTTCATTCTTTGTTATTTCCATTCTAAAATAATAAATTTAGTATATATATATATATACTGTGATGTTATTATAAATATGGTTTAACCATATTCAGTATTCTATCCATCCTTCGAATGACATGTCACCATACGTGTGTACGTACAGCATACCGTCTTCACGTCGTGGTATAATTGTTATTAAAAACATTATTATTTGGATGGTTATGATAATGATGTGTAATTAAAGTAAATAATAAATATAACATTATAATTATTCTGTATATATGATATAAAATCCAATTATATATGATTTTAATATCAAAATAATGATATTGTCACTCGTGCGTACGTACGGACTACCGTCTCCACGAACACGATGAGATTCATTCCCCATCGTATCCATTCAAGACTAATTCTAATTTGATGATTAAAAATAATTTTGAAGGACTTTATATCATTATAGGTATGAATTAGATACAAACTATCCATAACAAACACATCTTATGTAACAAAACATATAAATAAAAATGAGTAAGTTAACACCCGAAATGATGATAATACTAAGATATTATTAACAAAGAAATGTTAAAAGATCATATATGATATCATATTAATGTATATGATTCGTGTATAATTTAATAAAAATTATTTCACCATTATACAGAAGTTTAACCTACCATCGACCAAGGAAAATTACAAGGTAAGGGTTAATTTTACAATCTCTTTATTATCCGAGGTTGTTTTTATGTAAGTATCTACTGGGACATCTTTATCATCCACATCCATGTTTCTTAAAAATGTATTTCAAAACATTATTAAGATTTTATAGACTATGGTTTAAAGTCATTTATACCTTTTTTTTACTTTTTATAAGATTTTTATATAGGAATATTTCCGTTGTTTTCCAAACAAGGTCCTTTTTAACCTTTTCGACAGAATTAAGGTAAGAATGTATTTTTTAACTTATACGGCGGGTGTGGCTATTTTCCACTATTATAACAACATCAAAGATTCCCTTACAAGCTTATAAGAATATTTTCAAAATACATTTTTTCTTTATAATTATGTGACTCTTAAATAATTTCAAAATAGAAAGAGATATTTCTCTAAAAAGGATTTTGATTTCATCTATGTCAACTTCTTTTGATGTATTTTAAGTTTATTTGAAGTTGATTTATTATGATACCAAACTTACATATTGTATTGAAGTTTTTGTGATATTTTTTACTCTGGATTTTCTATTTTTATGTCATTCATGGTTTATGGTTAAATTATTGACATTTTGTATGCTAGTTTTAATACGAATGTATATGATATGTTTAAACCTTTTCATATAAGGAATGTATTGGAATATGTAAGTGATGTGTGGAGCCTGATATAGATCCTCAATGCATTGGTAGGTCTAATGAGACAACTAGACATGGAATTGGCCAAGGACCTTTCCCAATTTGATATATGGTTTTGGTCGAGGCCTTAATCATTTTTAGACGTCTTGGATGAGGCCTTGAAAAAATGTTTCAGAATGTCTGGAATTATACATTCCCTCATTATGTAAATAATAATGATAGTTTATGTGGTCATTAAACTAGTAGAATAGCCATGATTATGTTTTATTATGCCATTATTTACTCATCTCATATTCTTTCCATAAAAGTATTCATGTTTATTATTGGTAATGATATGTGGTATCAATTATTCACTATGCTTATTATTTATGTCATTTTACGCTGTATTACTTACCCTTACTGAGCGTTTGAGATCCCCCCTTTATTTTGTTTCATTTTCCCAGGATATTAAGAAGTTAGTTATGAGTGACCTGCATGCATAATCTAGGAGGCTTGTATGTTTCTAATGAAATATATTTGTGTTGTATTTCTCTTTAAGCTGTAAAGTTGAACTTATGTATGAATTTTGTTTCCAATAATACTAAATTGATCGGTCTTTCGGAGACATGTTTTCCTTGTGATCATGCCAATGTTATGTAATAATGCACTGACTCTGGGTAACTAGGGTCAGGGCATTACAGGTTGGTAGATCTAGACATGGATTATTATTGTTTAATCCATTACCATCTTTGGAAGGCAAACAGAGAAGCTGATGTTCTTAGTAGAAAGGATCCTAAAACCCTATATGTGATGAGAATTGTAAGAGATCCAATATTATTGGACATTTTGAGGATTTAAATAAGAGAAATAAAAGGATATTCATCCAACCTTTCACAAATAACTACTCAACCTTCCATTCTTCATAGAATCAAGGAATCCAAAAAAGATTATGAGGTGCTACAGAAAATGGTATCCAATATTCTAGAGTTCAACATAGATAAAGATAGAGTTATAATGTTTATAATCAGGTTATATGTCCAAGAAAAACTATAACCAAAGAGGGAACTTTTTGATTATGTGCATATCTCATCCTTCTAAATTCATATAGGAAGCACTAAGATTTATAGATATCTGAAAAAAAAAACTTTTTATTTGATAACATGAAGAGGGAGATTGTAGAATTTTTATCTAAATTATTGGTATTCCAACAACTCAATGATAAATTAAAGAATTATAATGGTATGATGCAACCATTTCATATACCTATATGTAAATGGGAAAAAATAACCAAAGATTTCATCATTGGAGTACCTATGCCATTTAAAGGTAATAACTTCATATGGGTGGTAATCAATCACCTTAGAAAGTTAGTACATTTCATTTTTATAAATAAATATTACTATCATGACCAATTCACCATGATATATATAAGATAGGTTTTAGGACTGAATATAGTTCCAAACTCTATTATGTATGATAGAGATCTGATGTTTACCTTTATGTTCTAGAGAATCCTTGAGTAATATTTGGATATAGAGTTAGGTTTTTAGTACTTCATAACACTCTCAGATGGATGCTCAGTATGAGAGAACCATTCAAACTCTAGAGGATATGTGGAGATCATGTTCAATGGATTTACAAGGATTTTGGGATCATCACCTTCCCCAAGTGGAGTTACCATGTAACAATAGTTTCAATTCAAGATTTCAAACGGAACCGTATTTGGCTTTGTATGGGAAGAGGTGTCAGACTACGGAATGCCTAGATAAAGTTGGAGAGTGTAAGATAATGGTACCTAATATTTTCTAAGAGATTATAGAGAAGTTTAAAAACATTAATATCATATGAACTCCACTAAAAGTCAATAGAAATTATATAAAGATGATCATTGATAAGATAAAGAGTTTGCGGTTAGAGATAAAAATTGTACCTTTGTATATCATCATGGAAGAAAGTTATGAGGTTTTGGGAAAAGGTAAATCTTATTCCAAGATATTTAGGCCCCTTTGAGATCCTTGACCACATTAGAGTTATGGCCTATCGACTAGAACTCCCACCTAACTAATATCAAGTGTATGATGTTCTCCATGTAACCAACATGGGGAAATATATACCTAAACCCTCACGTGTATGGAATCTAGAAGTTGTAGTATTAGACAACAATATATAATATGAGGAGAAACTAGTGAAAATATTTGATCATAGAGACAATTTTATACGAAATAAGAAGTATGATGGCAGAACCACAAGTTTGAGGAAGCGACACAGGAACTATAAAATCCAATGAAACAGAAGAACCATCGTTTGTTTTAGTGTACGATATGAAATTTTGAGGGTGAAATTTATGAAGGGGGGATAATTTGACAACCTAAAGTATTATAAATGAAATCCCTTTTTCAAATGAATAAATTCTTTTTTAAGTAATGAAGTTATATAAAACATATACAGTACTTCGGTTATTTTTGGACCATTATAAGTTATATCATGTCTGATTTAAAGTAATTTTAATAATTAAAACAATTGATAATATATTCATTTTACACAAACTGTTATGATTATTATATATTAAGGGTGATGATAAAATCCAATTGACATGGAAGAAAAGAAGATATTTCCTCAACCAGTAGGATACCACCCTATAAATCCCATTTATCAAAGATTATAAGGGAGATGGAATCACAAGTTTTTACCTTTAACTAATCCCATGCTAATATTTGAAAACTAAATCATGCATAAAATATTATATGGAAGAATTTAAATACTATCAAGATAACAACGCAAACCATGTTCACCAAACAACCACAAGAAAGTGTCGTCATTACACACCATACCATTTGGGCAAATATTGGTGTAATAATGGGTTATATATCTAGGACCCAACAGTATTAATTTATATATTTTTATTTTTTATTAAATAATGAATAGATTTATCATTTTCATTAATACATTATATATGATTTAATAGTGAGTTTTATGAATCTATATTTTTGTATAATGAAACTCAAATTTTATTTTTAGGAAATATTTATATTCAATCATGAAACTATTTTTGATAGCTTTGTGAATTTTTTTTATGAAAATTATTTTAGTAAAAAATTATTATTAGATAAAATTTATCTTCATATAAATGATAATATAATATTATAAATTCAAATGAAATTTTATATGGGGAAGAAACTATTATCATTATAAAAACCCATATTTTTCAGTAAATAGATATTTTTTATTTAAAAGTGTAAATTTTCATATTTATACAATTATTTTAAAACAATAAATACTATTTTTGAAATCAAAATGTTGAAATTAATTAAAAGTGAATTTTTCATAATTTTCTATGATAGTCGAATTTTTCAGTAAAAAGTAAATATGGTATAAATATATGGTATGCCTTGTGAAATCATAAAAATTAAAAAGTGTTGTGATAAATAATATAAATAGTATCCATGAACAAAATTATGTTTTTCATTTAATGAAATATTTTTCTATGTTATTTTATTAATTTTATAAACCCTTAATGAATCCCCCATAAAATGAATTATATTTTATGATTTAAAAATTAATTCTTTAGGAACATGAATCACTTCCACATCACCAAGGGTGCTATTTTAATGAGTTCGGTTCTTATCCATATAAAATATTTAAATCCACTCCTCTTTGGAAGATATCATGGTAAAAACCATGGGATGATTTTTGGTTTTGATTATTTTATCATTTAGATTCCAAAACCTAAGTTTAGAAATTAATAAAGAATCTCCCTCTCTTATTCTATAAAAAACCCACCCAACCACCCATTCATATTCACTCAAAACCTTTTGATAATGAATTTACTCTACCTTCTCATCTATATATCACACCCAAGGTGTTCACAAGGTCTTAATAAGCTCCTCCCAATCTTTTAGAAGTTCCCTCCAAAGGTAAAGGATACTCTCCGCCTCATATTTAAGAAACTTCCTCATTTATATTATGCATTTTGATTTCAAATATTTTATATTGGGATATGTTTTTACACATACTTGTTATTGTACTTATCATTTTCAAGTGATGATATGTAAAGACCCTAAACATAGTATACCAAAATCATGGGTTTCATTATTACATTGGAATAATATAAAAGTGATTTCATCCCAAATGATTTAATTATTTAGAAGTATGGATAAACTTGATACATACATTAATATCAAATTAAAAATGAAAAAATAAAATACAACATAGTATTCTCTTTGATAACACCATTATTATTTTTAGAATATCCATGCATATTAATCATAATACACTTCTTAGCATCTTGGGGATAGGAAAAATAAGAAATGGGTGATCTTAGATACCATGTATGCGTATGTATACAATAAAATATATCATGAATAAATAAGGTATAATAAATATGATGAGGCAAAAAAAATGAAAACCCATTATATTTATTCAATAATATGAACCAAAATAATAATATGGTAGGAATATATATTTCTCAAAAAGTCTCATATAACTAATAACATAATCTTGAAACATTTCCATGGATATCGTAGCTAGTTTAATAATCACGTGGATGCCAATAAATAATATCATAATTAGGTAAATAATAATGTTCAAATCCTAAAAATACCATCAAGGCCACGTACCAAGACAACTTTTATAAATGGGTAAGGCCTCAACCCAATACCCAACTCATTTTTTATCATGATACCTATAAATCCATCATAGGGCTATAAAAGGCCCTACTCATCACTTACTAAGTCCAATGAGTTCCTTATATGATAGGTGTGAAACATAATAAATGTAAACACTTGTATTGAAAAACTAAAATATGAAATGTTAATAATTTCCCTAATCAAAAAACATAACCATAAATCATCTAGAGTAATATGATAAATGGTATCAAAATAGTACATCCCCATTCAAACTAATCATAAATCATCTATTAAAATAATTATAATAGTATTATTAAAAAATATTTCTATTAAAGATTAAGTAAAATAAGGTATTTTTGTTTATGAATACAAATACCATAAAATGGTCACTAAAAACAATATTGAAAAAAATAACCTTTTCACAATAAAAATAACTTTTAAAATAGAAAATTTTCAGAATATTACAAAAAAAATCATTGAAAAGAATCATGAAAAATTATAAATGAAGATTTAAATTAATGATCGATCATAATGGTGGGAAACTACGTACATGTAAATTATGTTAAAACAAATATTCCTTTATCATATTTGGTAAAAAGTCAAAAAAATTCCTTATTTCCAAAATGACAGGAAGATTCCTTGTAACCTATTTTCATAAAAATATGGGTATAAATGTATTTAATAAATCATTTTATATTTTTTAAATTATTTTAGAAACATATTATTTAATATATGAATATGGAAGAAAAAGATTCTTAGCCGAGTATTAAAATAAAGTTGGTTTTTCTTAAAAAATAATTTGGTATATTGAGTAAATAATGAGTCAAAAATGATGGAGAACATGTAATTTAAATAAATAAATATATTATAATACATATATATTTATTTATTTATTTTAAATAGATAAAATAATTCCCCCAATATAGATATTAACACATACAATCCTGAATAATGATGAAATTATAAAATAAACCATTATAACATTGGGAACTTTTGAATCATAACCTCAATGAAATAAATAACTTAAAATTATAGATTTAATACCATGAATATAAATAAATTCATGATATAAAATAAAAATGTTAAGTAAATATATCACCAAAAAATAAGTGGTTAATATGACATATGTCTCAGAGAAGTAAAAGTGAAATGTGGAGCCCTTGCATTATGTCTGAATTACATCGTATATGTCTAAAAATCAGGTATAATAAAAATAAAATTAATATAAATATATTACATATATATAATAATATATATATAACCTATATTATATACTTATAATATTTTATCACCCATTTATTAACAACCCTTCATTAAAATCAGTGTTCAGGGTAATAACTGCTTTGTTTTTCAAGCATGTTTTGGTTTGGTAGTTTAGTTCCTTGAAATTTTATCATGGAAACATAATATAAATAGTTTTATTCATGATTTAAATATTATATATATATACATATTTAGAGTCATCCTTAAATTTTATGATTATAAAAATGGATTACATTGTTCATGGAGACGGTATGTCGTACATACAGATGAACATTGTTTCCATTTTTTGATGGATAGAACGTAAGAAAGTTAAATAGTATTTCACCATTACATAGTCATTATTATATAATATATATAATATTTATTTACTTAATCTATCCTTATTACCATCCATATCAAAATTAAATGAAAAACATATCATATCACTTCGTGGGGGTGGTAATCCATATGTACACATGAGCGATGTAATCGATTTCCAACTGATTGAATGGTAAGAATGTATATGTGATATTATAGTTAAATAAGTATAAATATTTAATATATATCATATATATATATATATTGATTACATCATTATAACCATATGTGAGAGGTGGTGATAGAAAATTATTTACATCAGTTCATGAGGTGGTAGTCTGCAATACACAAGATCGAAGGTTTTGTTTCACATTTGACGAAAGATGGTATGGATATAGGTTATTACATTAAAATAATAACATGTAAATATATTTAAGATTTTTTTTTTTATTTAATATTATTTTGATAATATTTTAAAGGTGTAGAGGAAGAAATAAAATGAAGACGCATGGTTAAGAACTATTCCTCTTCTGACATACTAGGATGGTTTTATGATCAAAACAGGTACAATAGGTTATGTAAAAGGAATTAAGGAACTTTTTTATGTAATTTTAGAAACATAGAGCTCTTGAAGTTTGGATATGAGATGAGAGTGGTTTTCCTTTTATAAGTGGGAGTGGTTACCTTCTTGGAAATTTCCTAAAAGAATACAAAGTGATAATGTTATTCCCAAGTAAAATGATTCCAAATGGACGTATATATAATGTTTGGATAGTATAAGGACTTAATAAATACATTAAATAGTATTTATACAAATTATATTTTAAAAACATACTATATTTTTTTTAACCCCTATAAACCCTTTTTAACCATAACCATGATATTTTAATTTTTAGTGTTTTCATTATTCGTTATGACAAAAAATTAAGGTGAAAATATTTGAAAAAAATAATTATGAGGATTATAAATATTAAACACATTTTTTAAAAATAAATTCACATAAGTTATATAATTTAATTTAAAATTAAACCTTCAATCATGATGAAAATTCAATTTTTAATGAAAATTGTTTCTCAAATAAAAAAATAAAAATAAAAATTCTATATGAATTTAATTCAAATAGCCTCAAATATGTTAATCATAATATAATTGAAATAATTTAATTTTTAATAACATTCTTAAATAGAATAAAACTTTTTAAATTATTTAGAGAAAAAGTTGGTTTCAATTAAAATTAATATCTTTCACTATTCATCAAAAAATAATCTTTTTAGAAAATTATGAAAAATTAACTCTACGATAATTTTGAAATTATGATCTAAAATTTTAATTTCATTTTTTAAAATTCATTTTTTAAAATTAATTTTTCAAAATTTATTAAAATTAAAATTAAAATAATTGTACAAAACCCATTAAAAATGTTTTTTAGAAAAATGTAGTTTTTAATCAAAAAACTGGATTTATTTTTACCCTATGCTTACAAAAAAATATTAGATTAATGAAAAAATGTTTTATTGAGTATATAATATTTAAATTTCATTAAAATAATTTATCAAAATTAATTAATTTAATTTATTAAGATAAAAACACAATGCACACATAAATGTTTTTAGAAATATATTTCTTTTACTTTCAAAGGATTTTTATTTTTATTTCTAATTGATTGAAAAAAAATGAATTTATTTTATAGATGCGTAAACTATGTAATTTTTATAATTTATTTATCCCTATTAAAACCTAAAAATTTAACTTCTAGATAATAACTATCACATTAAATAATAATATTTTATTACTATATCATTTTTTATTTAAACTCAGTGTTGCGTGTAACACAAGATGTCAAAAAAGTAAAATTTATATAAAGTGGAATATATTGTAAAATATTAGGGTGATACATTCTACTACATTAAATAAATTGTTCCTAAAAATTATATTTTGGTTATCAAAGGTCTAACCTTTGTTGAAAATCCACACAAAAAAGGGTTAATAAAACTTCCTCTTAAAAAGAGTGAAAGGGAAATAAGAAGTTCATCCAAAATAACAAATAATTAGGATTACATATAGGAAAAAATTATTGATAAGTAAAGATATCTACATGAAATAAAATCTTAATGGAAATATAATGTTATAGAGTGATAGTGATCATTAGTCACAAGAAAGTGAATGATGATGAGAAAGTTAACAATCACAAAGCTTTAAATATCTAATGGGTGAAAAGACCATTAATTCGTCATAAATGAAGGTAAATGTATAAAAATTTTATTTCAATATCCTTTTCCTAATGTTTATGGATTCGTATACAATTTATATATAGGACACCATAAAATATAAAAACCTGATATCTTTTATTTCATAAGCACAATTTCATATTTTGTTTGTGCTTCGATAAAATTTCACTTCGTTTCTTAATTCATGAAATGAATATCCAAGAATATTTTTTTATGAGTAAATCTCTAAAATTATCTTTTAGTAGATCATAATATCTATAATGAGTGACATGTATTTTCATATATCTCTATATATCTACCAAAACCAAAATAGTTAGAAAAAGTTTTTCCAATATAATATATTTATCTCAAAAACCTAAACAGTAACATCCGATGTTTAAATTAATCCATTATTTAATTATTTATAATTAAAACCATTTAAAAATATGTTTAACAAAATAAAAAATTCAAAAACATATAAATAAGTTAACTAAATTTAAAAAATCATCTAAAAATTAATCCTCCGAATAACATAATGTATCACTTAATGTCATATACCAAATGAAAGAATAACTGGGTCATATATTCTTCTAAAAATATGGTAATAACAAGAATTTACATAAAACCTTAATGAAAACATGAATTATTAAAAATATTAACTCTCATTATTCTATAAATAAAATAACATATTATTGAATATATTAAATAAATCTAAAAATGTTGTAAAATCTAAAAAATTTAACACAAACCAATTTTTCATCAGATCACTAATCATTTCCAAGGTAACCAATAATATCTGATTTAATTCATCAATTTCAATCATATAATTATCCAAACTAAAAATTATTTCATCAATATTAGGCACATATAAAGATTTATCTCCCCTCAATCATTTTTTTCCATAAAATATCACCATATTTTTAAATTAATTTTATAACTCCTCAGTACCATTTAGTATATTATTTCATATCCATAAATAAAATTATTGTGGAACAATCATTAGATGTTTCATGATTATTATAAAAAAATGCCATTAAAAAAATACTTCAAAAACATAATTCATGAATCCCAATATATATACACATTAATAACCTCACTTAAAATATTGGTATAACATAGGTCCTTCCTTTGTATAGGAGTTAATCTTTAGAAGAGGGAATTGACTTGGATAATTCCCATGTTCCCCACATACAAGACAATAAACTATAAATGGATCTATAGGACGAAATTTATTTCTCTTTATTGAACCAATCTTCTTTACTCAACAATTTGTGCCTCTATTACCTTCTTTTCCACACATGAAACATATTCCTCTTCCTTTGATACTTGGTTATTGGTGTCTCTTTCCAAATTTATGAAATTAATGAAATTGAGTCTACTTTCTATTATTGTCTACCCGTCCAATCTCTTAGAAAACTCAATCCTTATTTTATTTGGTGATTCTGAGAGTTAGTTAAGGTGAAAGTTATTAATCATATATAATGATAACTAATTATTCTTAATCACAATATCTTTCTGTCTAGTCATCATCCAATTTGGTTTCTTACACATGAAGTGGTCTAATATTGTTACACGATGTTTTGGATAAGTAGGTTTTCCTATGGAAGAATGGTTATTAGTTATAACCTAAGTTATATTCCCCAATATGGTTATAATTTGTTAAAATTCTGTTATAAATCCACTAACATATTCATTATCTTTCCTAGGAAGGAAATCCCTGTATGAATTACATGAATTTGTATCATCTTCATTACTTCCAATATTAGACATTTTTAAATAATTTCATATACTATATTATATCATAAAATTGTGAAACATAATGTATAATTACAAAACTAGTGAAAAACATAACATAAATTGAAAATTTTATACATAGTTAATCCAAGAATCATAAACATGGATTCTATGGGAAAGTATTCAAATCATGAAAATGATTTCTAATCCTTAATAATGGTTTCTAAAGAAAATGTGAATTGTTATATGTATACCCCCTAAGATTATTGAACCTGGTGTGTATAAATGCCCATTGTCCTGCATTGGGTGTTGGTCAAGTCAAAGACCAATGCACCATTTTAGAGTTATTAACCCTAGGTAAAATAATTCCAGAGCTACATCCACTTGTATTATCTAGAAAGTGATGTATTAAAAGGAAATACATATAATATCTAAGTTAAAAAATCTTTATGATATTATCATATACATAGAATAACCATTAAAATCATTCACATGGTTACGTTCGCTAATTTATTTTTTCCTAAATCTATTTCCCATGGGGTATACTAAACATCCTCCCATAAAAAAATATAAATACCCAAACCCAAGTATCCTAGAATCGGTGGTTACGTTATTAAATTATGATAATATAAAATCTATTGTTGAGACAATAAGGTTTCTTTATGAATTTTCCATTCCTTCATGTTTTTAAAATCACAAACACCTTATCTTAAGTCAAAATGTATTTTATCCTAATAAGGAAAATTTTCCTTCCTTAAGTAAATTTTCCTTCCTCAAGGAAATTTTCTCCATAACCTGTTTTTCTTTCATAAGGTAAATTTTCCAACCCCAAGAAAAATTATCCTTACCATGTTTTTCATTGTTCATATCATGTCTAAGTATAAAATTTTGTTTCGTATCCAAAACCTCGGTATCCTATAAATACTTAGATATAGAGCATTCTGTTTTCAGGATCTGAGTTTAGATTCTAAATTCTAATGAATTGAGACTCTGAAATTTGTATGTTCAGACTCCAAATTCTAATTAATTTAGACTCAAAACTTTGTAAGTTCAGAATCCAAATACTAATGAATTCAAACTCCAAACTTTGTAAGTTCAGACTTCGAATGCTAATGAATTCAGACTCCGAAACATTGTAAGTTCAGACTCCAAATTCTTATGCATTCAGACTCCTAATTTCTATGAAATTCAGACTCTAGAACTCTATAGAATTCAGGTTACGAATTCTTTGGAAAACAAAATATGAATATTTATGTATTATAAACACCGAATGGTTTTTGGTTAGACTCTGAACTTTTATTTTCCTTACATTATAAAAAATGAATTTGGTTAAGCAACCATATTTTTTCTTACTCATGTTTTGGTTATAAAACGATGTCATGCATTCAGTTACTAACTAACCATTGTTTGAGTGACACGTGTACAGGTCCCTCTGAAAGTGAAGGAAAAATATGAACGTTGGATGATAAAGATGACTGTTGAAGTTGTGCTAATAAATAAGAGCTCATTTTATAGATATCACAACATGTTGATCAATCTAGATATTACATGTTTCTGAAGTGATTTCTAGAGAGAGAGGCTTTCAGGCTTTCTGTGTACTGAACACCTTGTTCTGAATTGCTTCGTGCAACTTTGAATGTTGCAGAGTGAATTCGAGGGCTTCTGGGGATAAGAATAAAGAGTTTCCGACTACCTTGAAGTTCTAGGGCTTGCAGGGATAGAAAGAAAGACTCTGATCATCGTATCGAGGTCTTACCATGGTGTGGGTAAGACATACATTCTTGAAAGTATAAATCAAGGGACCTTTATGCAAGGTTGTTGTATACCCTTCTCTTTGGGTTAAAATATTTACTACTTATTACTTGTATTGTTTCAATTTTTCCACTGCATTTTGGTTGTTAAGGAAAGTATAACTTTCTAATACTTTTTTATACTTGTATACTCTGATTTAGTGAGATTCTATACACTTTAAGGTAGAATATTTATCTCTGTAAAATTGTGTTAAGTTTCATTTTCGGAACTAATTTTCCGTAATTACATTCTTGGAATCATATTTCCGGGATCAATCAAGTTTGTAGAACTTAGAGGTTTTGTGAATTTACCTTGTTTAACCTTGTTAAACAATCTAAAGGTTTCTAACCAATTTTAAAAGTTCCCAAAAAAAATTAAAGTATACAATTCACCCCCCCCCTATATATTGAGCATCTGTATCATCATGTCGATCCTACACTTTGTATCATAGGAGAATATTATACTATATACCATCCAAACAATTGGTATAAGAGGAGGTCTCTGAAATACTTATATTCACATATAAGTTTTCTTGCTCAATTTTTTCAATGTTCTGTATTTTCCTTGCTTGGGATATTTTTATCCTTATTTACAAACATTTACTACTGATAATTTTTTGTGGAAATATTTTCTTTAAGATGGAAGGAATGAATGTAGGTTCCATAGACAACTTAAATCCTAATAGACCACATATTTTATATGGGAATGATTACAAATATTGGAGAGATCGTATAAATAATTTTTTTATTAACACCGAAGTGGAAAACATTGTTATGATTACTGGAGATTAAAAGATTCCTGATAAAGAAGTCATAAATTTTACTAATCAAGAGAAGTCTGAATATCAACTTAACTATAAGGTACGCTATACTTTGTTGTATTCCATGACCAGGAATATATATAGCCAGATTTCTTTATGTGAATCCACAAATTTTATTTGGATGAAACTTGAAGTTACACATTTTGGTACTTCCAAAGTTATTGAAAATAGAAGAGCTATGCTTAGATCTGAGTACCAGGATTTTTTCTTTCCTTATGGAGAACCAATCTGTAAGGTACAACAAGGATTTATGACTATTGTCCACAACTTACAATCCATGGGTGAAAAAGGTTCAGATGATAAGGAACTTTTAGACAAGATTATAGACATCATTCATAATGAGTGGGAATCTAAGAGAACAACTATTGATGAGAATAAGAAAGTCTCACAGATTACTCTTGATGAACTTTTTGGAACTATTCTTCAACATGAGACTAGAATGAAGAGCGATCCTGAGAACGTTAAGAAGAAGAATGGGAATGGAAGTGTTGCTTTTACAACTACTTCAAATCATATGAAATCCAAGACTTTTGAGAGAGTTACTAGATCTAAATCTAAGAATGTTGTTATACAATCTGAATCTAGTAGAAGTGAATCTTCAGAAAATGAATTAGTTAATATTACTCGAAGGATGAACAAGATTTTTAGATAGAAGAACTTTCAATCTAGATATAAGAAGAAATAAATAAAGGATAGGAAAGACACTGAAGTCATGTGTTATGAATGCAAAGGAGCTGGACATATAAGGCCTGATTTTCCTATGCTTAAGAGAAAAGAAAGAAAGGAAAATCATTTTAAGAGAAATAGAAATAAGTACTACAAAGCTGAATCTAAGAATGTTTTGAAAGCTAATGACACCTGGAGTTCCAGTGGTGGAGACTCTTTAGATGAATCCTCAGATTACGAATCTTCTGGATAGAAGAATCTTGGTCTAATAGCCAGACTACCTATTGAAAATCATTGCTTAATGGATATGGTACACAATTATGAATATTTGACCAATGTATCCTTGAATTATAATTATAGTGATAGTAAATATTCTGAATCCTCAAATAAAGAATATTCTTTAGATGAAGATAATACTTTACCTACCTATGGAGAAGTGTCTATGTTTGCTAAGCTTCCTGAGAATGAAAATTCTAAAGTCAAGAGAAATCTTGATAAGGAAAATTCTAGTATTTCTATTCTTACTAATGAAATATCAGATCTTTCTAAATATCTTGATAAAAAACCCTTGATTTTTGAAGTATTTCAGAAAACCATGAGGAAGTTAATTCTGAGAAGGATAAATGTTCTAAGGATATAAAAAAAGTAATTTCTAAGAAATTTTTTTTTGAGCCTATCTCTTGTGCTAAAACTAATGTTTTGGAAGATAATAACTTGGTTATTAAACTAAAGTGAGAAATATTTTCCTTGAGGAAGTGTTTGTCAAACATTACCTTAGGTAAGGAAAACTTTGATAAGATGTATTCTCAAATTCGACCTCTAAGGAATAATTTTGGATTTGGTTATACTAGTTCAAAACCAATTTTTAGAAACAATTATTTTTTTCCTCAGAGTGCTCCATTATGCACTAAGTGTTAGTGTGGTGGGAATTGGAAAAAAATGAGTCCTTAAACAAAACCTAATTTTTAGGTTTTCGTAATGCTTATTTCTCCAAGAAAATGTGGGTACCTAAAATTTTTCTTTCTGAAATTTTTGGATCCATGATAGTTTGGATTCTGAAAGTATAAATTTATTATTTTCAATAAAATAAAGAAAGTACCAAAAGTAATACTTGGTACACGGATAGTGGATGTTCCCAACATATGACTGGTAACAAAAACTACTTTGAAAATATTATCAAGAAGAAAGGAGGGAAATTAACTTTCAAAGATAATGTTAAGGGAGAAATTGTTGGTATAGGTAACTATGTTCTTCTTGGAAAAAAATTTATTTCAAATGTTTTATTTTTTAAGGTTCTTAAGCACAGCCTCATTAGAATAATTTAATTATGTGATGATGGTTACCTTATGAATTTGAGTAATGAAAAGTTCTTAGAACACAATTCCAAGGAAGAATTCATTCTTTCTTCCAATAGGCAAGAGAAGGTTTACACGCTAATCATAGAAGACCTTAGGAGCCAAGACCTACCTTGGATTAGTGAAATGGAAGATCATTATTGGTTATGGAAAAGAAGTTTAGGACACTATAACCTTAGGAACCTATGCAAACTCTCTAAGAAAAGACTAGTTAAGGATCTACTAAATCTTAGATTTGATTCTTCAAAAGTTTCTGATCCTTGTAAATATGGAAAGCAACATAAACCATGTTTTAAATCATTTTTTGAAGTCTCAAACACTAATGAATTAAATTTAGTGAATATGGATCTTTTTGGTTCAACAAAAATTGGAAGCACTGGAGTCAAATATTATGTATTTTTCTTATTTGATGATTACACTAGATTTACGTGGATTTATTTTCTAGAAAATAAATCTGAAGCTTTTTCTTATTTAAAAAGTTTTAGAGCCCAATTTAAAAATGATAAAACCATTCCTTTGATAACTATTTATAGTTTTCATCAAGGAGAATTTCAAAATTCTGATTTTGAAACATTTTGTAGTAGAAAATCCATTACTCATAACTTCTCATCACCTAGAACACCTCAACAAAATGGTGTTGTCGAAAGAAGAAATAGAATTATTCAAAAGATAACAAGAACCATGATGATTGAATATTATATATCCAAAAAAAATTTGGTTAAGCTGTAAGTATTTCTTGTTATATTATAAATCGTGTTTTGATTATACGTTTTTTTATAAAATTAATTATGAGTTATGGAATGGTTGAAAACCTAGACATTCCTACCTCAAGGTTTTTGGTTGCAAGGTTTTAATTTTTAATACTAAAGATAATTTACACAAATTCACACCAAAATATGATGATGGAATTTTCTTAGGCTACTCTATAACTTCTAAGGATTATAGAGTTTTCAACAAAAATACATGTACTATTGAAGAAACATTGCATGTAAAATTTCATGAAACTTATCCTTTTTTTTAAACAACCTAAACCTACATATTCGGATGTATTTTTAAAAAATTATTATCATCCTTTGATATAAGATACTTCTGATAAGGAAACTGTTCAAGAAAATATTTTTGTAGCATTTACCCTAGAAGACTTCCTACCCTATGTTGATGAACATGTTTTAAAAAACCCAAATCAATTGTTTCTAAAGAATCATCCGAGTGATAGTATCATTGGTGATGTAAATCAACATGTAAGGACTAGAAGTTCTTTAAGGAATGAAATAAAAAATCTAGCATTCCATTCCCAATTAGAACTAAAAATCACTAATTAAGCTTTAGGTGATGATGATTGGATAAAAGATATGCAAGATGAGCTAAATGAATTCGAAAAAAAATAATGTCTGGACCTTGGTTGAAAGACGCAAGGAAATTTCTTTTATTGGAGTAAAATGGGTCTTCAGAAATAAATGTGATGAAAATGGAATTATTGTAAGAAATAAAGCTAGATTGGTTGTCAAAGTCTATAATCAACAAGAAATAATAGACTATGAAGAAACATATGATCAAGTATCTAGACTTGAATCTATTCATATTCTACTTGCCTTTGCAACATTCTTCAATTTCAAAATTTCTCAAATGGATGTTAAATGTGCTTTTTTAGTGGTTATGTTCAAGAGGAAGTTTTTTTTTTTGAAGAACCTCATGGTTTTGAAGATACAAAACATCCTGAACATGTTTTTAAACTTACCAAATCTTTTTATGGACTCAAGAAAGCCCCTAGAGCTTGGTATGATAGACTTACAGGATTTTTACTTCAAAATATTATATGTTAAGGGAAATGCGGATCCAACACCTTTTATAAAGAAAGACAAGAAAAATGTTTTGATTGTTCAAATTTATGTTGATGAAATTATATTTGGTTCAATGTATGAATATTTAACTGGTTCCTTTTTGGATCTAATGAAATCTGAGTTTGAAATGAGTATGATGGGTGAGTTAACATTTTTACTTGGTTTTCAAATTTCTCAAAAACCAGAAGTAATCTATATATCCTAACATAAGTATATTAAATATCTTCTTAAAAAGTATTGATATGATAGTGTTAAGAGTATAAGTACTCCCATTGGTACCTAAAATTCACTTGATCTTGATGAAGCTGGGAAACCAGTAGATCAAACATCTATTAGAGGTATGATAGGAAGTTTACTTTACATGACTGCTAGTCAACCAGACTTAATGTTTTCAATATTCTTATGTGCAAGATATCAATCCAATCCTAAGGAATCTCATTTAAAGGCAGTGAAAAGGATTTTTCGCTACTTAAAGGGAACCATGGATCTTGGACTCTTTTATAATTCTGGAAATGATTTTGTTTTAAAAAGTTTTTCGGATACTGATTTTGGGGGATGTAGAATGGATAGGAAAAGTACATCAAGAACTTTTCATTTATTAGGAGATTCGTTAGTTTCTTAGTCTTGTAAAAAGAAACACTCAGTAGCACTTTCCACTACTGAAGCTGAATATATAGCAGCTGGAAGTTGTTGTACTCAAGTGTTGTGGATGCAACACACACTCACAGACTATGGTATGAGTTTTACCAAAACAAAAATTTTTTATGATAATACTAGTGACATTTCTCTTAGTAAAAACCATGCATATCACTCTCGTAAAAAACACATAGATATTAGGCATCACTTTCTTAGGGATCACACCTAAAAAAGGATATCATTCTTAAATTTATCAGAACACAAGATCGACTTACGGATATTTTCACAAAATTTTTACCCTCAGATAGATTTTGATACATTAAACATTATTTAGGAATGATAACTATAAGTTAATCTTCCTTGTTAAATTCTTGTTGAAACCAATCTCCTTACAGTAACAAACTGTTTTTCATAGGGGGAGTACATTTTTTTGTTAGATTTCTAAATCTTTTTCATAGTCTAAAATTTTTCATAGTCTAAATCTTTTTCATAGTCTAAAATATTTAGTAGTCTTAAAATTTTCTTAATAATGATTTTTGTACTTCATAATTTTTCGTAATGAAGATTTTTGTAGTTCATAATTTTTTGTAATGAAGATTTTTGTAGTTCAAAATTTTTTATAATGAAAACTTTTGCAGTTCAAAAACTTTCGTAATGAATATTTTTGTAGTTAAAAATTTTTCGTAATGAATATTTTCTTTGTTAGATTTTTCATAATAAAATTTTCGTATTTTTTAAATTTTTCTTCTTCAAAATTTTCATAATCAAAATTTTCTGAATCTAAATTTCTTAAAGAATAATTTTTCTCAATACGAATATTCTTCCTAGAAATCTAAAAGGTATACTTCCTTTCTTAAATTTTTCATAATCATATTTTAATTGTTGGTATTTTAATCTATTTTTAAATTTTCATATTCACTTTTTATTAAATCCGAATTTTTTTATTAAAAACCTCAAAAGATCGGATTCTATCAATTTTCCTTATGGATATCATCTCAACTGTCAGATCTTATCACAAGGTTTATCAAACATTAGATTGGGTATAGAAGTTAAACCATCACCCCAAACACCTATATAAAGAACCCCCAAATGGATGTCTCACATCTAAATCCAAGATTTCATGTTCTGAAGCCCTACCCTCCTACATAAGCCCATTCTTTATTTTCAAGGTATTGTCAACTCTGAATGTCTGTCGAAGTATCTTCCCAGAAATACATGTTAACTGTCAAGACGATTTCGGAATGGCAGATTTACAGAGAAAGTTTGGTGCATCCAAATTTCTTTTCTAAGTATGATTCTATCATCTCAAAGAACATCAAGATGAATGGATGAGAGAGTGTTTGCGTATCGAAACCAAGAGCTCAGGATCTAGTATATCTGGAATTTTTGGTTGAATTATATGAGTCAGCAAGTTCTTTCAAGGAAGAAGGAAAAGATAAATTCTCTTTAAAGAGCTATGGGAAGACTTATGATCTTTCTTACACCAAGGAAGCCAGTTTTATTAGAGTACCTTATTTAGGAGAAGCTGATTTTTGTTCTCATAAGCTGCCAGATGTTCAAGGAAGATTTGTTAAGGTGAAGGATATGGATTCCCTCTATCTTTCAGATGTTAAGACTCCGAAGATTGTTCACCTATCTACAAATTTCCAGATTATCGAATTATGGGTTTAAGGATTCATCATTCCGAGAAAAGGGGACCAAGATACTTTAAAGAAGAGTGACATATATATCCTGGATTTCTTGGTGAATCTAAGAAAGATTAACTTGGTTAAGCATATTATGAATACGATTGAGAATATAAAGAATGGAAATCTGATGGCTTAGATTATTATGTATCTAGATATTCTATCCAAGTTGATTGTTTGGTGTTTAGAGCCCTTGAAAATACCTTGTTGTTCTAATCTAAAAAATTGAAAAGTCATGTTGGTAAGTGATGACACTCTGAGAAGGATGAATGATGGATTTTCTAAAGAATTCAAAAAAATTTATGATTTCCCTAAGGAAGAATTTGAAGCCTTATCGAAGAAATAGGATGCTTCTAAGACCTCTAAGAAGGGAGGAAGGAAGAGGAAGTTGAAGGAAGTAGAAGAGAAACAGAAGACCCTAGAGGCTAAGGAAACCCATTATGCACCACTAAAGACTAAGAAGAAAAAAAGCTTATCTGGATGAAGTAGTAAAAAATGGAGAGAAGCCAAGGAGAAAAAGAAAGGATAGGTTCCTAGACTTGGTTGGGATCTTTCTGTAGAAAAAGCTTTAAAAGAAAATACTGCTGATGAGCTTGAAATTCTAGCAAACGAAAAAAACAAAATAAGAAGATGACTGAAGTAGATATTGTGTAATCTCTTCTAAAGGATTCTGAGAAAGCCTCCAAAAATATTATGGTACCAGAATTATTCATAGTATAATCTTTACCAGAGACACCAGGAAAGAAATATGTGACTCTGGAAAAAGTCCAAGAAAAAGTAGTGGGGGAATAAGAAGAGTAAGAAGAAGGCAGTGGTGATACCAATGATCTCATAAAGCAAGTAGAAGATTTCCATGAGAAGGAAAGTCCATCCGAGAAGCTTTAAATCCGAACTTCTGAAGCTGAACCTTCAAAGCTTTCTACCCCTAGAAAATATGAGAAAGGTGAAGATGAAAAGGTTGAAGAAGAAGTGAATAAGTATTATGAAGAATAAAGTTCTAATCGTGATTTCATTCACCCAGAGGATGCTAAAGTGGAAGCTGAGATGGAAAAAGTTTATGAAGACAAAATTGTCCAGCTGTCTGATATTTAACATGAATCTCCTAACAAAGAGGATGCCATTCCAAAAGCTAATAAAGGAAAATAGGTGGTAGTTGATACACCTACCAAGGTTGTGGTGAAGAAGAAAGATGTTGGTGGATCTTCAAAGAGGAAAGCTGCTGATTTAGAAAAAGAAACCTCATCAATAAAAATTTCAAATTCGGAATCATCCTCTATGGGACATGATTTCATAGTCCCGTCCTTGAAGAAACTTGTTGTAACTATCCCTATATTTCCAAGAATAGACTCGAGATTCCAAATGCTTCAACATTCCTTGAATCAAAAATTAGATTCAGTATCCATGGTGATGAATAAGTGTGTCAAGTTTGAAGCATATTTCAAAACCTTTTTCATAAACTATGAAGCCCACAAAAGCTCTTGCAAGAAAATGACCAGTTGGTCAAAAAACCATAGAAGATATGATAATTCTTGATGAGTTCCAAGAAAGTTTCAAGGATGCATTTAACACCGAATATGTGAAGATAAAGGATCTCACAAACCGTTTTCAGGAGAAGCTAATTCTGGAGTAGAATTCTCGGATTCAAGAAGTAAAAGATCTGAACAGAAAGTTGTATTCAGTTGCTCAAAGTTGGAAAAGAGAAAGGGATCTCAGAATTGATATAGAAGAGAAACTTACTAAAAAGGAATAATCCTTCAAGGCTTAGGTAGAGGTTCTTAAGGCTCAGGAAAAAAATCCAAGCATTAAAGAAGAAATCAGAAGATCATGATCAGATTCTAAGTTGATGGCGAAGTAAAAGGAAGGATAAAATTTTTCAATTATGATCCTTTGTTGTATTCCTTCCTTGTACAAATTTTTCTAATCATAATGAAATTTTTGTTTTTCTCTTCATATATTTTTTTGTGTAGTACTAACATTTCAGGTACCATATTTGCTTTTCCATTTCTGTTAAAAACTTTTGAAAATCACAAAGGGGGAGAAAAGAAAAAAAGAATACTATGTAAAGAAGAAATTTCCCTAAGTAAGGGGGAGTTCATCTAAGGGGGACTTCTTATCTAAGAAGATTTTCGTATGCAATAAAATGCTATGTATCATTCTAGAAATCTAGAATACGGTTCTTAGTGTTTCCAAATACTAAGGGGGAGTTAGTCATATTCATCTTTTCTCATGGGTTAAGGGAGATAAGTTTTACATTCAAAGATCAGAAAAATATTTTTTAAGTCCTTATATTATTTTTCGTAAATATATTTGTGCTTTCCAAAAATGGGGATATTATTGAGTCAATAAGTTTTCCTTATGAATTTTCCATTCCTTCATGTTTTTAAAATCACAAACACCTTATCTTAAGGAAAAATTTATTTTATCCTAGTAAGGAAAATTTTCCTTCCTTAAGAAAATCTTCCTTCCTCAAGGAAATTTTCTCCTTAACCTGTTTTTCTTTCATAAGGGAAATTTTCTTTCCCCAAGAAAATTTATCATTTCCATGTTTTTAATTTTTCATATCATGTCTAAGTATAAAATTCGGTTTTTTATCCAAAACCTTGGAATCCTATAAATAATTAGATATAGATCATTCTATTTTCAGGATCTGAGTTCAAACTCTGAATTCTAATGAATTTGGACTCCAAAATTTGTAAGTTCAGACTTCGAAATTTGTAATTTCAGACTCCTAATTCTAATGAACTCTGACTCTGAACTATATATTTTCATACTCTGAATTCATAGGCATTCAGACTCCGAATTCCCTTGAAATTCATACTCCGAAACTCTATATAATTCAGGTTACAAATTCATTGGAAAACAGAATCCAAATATTTGCATATTATAAACACCGAATGGTTTTTGGTTAGACTCTGAACTTTTATTTTCCTTACATTCTGAAAATTGAATTATGTTAAGGTAACCATATTTTTTCTTACTCATGTTTTGGTTATAAAACGATTTCATGCATTCAGTTACTAACGAACCATTGTTTGAGTGACACGTGTACAGGTCCCTCTAAAATTAAAAGAAAAATATGACCATTGGAGGAGGGACTCGACTGTTGAAGTTGTTCCTATAAATAGGATCTCATTTTAAAGAGCTCACAAAAAGTTGATCAATATAGAGATTACATGCTGCTGAAGTGATTTTTAGAGAGAGAGGATTTCATGCTTTGTGTGTATTGAACACCTTGTTCGGAATTGGTATGTGTGACTCTGAATGTTATTGAGTGCATTCAAGGGCTTCCGGGGATAGGAAGACAGAGGTTTCGACTACCTTGAATTTCGAGGGCTTGCGGAGATAGCAAGACAGACTCTGATCTTTATATTGAGGGATTACCCTGGTGTGGTTAAGGCAGAATTTCTTGAATGTATATATCAAGGGACCTTTATCCAAGGTTGTTGGATACCCTTCTCTTTGGGTTAAAAGATTTACGACTTCTTACATGTATTGTTTAAATTTTTCCATTGAATTTTGGTTGTTAATGAAAGTATAACTTTCTCATACTTTCTTATACTTGTATAATCTGATTTAGTGAGATTCTATATGCTTTAAGGTAGAATCTTTATCTTTTTAAAAAAAAATTAAGTTTCATTTTTGGAACTACTTTACCATAATTACATTCATGGAATCATATTTTGGTAATCAAGAAAGTTTGTAGAACTTAGGGGTTTTTTGAATTTATCTTGTTTAACCTTATTAAATAATAGAAAGTTTTCTAACCAACTTTAAAAGTTCCAAAAGAATTTTTAAAGTATACAATTCACCCCCCTGTATATTGAGCATCTACATCATCATTTCAATCCTAAAGTTGGTATAATAGGATAATATCATACTCCATACCAACCTAACAATTATTTCATCCTAAATGATATAATATCTTAGTATCCCTGGTGATCTAGATACATACTTTAATATCACATTTCAATTGAAAACATAAAATACAACAAAATATTTTCTTTGATAACACCATTATTCCTTTTAGAATATCCTTAAATATCAATCATAAGAAACTTCTTACAATCATTTGGAAAGAAAACATAAGAATGGGATGAACTTAAATAGTCAATAAGGGTATGCATACAGTGGAATATATCATGAACAAATAATGAATAGTCAATATTAAAAGGTAATGAACTAAAACAATATTCCACTTAATCAAATACACTGTCATTAATAATAATATAGTAGGAATAAATGCTAATAAAATAATTTCATATGAGTAATCACATGAGATTTAAACTTAAACAGGGATATCATAGATAATTATATAATCAAATGGATATTATTAACTAATCTCATAAGGAGGTAATTCATAATTCCATACATAATAAACATACCACCAAGGCCTTATAATAAGACATCTTACATAAGTGGGTATGGCCTCAACTGAATTCCCAAGTTAGTTTATCTCATGATACTTACTGGTGAATCAAGGAGCTGTAATGGACCTCACCCATCACTTTCTAAGTCCATTTCATGCCGCATATATAAGGGGTGCAGTGTAATCAATGTAAACATTCATATTGAAATACTAGCATACGAAATTTTAAAATTTCCCCACTCAATAAACATAATCATAAATCATCTAGAATAATATAGAGAATGGTATCAAAATAGTATATCCCAAGTAAATATAATATTAAAACATCTGTATAAATAATAATGACTATATCATTAAAAGATATTCTAAATGTATCATAATTAAAATAAATTCTATTTTCATTGATATATAAAAATACCATAAAATGTCAATGAAAACATTCTTGAGGAAAATATCCTTTTCAATTTGAAAATAAAATTAAAATCGAAACAAAATCTATGATATTTGGAAAACAGATCTTTGAAATTAATCCTGGAAACTTTTAATGTAATATTCAAATTTATTATCAGCCATAATGGCATGGAATTTTGTTCATACTAATTATGTTAAAACAACGATTCTTTTTCACATTATCAGAAAAAAATTTAAAAATTGCCTCACTTAGAAAATAGCAGGAAGATTTATTTTAATACATTTTGTAAAAATATGGTTATAAAAACATTTAAAAAACATTTTATAATATTAAAAAAATTAAAAACATTTCAAGAAATATATATATATGGAATAAAAATATTCCTAGTTGAGAATAATAATAAAGTCAGTTTTCTATAAAAAAATATGGTTTCAATATCGTGTGTACATAAATATCAGAAAATTAAAAAAATATTATACTTTACATATATAACTACATTGGAATAAAACATACTAGTTTTATGATAAAAAAATAATTCCTCTAGAAAATAATTTAACATAAACAATCCCAAATAATGATGAGATTGTGAAATAATCCCTTACCACTTTGGTATCTTCTGAATCACAACCCCCATGAAAGAAATAAATTCAAATGAAACATTAGATAACATGAATAGAAATATATTAATGATATAACATATCAAATGTATAGAATATACACCACATAAAAGAAATAAGTGGTGAATATGATATAGGTCTTACATAAGTAAAATTAAGACAGGAAACCCTTACCTTAGGTACAGCTTCCTTCATATGTGTTTGAACCTAATATATAACAAATATAGATTTATTATAAATATATTATAGAACCACACTCATATATATCATTCCTTATATTATTTAATTATAATCTTTTTTACTCATTTGTTAACAATCCTTCATTAAAATCACTATTCTAGGTAAAACTTCCTTTTATTTTTCATGTATGTTTTTGTTCGATAGTTTTAATACTTGTTCATTGGTCATGGTAACATCATATCAAGAATTTTAATACTTATTTAAATATTCATTATATTCATTATATACATATTTAGAGTCATCCATAAAAGTTAGAGACAAAAATAAATAAATTACACCGTTAATGAAGATGGTAGGTCGCACGTTCGAAATAATGTTGTTTCAATTTTTTAAGGATAGAATGAAAAAAAGGTAAACAATAATTCACCTTCAAATAAAAATTTGTATATCATATATATATAGTATATTTATTAAATATATCATTATTACTATCCATTTCAAAATAAAATAAATAATGTATCACATCGTTTTGTGGAGGTGGTAGTCCACACGTACACACGAGCAACATTATCATTTTCTGAAAGATTGGAAGGTAAGAAGGTAGATTGGATATTATAATTCAAGAAGTATAATTATTTCATAAATATTATATATACATATATATATATATATTAAATACATCATCATATCCATCCATGAGAGGTGGTGATGGAAAGTGAATTACATCAGTTCACGAGGTGGTAGTTTGTTGAACACGTTGTCGATGATTTTGTTTCCCATTTGATGGAAGAAGGGATAAAGATAGGTTATTACATTAAAATAATAACATCTCAGTATATATAAGATACGTTTTTTATTATTTTATCATATTTGGAGAATATTTTAACGGGTTATAGGAATAAATAAAATGAAGACATGCGGTTAAGAATAATACCTCTTATTTGAAGATCCTCTTTATGTTTATACCTAAAGTATCCCAAGGATGGTTTTATGATAAAAAAGGGAATATTAGTCATGGGAATGGAATTATGTAATGTATCTTGTGTATTATTTTCCAAACCAAAGGACTCTTGTTGTGTGATTATCATAGAAAAGGGGGTGTCCTTTTATAACTGGGGGAGGTGACCTTCTTGGAAATTTCCTAAAAGAATAAAAAATGACACAGTTATTCCAAAGATAAATCCTTAAAAATATTCATAAATTTAAATTTGGTATATTATGAAGTAAAAATATGTATATAAAATAGTATTTATAAAAATATTGTTATAAAAAATACCTTTATCTTTTTGTTTAACCCTCGAAAAACTTGATTTAACCTTATCCATGGAAAATAAGTTTTTACTATTTTCACTATTAATTATGAACATAAATTAAGTTAACCATATTAAATAATATTAATTATTATAATTACCAATTTGGAATCCATTTTTTCAAATTCATTTTATAAAATTTGTGTAATTTAATTTAAAATCAAACTCATAAGCGCGGCGAAAATGCAGGTGTCCAAAGAAAAGTTATATCAAATATAAAAAGTTTTTATATCAAAATTTAACATAAAATTGATTACAATTAAATAAATGGGATTAATAATGTCATTTCAGTAATTTTTATTTTAAAACCATTTTTTAGAAAAGGAACATTTTAAAATCTTTAAAGAAAATGGTAATTTTCAATAAAAACTTGTTTTTTTCACTATTCATAAAAAAATATCTTTATAGAATTTAAACAAAATATAAGGTAATTTTTGAAATGATTATTTAAAAAATAAATTTTATTATTTAAAATAATTTCTCTAAAAGTAATTAAAATATATTTTAAATTAAGTGTACAAAATTCTATAAAAATTCTTTTTATAAAAATATGGTTTTTAAGCATAAAACTGGATTTATTCTTACCCCGTGATTTGAAAAAATATTAGATGAATGACAAAAAAATATATTGAGTATAAAATAATTAAATTTAAATAACATCACTTACCAATAGTTATTAATTTAATTTATTAAGATAAGAACACAGTTCTCACATAATAATATTTTTTCAAAAAAAAATTCTTTTTTTCAGATGATTTTTATATTAATTTATAATAGATTGATAACTAATGAATTTATTTTATACATGTACAAAAAATATAATTTTTATAATTTATTTATTCTGATTTATACCCAATAATTTAATGGCAAGGTGATAACTTTCACATTAAATGCTACTTTTTAATAGTACATTTTATTTCATTTAAACTCGGCATTTCATATAACACAATCTATTGAAGAAATAAAATTGATTTAAATAGAAATATATTCTAAACCACGGGATGTTACTTGAGAGACCCCTTTTACTCCTATTAAACTCTTCCATGAATATTTATGTACCCCTATTATGCTACTAAAATTATACTGTTATGTTCTATTCCAGACATCAATTTAGTGAATACCCATCCCCATTTCCACTCAAGGTTATTTTCCTAGATGTTCCAATACTATTTGATTGGGGAATTATATATATCCATCACTCATTAATCATGGTATTAAAAGTGAGGAAATAAATCCTTATGTTGTATGATTTATATGGTACACTAATTCATGTACATTATATGAATGTGATGGGTGGGCCTAAAATTATATAGCCCTCCAATGCATCATGTAATGTTGTTATCACATGAGATACTATGAATGGTTCAAGGGAGATTATCCTAAGAAAAATATGTTATGATTTCTTAGTGGTTATCCTTTAATTATGTTTTTTATTTCGTGTGTTATTTATTTCCCACACTCCCATGTTACCTTTATGTTATCATATTATATCATTATTTGATGTTAATGTTTATGATTATCACCCCTATTATGTTACATACATATTCTTATTGGACCACCTGTAGTACTTTACCTTATGCTATGATTTGATTATTTCCTTAGTTGGCTTTATTTCTCACCCATTTCTAATGTATATCCTCAAGTTGTACCATGAAGTTTTAGAAGAGTAATGTAATTTTAAAATCATATTAAGGTGTTTATAATAATTTCATTGTATCCCTATTTTAATTTATTTTACTACTTACCTCATTTCCAAAATACACTAGGTCTCATGATCTACTAATATTGTATTATTTGTATCCTTATGTAATATATCACGATTAAGGTGTATTAAAGGTATGGAATACTATAGGGAGTGTACTTGTATATAGTAATTAAAATAAAGTATGATTTAGTATTTAAACTAAACACATATTGGATAGTGTATCATATTTACTATATAGTATATATAGGGTGGCTAATGGTTATACACTAGGTAATCAATGGAACTTTCCAACCCCATTTTTAATTGTGGGAGTTTTAGTAATTTTTTTATCTAGATACATAGATTAATTCTCTAATTTTTTCATTAAATGAACATTGCTTCCCAAAAATTATCTAAATTATATCTTCCATCATTCCATTAAAAACATAGATTAATTATGAAATTCCAATCTATTTATTTCATTATAATTGGGACAATGAGTATTTTAAATCCTTATAGCTATTTTAAAAGGTTATGAGGCTAAAATTTCTATTTTTATATAATCTATATTTCTCTTCATGTTTGGGTTAATTTATAACCTCTTCTGATTGAGGAAGGACTTGGCATAAAATACTTGTATGGATTTTTGATTTATCACCAGTTTAGTGATCTTAAGAAATTTAAGTATTTTAATTCTCTTTTACTTATTTAATTTTCTAATGTGATGCATGAATCGGTTTTAGGGTGGTTGGATAGAAAGAATATGGAAATCAATTTTAGAAGAAAATAATTAAATGAATTAATGTTATTTAATTAATTAAATTACACATGATTTACCATATTAAATATAATTATATTTATTAGACATTAAAATACTATAAATACCATCTATACCAATGAACCTATACTAATAGTTTGAAAAAATTGTTGGTATAGAGCTCTTTAGAGATAGGATTCCTGATAGTTGTCTAAAACTATTAGGATAGGACCACCCTATACCAACAGTTTATTCTAACCACTGGGATAGAATCCAATTAATAAAGGCATCCCAGCAGTTTTTTAAAATCGTTGGGATACACAATCTATACCTATGGTTTTTTAAAACCATTGAGAAGTTTTTTCCCAAAAACACTACAAGCCTCTAGAATCCCTCTGCCCATGTGTTTCCCTATACCAGAGATCCCCTCTTCCCCAGATTTTGAACCCTTTATCCCAACAAATAATCCATTCTTTATTCAAGACATTTTTTTCTTTCACTTAAATATTTTATGTTCTAACTTAGTTATAATGATATTCCACGATGTATTTTTTTTGTTAGGATTTTCCCTAAATGATAGCTCCCATATTTTTTCAAGTATACGAACCATTATTACCAACTTGGGATCCATATTAATGTCATTTTTTGTTCTTCCACTTCAAATCAGTAATATCTAACTAAGTTATATTTTCTGGCTTCATTTATGTTGCCTTTTTTCATTGGTATTTATTTAAAGACATGGTTGTTTTTTGTTTTTTGTTTTGATCAAGAATTCTGGTGCTTGATGATTTATTTTTAGGTTCTTTTATAATATTTTAGTTATCTAAAAAGTTATTCAGAATTATAGGCAAAGATAAGTTCCATGTGGTGTGTGCGGTGAAAAATAAAATAGCCATTGGGTCACAGGGAACTCAATGAGGGGTTTAATGGAGCGGTTCTCCCAATTAGACCATTAGGTACCAAGTATATTTTTATTATGTATATGGTGACCCTATGATAATTTTTTAAAAAATAATTTAAAAAAAATATGAAATACCTCATCCTCTTACCCTCTTTTTAATCCTTCCAAATATATTAGTCACAGAAGTATCCCTCTACCCTTATTCTTCTTTTTTATACCTCCCTTGAATATTTTATTTTTTTTAATCCATTTATATGTTGAGTCTCCTAGTTCTAATTATTACCTTGGGTATTTATTTTGTTATAGTTTATCATGTCATATTTTTTTATCTTCACAAATCCTAAATGTTTGTGGGTTTTAATCATCTCTTATTATTCTAGAATATCAAAAAGAGATTCATCTTGTTATAATGGAATGATTTTCTTTAGTTCTTCTAGGGTGGATGATCCATTAAATTTTATCTAAAGTTATATTCATTTTTTTGTATGATGTTCATATAGTGAAAGTAGGTTTTTGTGATAAGAAATTGAGTCAATATGCCCTAGGAGTTCAAGTATGAGTAAGTGAGACACCTTAGAAACATAAAATATTAGTCAGTTCTGATAAGTATTTATTTTAGTTTTGTTCCATAATTATTTTAAGTCATAGGGGGGATTCCTATAATTGAAATTAGAACTCATATAGGGTTCTTATCCTGAAATCGGGTCTTATACAACCTTGATAGGTAAAACAAAGTGGTGTTTAGAAATTATATCTTTATTAAACAATAAGTTCATTTGATGTGTGAATTTTTTCTTTAGGATAATAAAGAATAAGATAAACCAAGGTTTTAAAAGTAGTTTGTATTAAAATTATCTTACATAAACTCTTGAAATTATAATCCAAAATATATAAATATCAACTATAGACACTTCACTTTTGAAAGAGAGTGAAAATTATTTATAACCATTCATTTTTGAACTAGAAGGTACAAACCCAAATAAATATGGATCATAAATAAAAAATAAGGGAAAAATGATATAAGCATAACATATGACATGAGTCATCATAATATGGTGGCAGTAGTTGGTGGAAGATGTTTTTGATTGATGTAGTAATGATTGAAAATGTTTTTAATAATATATACATGCTATAATATTATTTGAATAAATATTCAATTTCTTTTGATATATAATACTAGTTAAATCATGATAATATTATTTTTTATACATGTAATTACATTTCGTGTTTTATTATGAAATGAGTTAGAGAAAATATCATGCTAATAGTGGATGTTTCACAGCTAGGATATAAGGACATCATCCACCAATATGGTCTTTTTAAATTGATTTTCTATAACATCCACTATATTTCACATAATCTCCCAATTCATTCCTTTATGATGACCCACTATATAAACTAAATTTAAATGAATTGATCATACCCTAATCAAACTAAATTTTACTAAATCAACCTAACTAGTCTTCAAAATAAATGAACGGAACATATCAACCCTTTATACAAAATCATAATTGAACTAACAAATATTATCTATATCAAAACCAAACCGACTTGACCCAACCAATTGAATTAAATTTAAATTACTTTATTTTACCCAAGTAGGCTTAATTAGACCATAAAAACAATAAAATACATCAAAATGAACTAAAATAAAAATAATTTAACTTAATTGAACCTAACTAAAAGAAATTCTATAGTAATGATAAAAATTAACTGAGTTAAACAATCTTTAATAAAACCCTAAAAGGCATGCACTGACCAAATCCAAATTAAATAACCAAACTTAATAAATAACATGGTATTATATTTATAATTATATTTAATATCATGGTTTTATATTTATAGAATTTTGTGATATATATAGTATTTTTCTTTCTTTCATATTATGGTTCTCATATAGAGTAGTGTGTTAGTTATGGTTTAATATTAAGTGATCAATTCTCAATTACTCAAATACATTTTTTCATTAAAACAAAATATTATTGAATTTACTTCAAGAAATTACTTATAACAATTTTTTTAAAGAATGGATATAAGTTGGATGTATGAAACTAATCGGATCTCAATCCATTTTCAAAACAATTTGGAGCGTTTTTTAGATTTTTCATTTTACAATGCTTTAGATAGTGGTCACATAAATTAACCATTTTATAATTATATTATAAGACCTTTTTTGATCTATGTATAAATTTTAAACCATATAACAAAATATGATTTTAAAACAAACTACTATGTGCGGTATCACCATGGGGAGAAAATGGAATCTCAAAATACAGATGGTCCAAATGAGAGGAATGGATTGGAGAATTTTTTATATGGATGATTTCAATTTATTCATCATCATGAGAAAGAAATGATGTCGACCCAAGAATACTTCTATATGAGCACACATGATGAATCTAATGAAAATGATGATGTTGAAATGCTAAAAAAATGGATGACGCTTCCACGACTCCAGTATATCGTCAATGTGGTAAAATGAAAAAAGCTGTAATTTTTAATCTGATTGTTTTATAGGAAAACCATGTTTATAATTTCTAATACTTCCATCTATTACATTCTTACATCCTCAAAGGAATTACTTCCATATGATGAAGATATTCCCTTAAACAACTATACGGCATGAAAGTTAGTTAAATAACATAGATTTTCAATAAACAAAATCCATGCTTCCCCGAAAGACTACATCTTATTATGGGACGAAACTGTTGAATGAAATAATTGTATAAAATTTGGCACATAAAATGGAAGCCAAAATCTAATGGAACACCATCCTGTGTGACATAGAGAGTAATTTGGAACTTTTCATTGATCCTAAAACTCCTTTAATGATAACAAAAAAAAGAATAATAATAATTATTCGGTTCACTATATATATGGATTTTCATAGTAGATATTTGATTTTATATATCTTAATTTTTCAAATATTGTACGCAATGTGAGGCAAGGTCTTTCATGAGATGGTTTTAATCTTTTTTGGAAGATGCTTACTTCGCACAATACATGGCTGGTTTTCACACACATTTATAACCTTTCTCTATGGTTGTGTATGAAAAAACATTTCACTTTAATGATTATACTAATATTTTTCCCTTCTAATCCTAACAATGATATAGATGCATACATGAAACCTTTAATAAAAGATTTGAAACTTCTCTGGGATGATGGTTTCCACACATATGTTGTATGTTCAAAAGATATATTTCAGATGTGTGAAGAGTTTGTGTATAATATTAATGATTTTTCTTCTTATGAAATAATTTCTAGAGGGATCATGAAGGAAAACTATCATGTCTAGTTTTAACTAAGAATACATGATCCAGAACACTGAAATATCATCATATTTTCATATTTTGGGACATTGAATATTCCTTCTAATAGACCATCCATATAGAAATAATTGTCTAATATTTGATAATACCATAGAGATCTATGATCCACCTTAGAGTATGTATGGAACTGATGTTCTTATTAAATTGAAATATTTTTGTTTTTCATTCAGGAAGGGTCAAATGAAATCTAAGAAGAAAAACAAAATTCCACTGAAACCTATTACAATTTTAAGAAGAAGAGTATCTTCTTTGAGTTTCCTTATTGGTCAACCAATTTGTTACTTCATTGCTTAGACATGATGCACATTGAAAATAATATATGTGAAATGTTTATTTTGATTCTTCTAAATTTATACAGAAGTACAAAAGTTGATTTATGATCCCTACGTGACTTGAGGGATTGGGAAATCATACCAAAATTACAACCTATGTGTATCAGTGAAAATAAATGGAAACTTCCATGTGCTTTTTATGTGATGAAACCTGCATAAAAATCAATTTTTGGAAGTACTAGAGACTATTAATGTTCTTAAAATATATTCAAGCATTATATCAAAATGGGTCGATAGAAGGAAGTTGAAGCTAAAATATTTGAAGACTCATGATTATCACATCCTTCTGCATGATTTGATTCCAATAGAAATTCATCATCTTTTTTCCAATAATGTAAAGGTGTCAGTTATTTGGTTCTACAATTTTCTTAGAGATCTTTGTGCTAATAAATTGTCCAAGTATTTCTTGTAAAAAATGTTGTCAGAGAAACCATTAATTTTGTGTGAGTTAGAGAAAGTATTACCTATATCATTTTTCTCATGCATGTTGCATTTGACTATCCATATTTGAACTGAAATACTTCTTGGATTATATGTTTCTTTTCATTGGATGTATCCAATAGAAATAAATATATACACATTGAAATATTATGTCTAGAACATGAATCATCCCAAAGATTCTATCATGAATGATTACCTGGCTCAAGAACATATGGATTTCTACTCAATGTATTTGTTTGATCTTACTAGAGAATGTGAAAACCAATGATAAATGAAGAAGAATAGTATGAGAAAATTGAACCCAATGTTTCATCACTTCCTCAAATAGGAGGAATTTCCGATTCCTATACACTGATGACATTATTCCTTGAAAAGCGGGAGATGGAACACCGCATAGGGTTGTTCAACTGTGATTTTTTCAATGATTAAATCAAGTAAGAAAATTGAATATATATCTCTTATCTCATCTCATGTAATTTTACATATCTGTGAAACTATTTATATTTCATCTATAGCGAACATAAAGAAATGATAAATAAAAAATATTGTTGTTTACCTTTGAGAAGAAGAGAAAAATTTTATACCAAAGAGTTTTATTCTAGGTTGAAATTGAAGGAACAAATATTTCTATAATAAATTAATAAATTAAATATTTAAATAAGTTTAATATTTATTTATATTTTAGGTATTGAGTTTACCTACTGACTTTGTATCTAAGGAAATAAGATCATTGGATTTTGGTCCTAATACCCTTGTTTTTGAATGTAAACCAATTGTGATAAATGGGGACATATTTATTATCACTGAATAAGAAAATTACATGAGAACATAACATGATAGTGTTATTATAACTACCACAATAGACTATTATGATAGTGCATTAGATTATAAACCTCTATTTGAAAATATATATTATTATGGAGTCATTGAGAAAATAATAATAATGGATTATTAAACTCTTGGTCGGGTCACTATAATGAAATTATAGTGGATTGATTCAACTATGAGTTAGGGTGCTTTTATTAAAGATTATGTATTTTGAGTTATTGACATGACTCACAGTCTTTCTACTGAGGAACCATATATATTACTATTAATGAAGAAACAAGTTTTTTATGTCAAAGATCCTCTTAGACCAACATTTGGTATCAGTATTGAAGTAATTCCAAGACATGTTTTTGATCATGGTGATGATGGAATTGACACCATCCTTGCTACAATTGGCCCCAATCCATTTAGTACTTATGATGAATCCAATAGCTCAATTTTCAGAGTTTCTTGTGAACCCGATGTTGTAGTGGGAAATATATAGAATAGTTCATCCTTGTTCTCAGTTATTTTGGTTCATCTTGACTTAGGTTTTCAAGGTTGGTTCTATTCCAAATGATTTAATATGCATTAAAAATATTTTTTATCCAACCTTATCGTAATGAGAATTTCCAATATTTATTGTTTGTAGTTTTATTTGAGTTTCATTTTCTAATATTGAATTGAAATGTATTCAAACCAACAAAACCAACACAAATAAAAAATAAATTAGAATAAAAATCAAGGGGAATTTACTTTGACATATTAAACTTATTGATATAAAAACCAAAACAGATGAAAATAATGACCTAATAAAAAAATAGTTAAATTACCTATCATAAAATATGAACCAAATGACCTAAGAAAAATAATTCATTTATCATATTTTTTGTTTTTTGGGTTACACATTACTTATCCTTTTTCTAATTACTTAAATATTTGTTTTCAAATGAAGGAAATAAACCCTATTGAGGATATGTGAAGAAAAAGGTTGATAGAAAAAAATTGTTGAATGACTGAGATTTGCATTCCACTATTAGTTCATATTGTGAGTATTTTATTTCAAATATATATATCAATGACATATAATATCATGTGATTAATTTTGTTTTAAACTTTTATGAAGGATCCCCCAATTATGCTTCATGTATTCGACGAGCATCCTAGAAGTGGTCCCAGTACTCAATTCGGTGGTACGAGGGGGTGGTACGAGAGCTAGGTGCTCTATTCGTCATACCCGATTAGACCCTTCCCCTCCCACTGATGTGCCATCTACCAAACATTGTGATCTTGTAGTGTATTTAGGGACACAAGGTATATTTAGGTTTCCCAGGTTTTCACCAGCCTTTATATCTGATCCTCCTCGCCCATATTTACCGTATCCAAGGATGATTCCCACTCCTTATCCATATGATGCATTTGGAAATTCATCCATGACATTTCCTTTCCTTATACTTCCTACTCTATAAGCATCTAAGTTTCTTCTTCATTGAATCCTAATCTCAAAAATTCTATGCCAACTGAGCATACACTAGGATCCACCCTACCTATATAGGGTGATGTTCCTTCAGTGTATGCGGATCCAAAAACCCATTGATCATTCTACCACAAGTATATTTATAGAACCCTTATAATTTTTTTAATATAATTTATTTCCATTATAACATGTATTGATATAATATTTATTTTTCTTCTATAATAGTTATATCTTATAATAATCAGTTTTGGAATACATGCATACATGTGATGTGGAACCGATGCATGCAGTTAATGGTGGACTACAAAGAATACAACCAAATGATTGAAATAGTTGGGCAGCAATGTCGAAGTTTTTTGAGACGCTTACCAAATAACCTGACATGATTCTAATCAACCTGCTCTCATGGTGACGCTTGCCAAACTAAGTCAAGGATAATTCTTGGGAACAGATATGGGTAAAAAAAATCTGATGGATTTAATGTTATATTATTACTGTATTTATATGAATTAATATTTTAGTACCATCTTAGTTTTAATTTTCCTGATGGTGAGAGTACGTGTCCATAATGCCTAAGGGAATTAAGTGTTCTTTGGAGAGACTATAAGAATGAGTTGTATATTGGATGGTGTGCTAGATTTTTCATAGATTTAGCGGCGATACCTATCAAGGATGATTTTGTAATAGAACATTATCGACAAATTATTACTCATTGGATGAGTACCAAATTTAAGGTATTAATCACATTTGATGTTTTTAAATGAAAATATTCAAGTTTTGAAATAATATTTTATTTTTTTATTGAATTTTATATGGAAATCATCCATAAAAAATGTTGATGTTAAAAAATAGGTCCATAATTTGGGGTGTACTATAATGTCAGATCGTGAGAGGAATCAGGTACGACAGTCATTTATAAATTTTCTTTAGGACTTGAACTTTTTATTTTTTCCTCTATTATTCATTCTATTTCTAATGTTTTGGTATTATTTTTGTTATGAAATTAATTATTAGTAAACTATTTCTGATTAATATTTCTTACATTCAATGATATTGCAGAGGGATGTATTGATTAATGAAGGACGTGTGCCTCGAGAAAAACTGTCTTGCTCAAGCAGAAAGAAAAAAGATAGAAGTGTGGTTAACAAACTGATATATCAGTAGATTATAAGGTTCACTTTTTTATTTTAAATTTTAATATATATTTTTTTGCATAATTATATATTTATATTTGTAACATGCTACTTTGGAGGCCCTTTATTCCCTGGAAAATGACAATTTTGGTCCAATTGATCACTAACATAAGGTTTTAAAATATTATAATCATGTAAGAGTACACTGCTATCCTTGGAAGAGTTTAGTTTAGATGAGTTATTGACCCACTATAGGTATCAATTATAGTACCACTGAGTTGTAAAGGGTTAATTAATAGGAAGAAAATGCCAAAAAAGGGTCACACAGTTATAAGAATGGACTGAAAAGGGAAACACTGAGTTTATAAAACCGATGACATATTTTAGTTCAGCACCTTAACCAGATAGAGTCGCAGATTGTGAGTCATATATTTCATTGATGAGTTCATTATATAGTGAACTAGGTATTATTTCTAGTGGTGTTCAAGATGATTTCATTCCTAGAAATGACGATGGTGATGGGAATTGTGATGATGATGGCGAGGAAGAGGACGAGGCTGAGGATGAGGGAGAGGTCGAGGTGGAGGATGGGACTGAGGATGAGGATGAGGGTGAAACTGAGGCTGGGGATGAGGATGGGGATGAAGAAATGGAAAAGGATGGGGATGGGGGTAATGATTAGGATGAGGATGAGGTTGATGATGATGGTGATTATAGTGATGGTGATGAGGGATAGATTGATCCATTATATTTTTGACTGATGTTGATGACATTTAATGTTTTGTGATTTTCCATGATTGAATATATGTGTAATTTTTTTATGTTTGTTATCATAGATTAAATGCATCAGTTGAAATGGCTAGATTAACTCTATTATCTCAAAAAGGTCACCTTGAAATGAATATATTACCTCTATATAACATCCATTTACATAGATTTCTATAAATGTAAAAGGTCACCTTGGGGGGAAGCCTACTGGAAGACAGAAGCTTCCTCTAAGAGGGGATAAATACCAATGTTTCAAGAGGGAGACAAAGGTCCCCCGTATGGAATATGGTGAAAAGATGAAAAGATAGTCATGATCAAGTAATACCTTCCACATGGCCATTGTTCTGAGTTCCCTAGATACTCCATCATCTTGATGCCAAAAACATAACTCTCACCTTCCTTTTTTGTGAGGGGTTTTATTCATCATTATTATGTAGTTTTTTTGTAGATGTTTGTAGGGTATTTTTAGGTGTTGTGATTTCCAGTGTGGTATTCTGTATATTTTCTACATTAGTGTTTTTTTTAATTATATGTATATGTTTTTACTGTAATTATAGAGGGGGGTATTTTTATGTTGCTTTCTGGAATTGGAGTACTCTATACAAATGGTTTAGGCTAGCTTGCGGGAATTCACTATGGAGTTCATGCAGAGGAATAAAATTGGGTTGCGCACAACCCATTTGATGAAATTCCATGGTAATGTAAGTCAACCATCACCCTTTTCTACCTTTAAATCAGATTGAAACCAACACAATTACCCTTCCCCATTTAAATACATTCCATCCCCACACTATCCAACCCAACCTTAATTCTTGCACATGTCTCCCATTTTCCATACCAAAGAACCCACTACCTAAAGATAAAGCCCCCCGATTCTCATCCCATAACCCCAAATTTCCACCACAACCTCAAATTCTCCCTTTTTTATGAATTTCATACCTACCATTCCACATCCCCATGCCATGTTACCTTAATTCCAACCCTCAATCAATTTCCCACCAAATTACAAACCTCACCCCTGTACACCCATTACCCAACTGGGCCCTAATCCACTTCTAGAATTTTATAATGGGTCTCTAGTGATCAATTTACATTTATAAAAAGGTGACTATTTAGGGAGATCTATATCATACATATCATGTATAAGATATTAAAAATCAATTTCATATAAATTCTAGAAATCATGGAAAATTAATCTTGGATTACCCTTTGTGGATGACCTACCAAGAAGCAGCCGACCATTTTGTGAGGGATTTTTAGAAAAATGAAGAAATATAGTGGAATGTTCCATTGTTTGGTTTGGTCTATATTTAGATATTTGAATTATTTTTAACCATAAAATTAAAAAATTAGATGGTCGAAGTTGTGAAAATAGTTAGTCTTTGAGTTTTTTATTATTACAGAAGCGCCATATCATTGTTTTATAAATATGTCATTAATTTTGTGATGGCTTCAATAAAATGAGAAGAACATTTTACCATAACATAGTAGTATCCTTGATCATGTTATTAGTTTTTAAAATTACTTAGTAGATATAGTATGGGTTATAATGGGAATGGTTAGTTCCATAGTTTTAAGAAAATATTGAAACTCATGTTTTATTAAAAAGAGTTATGTGAAGCTTTAAAGGGAATGTGGAGAGGTTAAATATAGAGGGAGTGGTAAATTGACCTACCTGGAGTTTTCCCATTCCCTTTAGTGTTTAGTTTATAGCATGACATATTCCCATTCCTTTCCTTGTCATGTCTGGACCTTTTCATGCTACTCCCATTCCCTTCCCTGCCTTTCCACACCCACACTCTTCTTCACTCGAGATCCCATACCCATTCCATCCTTACACTAATTATCATTCCCACACTACTCGTGAGCCCATATTAATATTCCCTTGTCTCACACACCCACCCAAATTCTCATTGTTTAGCTGAACTATTAATAGAATCACTGATAGAGTTCTTACCACCGTGTGACCGGTCTTGTTAGTAAGCTGGTGTGTCAGAAAAAGTATATTATATCTAATTTTTTATGAATGAATATGAACCAAGATTCCTCTAATTGATTAATGTATTAAATCATAGGACCACATCATGATACATAGTGTTTCAGATTCTATTCTAGGTTCCTAATTTCATTGACATGTAGACAGACAGATTCTTGATGTTGGGTAGATTATGAGTCATCAATGACTATTTAGTCCATTGTTTTTTCTCTAGTATAATTGGTGACCACTACCCCTATATTTATTACATTTGAGTTATTAGAGACTCAATGGACATTATATGATTTTATGGTATTGTTAGTTTGTTTTATATCTAAGATAAAGAAGTAGGTATATCCTTATATGATATCCTTTCCCTTATGTATTGTTGATTTCCAACATAGTTCATCTTGGGGAATCTCTCTTGATAAGGTTCCGGCTAAAATTCTAGAAGATATAACTCCTAAAAATCCACATTCATCATGTCTAGGTTGGATAAATATTTAAGATACAATATATTTTTTGATGACTGGATCCTCCACATGTTTTTTCAATATCTTATTCATGTTGGGTAAATACTTCCTAAGGATAATTATGAGTCATCTATTGAAGAGTGTTACCATCAGGAATATTGTATTTTAGTATTTAAACATTAATTATCCAAAAATTATTTATTTATACATTGTATTTGGGGAATAATTCCATTAAAATTAAAGGATTTAATTAATTAGGTACTGGATTAGATATGATTACACCTTTCTCTTTTTTGGATGATTCCCATTTTTTCTCTGTTAATGGATAATTTGGGGGGATCCCCAAAATTCTAGGTTCCTATCTACGGAAATATATGCTCACATTCAATAAAAGCTTCAAAATATATTATATTTTTAAATAATTCTTCTATAAATTGTTCTTCTATAACAGTTTAATATTCCATATCACCAGCGGGGCCAACATTTATAACATTCCATGATTTATAATATGATTCTGGGATCATTTCATTAAATGAAGTTGATAAATATTGGATGCTTTCAATAAGTGATGTATGAAGGTCATGTATTTAGAGGAAGGAGGAGGATGTTATATACTTTTCTGAATCACGGAAAATCCTATACCAATGGTTTAAAACCATTATTATAGTATTGGAAAGAATATGTATACCAATAGTTTATTAAAAACATTGTAAAAAATCTATACCAAAGGTTAAAAAATTGATGGTAAAGTTTTTACTAATGATATATACCAATGTTTGTACACAAAATGTTAGTATAATTCATTTTTTAGGGTCTTATACCAACGGTTAATGAATAACTGTTGGTATAGACCTACATCCATGCCATACTACCCTAGAGTTTTCATAATTATACCAATGGTTTGAAACCATTGGTATAGCATAGCTTTCCATAATTGGTAAGAATACTCTAATATAAAATGATATTAAGGATGAATTAATATTTTTATTGATAAAATATTTAATTTTGATTTTGTAAATTAAAATTTACATTTTTCAAGAATAAAAATCATAATGGTGGTTTCTTAAAAAATTTCAAGTGATATGAAAATAATTTATAAGTTTACATGATATTTTCTGAATTAAAACAAATATTAAATGATCTGTGGATGAGTTTTATATGAAAATTTTTATTTCTTTTGTGCTGGAGATTTATGATCAATTATATAATTGGGAATTACTAAACCATTATTATTTATAATGGTGAGATGTAAATTTTTTTTGGATTGGAAAGACTCTTCTTAAACTAGATTAATTTTACTAGAACTTTAAGCTCCCAGGGACTCTTCAGTCATGTCAGAGCATTAGGCATAGGCTTCATCTAGGGGGAAGTGAGGATTCCATATGGTTGTGAACATGTGATGGATTCCAGCAAGGTGGTGAGTTTACTAGTAACTCGAGCAATTTGTTCAATGACCAATATGAGGTGGTGTATTTGATTATGAGTCACTTCTGGTATGATTTGTAACAAATTAATGAGGTGTAGAGAATTCTATTTACTTATCGGTGATCAACGGTTAAAATGAGGAAAGAAAAAAAATAAGTAGTTGTAGAGTTTACAGGTAATGAATTCCTCTAAGAGGCCTACATGCCATGTAATACGTAAGCCTACGGGCCTTGTAAGGGTTCCAACTCACCCTTTGAAAGGTGGATTATCAAAATCAATAAAAAATGTAGTCCTTCAAGCCTTTGGATGTAATTATTTGTAGAGTTTAAGGATGAAAAACCATGAATGTTTCTAGTTGGTAAAACTTGATGAACAAGGGTTGCGGTCTATATAAAGGGGGTGGGCACAATTTTATGAGTTACAAAACAATACATGTATTTATTCATCTAAATTTCTTTTGATTAATAATGATTTTACTTTGTACATCTAATGAAATTAATGTTTCAATGTCTTCTCTCATGGACTTATGATGTAAATCTAAACCATGTAAAACCAATATTTCATTTATATGATTTATTTTTTACTTTTAATTAATTTTTTTTGTTTGGAGTAAAAAGGGATTTATTTTGTGTTTCTTTCAGTGTAATAATTAGAAGGTGAATTTTTTTTCCAAGTTCTCAAACACTGAATTTTCCTAAGATTCCTTCCAGGGACCAATTTTACCATTGCATTCTTCTAGTGAAACATTTATAGTGTGTAAAATTATATTGGAATACATAAAAATTCATATAAAAGTAGTATGGAATTTTTATCAAAGGATATGTGATCTACTCAACAAACTCAAGAAACATTAACTTATTCATATCTATTTTTTGATTGAGTGGAATTTATTACATCGGAACGAGATAACATTTAAAGAGGGAAAAATATGAATAAAAAAAGTTTATGTGATGTATTTTAGTTACTCAAGGATGAATATAGAGGACTATATCATCTGAAAAGATATATAAAATCTATTAAATAATGTTAAGTTGGAGAAAATGGATAAAGAAAAATGATAAAGCCATGATATAAAGGTGTTGAGAGTTATAAGGATTTCATTATCCCATAATATGGAAGTTAACATTAGGGAAAATAATACTATACTAGAGTTAATATAATGCCAATAAAACATGAATTAGAATGTTTCAACATCAATAAAGTGTTCTTAATGTGATGTTTCTTTTATATTAGGATAGAAGAAGGGAGAAATTATTCTAACTATTGAAATAACTTCAACTTGATTAGGATATAGATTAAATCTATGAAGGTACAATTTATACGTGATTTGTGGGTGATATTATTTTTTTCATCATTACCAAAACCATGAGAGGGAATGTTAATGGATGTATTAACTCTAGTATGAGAGGTGAATTGATATTCAATGATACTAGGAACCTGATTCTGAATGGCAAGATTTTAATGAGGGATAATTATACATCTTATGGTGATGCATAAAATTTTGAAGCAAGAGTGCACTCACCTAATCAAATAAGTATAAGGTAATCATAAAGGAATTCAAGAGAGAGTATCATAGATAAATATACTATACCTAGGCTACTGTGATATCACTATATCATAATGGTTCATGTCAAGAATGGCTATAATGAGTGGAAAATAGGCTTTGGAATTCCAGCTTCTAAAGGATTAAATCTTGTTAATTCAACTAGACAAAATAGTGAAAATCCTATTGTGTGTGTCAACGCACTAGTAAAGTCATGAACCATATATTCTTGAGCATAATTCAACTATAATGTTGATAATGGATTCATAATCAATTATGTGTATGTAATATCTGGAAGAGTGAATCTATAATTTGATGAATCTCTTGGCATAGTGGGAAAGAAATATGTGAAAATATGGTTAATTAATGATAGTTCCTATGAGATGAAAGGGGATAGAATAGGTCTTCAGAAGAATATAATTTTAGTGGGAAGGTTGGGTAATGTTCTTTTGGGAACATATTTTACTGATATAGTATGAAAAATCACTCATGTATGATTATTCATAGATAAAGGTGTAAAATATTGCACATTGTATCCCACCAAAAGGATGGTGAGGGCTATAGTTTTCATATCTTCAACAATATGAAATTCAAATCTATGGAACTATTATCTAGTAAGACTAGGTGAGAAAGTTATGAATTTTCTTGAAGATAATGGAACTCTGAAGAAAAAAAATTAGATTTTCTGAGATTTGTGATTATTATAATTGGTAAACATCAAAAGGTGAGTTTTAATATTATCGGAAGAATGTTTAAAACTCAAAATCTAGATTTTGTGCATACAGATGTCTAGAGACCTACCCCAGTTAAATATTCCAGAGTTTCACAATAATTTTTTACATTTATTGATAAATAAATGAGTAAAGTATTTATATACTTCCTAAAACATATATCTGATGTGTTTGGAGTGTTCATGCAATGGAAATCTATGGTTTAAAGGGAGCTAGGTTATGATCTGAAATTCCTCATACCAGTCATATTACTCTGCTTGAACTCCAAACTAATTCCCACAACTCTCACTAATTACTTGTGAAAATGTTAGTATTCTAGTTAAAATATGAATCTTATGGAAGTAATTGGTACAAGGTGAGATTTCTTGTTAAACGTTTTAATAAAAAATAGGGATTTTAATTTTATAAAATCATTTCCTCTACAATTAAACATGCATCCATTTTAGATGTTTTGAGTTTCATTTCTTCTAAAGGAATAAATATGGAATAGATAAATGTGAAGATATATTTTCTCCATGGGATCTATAAGAGGAAATATACATGAAGCATCCCATTGGTTTTATGAAGCATTAGAATGAGGACTTGGTATGAACACTCAATGAAATTATATATGGGTTGAAACAATCTCTATTTTAATAGAATCAAAAATTATATTTCTTTCATAGATGATTAGGCTTTCATAAAGATAGAATCAGATTAGTGTTTTTCCCAAAATGATTATGGTGATGGGAATTCAATCATTTTATATGTATATGGATTACATACTTTCAGTGGGTCAAATAATCCAACAAATTTAGGAGATGAAGAATGTTTTATTGAGGATGTTTGAAATGAAAGATCTGGGAGAAGAAATTAAGATATTGGACTTGAGGATAGAGAAATATTATAAGACTTAAAGTTTGATCTTATTTCAAAAAGAGTATGTCTAGAAGATTGTATAAATGTTTACAATTATAGGATTAAAATCTATTTCAACTCTTCCATTTATCCCCTTCAAACGCATGAAGGAAAAAAAGTACCATGAACACAAGAAGATATAAAGCACGTGGATAGAATCATGTATGCTCCACCAGTATGAAGTCTTATGTATGCCATGGTGTGCACTCGACCAAATACTTCCCATACAGTGGGAGTTGTAAATAGCTTCATTTCAAATACAGGGAAATAACATTGGGGTGTTTTAAAGTATATTTTGATATATACTAAAGAATATAAGTACAACCCTATACTTTAGATATGATTATCCATTAGTTTAATATATTTACGTAGACTTTGGTAAAGACTCTCATTCATATAAAAGCAAAAATTGGGTATGTCTTTATATTTGGTGGGACTTTAGTTAGTTGGATGTTGAAGATAAATGGGTGTTTTCACTCTCCTTAATATATGTAAAATATGTGGTTGAAATATTAGAAATAAACAAAATTTAGTGGTTAAAATAAATTGTGAAGAACTCAAAAGCAACCAAGATAATGAATTACTATATTATTAAAATCAGAGTGTGGTAAATGGTGTGGCAATCCCCTGATATCCATGTTACCACCTAACATCACTCCCGACGACTATAACCATTCCATAAAGGAGGTCTTACAATATCATAGACATGCTCTCCCCGACAATATTGTGCAGATCGTTGATAATCACCACTTTTCTTCTAATGGTGATTTCCTTCTCTGGGAACCTGCCCCGAATGGCATCCTTGACTCCCAAAACTTCTACCAACATTATTTTTCTGATAGCGATTCTATTCTTCACTGGGTTAACCATTTTGATAAACCGTGGATCAAACCTTCTAGGCTTACTCTCATTTGGAGAATTGCCCATAATATATTACCCACTGAAGACTGTCTTCAAGTCTTTAGCATTCAACTTTGCTCCATTTGTCGCTTGTGTAATCAACACAGGGAAGATGCAGATCATCTTTTTTTGTCGTGTGCAACGGCTTCTGCTTTATGGAATTATGTTTTTGACTTATTTAATTGCAGATGGTCCCTTTCTGACACTATTTGTTTATTCCTTAACAAGTGCACTAGTTTTGTTTTCTCTCCTCAGGTTAAAAATCTTCTGCTTACGGCGGTGGAAGAACTGCTACATGTGATCTGGTATGCTAGAAATGACATCATTCATAATAAGCGCTCATTTAGTTTAATTGCAGGTAAATATCGAATTCTCATTGCGATTCAAGAAGCTGCTTCCATTCAAAAAGACTGTTGCACCAACTCGGTGGGTGATTTTGAGATCCTTCGTCACCTCCGTGTGCCCGGCGTCTTCCCTCGGACCAAACGATCATTTGAAGTTTTCTGGCAAGCTCCGATGTCGGGATGGATCAAGGTAAATGTTGACGGTGCCTCCAAGGGTAACCCAGGACCGGCTGGTTGTGGTGCTATTTTTCGCGACTCGGCTGGTCTTTGCCAGGGTTGCTTCTATGCTGGCTGTGGACATTCCTCCTCCCTGGAAGCGGAGATGATGGGTGTCATCCACGCCGTTGATTTTGCCCATCAAAGAGGCTGGAAAAAACTCTGGATTGAAAGTGACTCTACTACCATCATCCATGCCATCTGGAATGGTACCATTCATCTGGCTTGGTCTCTCACCACTCTTTGGATGAATTGTCTCAACTCCTTACATGGGATTGACTACATAGCCACTCACGCCTATCGGGAAGCGAATACTGTTGCTGATGCTCTTGCCAACAAAGGCATTCATCAGTCCCTGACTTGGCTGGCCTCCTTACCTGCTGAGTTTTATTCTCTGTTTGACAGAGATTGTAAAAGAATTCCATCTTTTCGCCTCTTGTAACTTTTTGCTTATTAATAAAAAGCCTTTTACCTTTAAAAAATAAAAAAAAAGTATAAAAATATAATGTTCCATGTGAAGGTGAATCACATTGACCTGAAGTACCATTTCATCTCAAAATTTATTAAGGATCGACGATTGATTTATATAAGATAATTGGATAACATAATCCATGGGATATGTTCCTAGAAATATTATTCTAAAAATATTGAGGTAGTGTTGTGCCTCATTAATACTTAGGTAAATGAAAGAATAATGAAGAGAAGTGTTTCATGCATCTGAAGTATTGTGGGTAATGTTTTATAAAGTGTTACATGATGTTGTGACATGCTTGAAGTAGTTTTCAAGTGGGAAATTGTTACAATTATGAATAATATTCTTAAATTGGAGTAAGTTTACTTGATAGATAAACTCTTAAAGTATCTTCAACTATCTTAGAGTAGCTACATTAGGCTTTATCTAGGTTATAGTGAGCTGTTCAGAAGTTTATGAACATCCTATAGATACCACCATGGTGGTCATTTGACCATAAATTCAAACAACTATTGTAATCAGGAGTATAAGATAGTTTCTTTATTTTTAATCAATTCTAATAGTATTTTTAAAAATTTAGTGAGATGTGAGGTACAATATTGATATACCAGTGATCAGAGATCAATCCAAAGAAAGAAATAGTGAATCTATAGTCACACAATACAATAGATGGATGACTGCAAATGATGAAGGTTAGTGAAACTAGATGAGAAGGTAAAACCAATTTACTGAGGTATTATAAAAATACTTTGATTCAGTGACTTATGGGTTCTTTGAAATTATAGTGGTTATACTTTGTACTTATGATAAAATAAAATCTTCAATGCCTTGTCTTGTGGATGTAGGATGTAAATATGAAAATGTATTTTAATTTGTTTAATTTATACTTCACTTGAATGTATGTGTGAGTTTAGAGTAGACAAGGATTGATTGTGTATTGGATTCATTATTGTGATTTGGGTGAATCATTTTTCATCCAAGTTTTGGTACACTAAATTTCTAGAGGATTCCTACTAGTGACCTATTTCCACCAGTGTGGTCTTACAATGCCTAATTTATAATTTGAGAAATTTCAGTGGAGTTCTCAATAAATTTAAATTAAATTTAAAAAAATGTAAATGGAATTTTATATGGGGTAGAAAATATATTATATTTTTGTAAATGGTTTAATTATATTTTTATTTAATATTGAAATATTTCTTAATTTTAAAATAAAATTTGATTGTTGATAAATGATTAAGGTATCTAAAAAAGGCTTTATATATTTGTTATGTGCTTTAATTTTGTAAATATATAAGTAAATTATAAAAAAATTAAAACACAATTATTCTCTATTTTTATAGGGGTTTTCATATTATACAATATGATTAAATACATGAGTTTCCATTATATATTTTAATATGTATTTGTGTTTTGATATTATAAAATTGTGATATTATTATGTTTTTTTTTTCAAAGACTATGTGTTTCATTGTGTGTGAATATAAATCCTTGAGTTAGGATATGGTATAAGCTTGTGATTTTCAAGATGTTGGATAATATTTGTGTTTGGATGCGATGTGACTTTTACTTGTGTTTGGATAATCCTTGACTTAATTAATGATGAGATTAGCCATGAGTTTGGTTGTCCAATGATTTTGGAAAAATATATTTTATCCATTTTTGTATATATTGTGATTTTTCTTCTATATATTGATCCCTACGTTCAGATATTCCATGATATATTTTATATGGGAGATATATTTTGTATTTTTTAGGTAATGTATTTAACTAATATCCAGATTTATTCCATGGTTTTTTCAAGTCATGTGTTCTTCCATGGTACTAATTGAGTTAATAATTTTTCTATGATTTCTTTGATAAATAATTTGGTTTTATGCTTACATTTTTCAATGTATGTAAAAGATGTTGACATGGTGTATTGGAATGCAATTGATAATGTTTAATTAGTAATGACTATTCATGTTAAATTCATAGAATTATATTCCATGGTAAACATATCATATAGTTACAATATACTAGATTTTTTGGACTCTAGTGGCATCCAAGTGATATTTACATCTCAAACCATGTATGTACACATCTTATAATGTGAATACTTCACTCATGTCCATTAAATAATGGTAAAGGACTCAACATAGTTGGGAAGTGGTGGATGAAATCATTATGAATGTATATGGATGATTTTGGAGCTTATGTAGTGGGGTTAAATTTCAAATTTTATTTGTATTTTTTTAACTTATTGTACTGAGATGTAGGTTTCCCAATTATATCTTTTATATGATTATTTTATGAAAATAGGGAATTATTGTGATTAATTTTATAGATTTATTGATATTTCATTGTAGTAGTTACCACTATAATTTTTTATTATGTTTATTAAAATTTATTTTATGTGATTGTCCATTAAAAGACTAATCTATCCTCAAGCGATACTTTTGACCATTTATTTTTAGGTCACCAGCCTCTGGTGACTAGGTAGTGCACTTAAAACCATGTGGTGTTTCACCTCAATGGATTGGTCATTCTAGGGATGGATATTATAAAATTTTATTTGGGAATTATTTTCCTTTATATTATTTTAATATCTAGTAAAAGGTATAAAATATATTAAATACAATACTTCTATGTAAAAACTATATATTCATTTCTTGTCAACATAATTATAGTATAAGTTCGTGACACTAGAGAAGTATGGAATTGGATTGATTTGTTTTTATGAGTTAAAATTTCATGATTTTTAACAAATTAATTTTGGGAATAATTAAATTTACTTAGGTTAAATGTGAATAATGGGGTGTCCATGTATCACCTTTTCACATAATGGAAGGTAATATGAGTGAATATATGCAATTATAATTCATCATAAATTTATTTTATAAATTTTATTTAAAATACTGATTTAAAAATTGATAATATAATATGTTTTTATGGAATATATTATTAATAAAAACTTTTAAAAATAAGATCAAGGAGTTTTATTGTATAATGTGATGAATTTAATCTAATTTGATTTATTACTTGGTGTATATGTGTAGTAAATGAAATTTTTTTTCTTTATTTGATGGTAGGTGTTGGAATTTCATTGTGATTTCTGATTTAATTGTGTATAGATATGAAAACAAAGAAATATTTGGGGTAAATAAATAAGTTTATGTGAAACATGAGTGATGAATTCATGAGAATCAGAAGGGGAATGAATCATTATACACCTAAGGATACTACAATGAATATTTTGACCTCATGTTTCCTTTTTGTGTTCTTAAAAATCTATAAAGATATATGATAAATGTATAAAATAAGACAGTGTATGAAATTATCTAAAACTTTTATATTTAACTCTTGTATTTAGAGGATATATATGTTTACAAGGACTAAGAAGTGGATGGAGGGTATTTTCAATATTTTTTATTGGATTTATAATCATGATATGGGGAAAGTGAAGATAAAAGGTTATATGAGAGATGGGATAGTATTAACATCATATTTTATTCCTTCCATAGATGTAAAGAGTAGACGAGGTGGCATGGGAGGAATTCTAGGAATTTTTTATGAAAATATTTTCATTGAGACACGTAGGATGGACATGAGGTTGGATCTTATAGTTTTGAGGTAGAGGGAATGAATTTTCTTGATTATAAAGATAAATTAATTTATTTTACTCACTTTTATTCTACTATGTGAGGTGATAATAAATCAAAGGATCAATAGTTCAAGTATGGCTTATACTCACATCATCAGTCATATGTGAGTGTGTTTTTATTAACTTCTTATGGTAAGGTTTTAAATAAAGATAATGTAGTATATAATTATCAAACAGTAATACTAAGGGTATTTATGAGTATTGGTAGATTAACTAGAGGAAATAAGAGGAAATTTAGGGAATTTTACCTCATTGATCATTGATTAGTGAGCTAGGGGAATGATTTTTCTTCTCCTTCTTCTTATAAAGAATATATATTAGGTTATTATCAGTGTGGTTGTGAAATAAATACTCAATACTTTTCATCATCTAATTTGAATGAGTATAGATCTTATGGGAACATTGGTAATTTTTATAAGTTTTGTTGGAAAACTATCCATAGAATTCAAAGGTGATATTTTTAATCTATTAAATCATATCTTTATTTAACTAAGGTATATCAATAGAGTGGTAGATTGATTTCATCTGGGATGTCCATCCAAGGGTGTTCCTAGATTGTTCAAATTCATCCTTATTAAGGTTTCACAACTCAAAGTAGCTAGGGATTTTGGGATGGGAACATAGATAAGGTTCTACTCAGTTTTTTTAGATGATTAGGTACCAATGGATATTGGTGTAGGATCTTATATGGTTTAAGGTTGGAATATATTCTACTATAAATTTTCTAGTGTTTTATTTAATATAATTTCATATTATTATTTTATTATAGATATTCTTGTTTATGAGTTTGGTTTAACTGTAGAGTCAGTATATTGGATGGTGACCATTGAAAGTATACTATAGAGAAAGACTAAGATTATTATTATATTTATTTCTTATCCAATCATAATCAATGAGTTTATAAATATTTATATATTTTAAGCTTTAGGGATGTTAATCATTGATATGATTCTGGGAGTGAACTATTTGATATATTATAATACCTAAAGAGACTATTTCCATAGATGGATGACATTATTTCCTTATAATGATGTTTTTTTCTTTATTGTGAGTAGAATATTTATTCTAGTTAAAATTATTCAGATTTCTAGCAGTTAAAGACTATTACTTCTTCAATGGTAGGAGTGGTACTGGGTGTGTTATGGAGGTATAGTGGTATTATTTTTCAAATTGTTGTTGGTCATTTTCCTAATGTTTTTCAAGAATATTTATTCAGGCTACCTATTGAAATATAGATAGATATCATTATTGATATGGTACTTAGTACTAAGTTCATTTATATCCCTCTATATAACTTAGATTATAACGAGTTTAAAGAATTGAAAATTTTATTATATGATCTTAAATTTAATGGTTTTATTAGGAATAGGATTTCTCGTCAAGGTGATACTTTGTGTTTTCACCAAGAATGTATACATGTATCAAAATACAAATCAATTATAGATTAATAATTTATATCCTTTACCATGGATTAAATAATATTTGACTAGTTAATAAGATACTATTGGATATTTAATATTGATTTTTGGTTAGGTTATCATCAATCCCGAGTGTGGGATATGGATATGTCAAATACAGGTTTTCAATATAGGAATTGGAATTATTAATTATTAATTATTTTATTTGATATGATCAATGTGTCATCTATGTTTATTGAATTAATGAATTGGATATTTTATCTTTAAATAGACTCATTCATGATTATATTCAATAATGATATATTAATGTATTTATAATATCATAAGAATCATGGTAAGATATAATATTAGATGCATTATAGATATATAAACATTATTCCAAGTAATCTGAATGCAACATTTATATTCGAGGGGTGAAATTCTCTAGGTATATTGCATCGAAATTATGTATTTCTTCAAATCCTTATAATGTGTGGGAAGTGATATCTTGAGGAGTACCCAAGAATTAATTTGAGATTCAGAGTGTTCTATAACACTCCATGTATTATCAATAGTATATTTAGGAATTCTATGATTTTTAGAGTTGATGATATCATTGAATAAAAAAAATTAAATTCTTTTGTGATGATAAATACAATGTGACATTTTCTGAATTGGAGATAAGGTTGAAATTAAAACCCATTTTTTATTTATTTGAGTTGAGTATTCATTAGAAGATGTATTTAGATGCGTAAGGAGTGGGTTTGGGTGGTTTATTAATGCAAAATGGGTTATTTGTATCTTAAGTATCTAGTAAAGTTTGGCATTGTTACAAGAATTACCAAACTATTGATCTTGGGTTGGTAAGATTTGTCCATGGGTTGGAATAGTAGTGGAATTTTTTATTTGGGTATAGAGTTTAATTGTACACTAACTACAAGATATTAAACAATATTATCTCTAAACAGGATTTTAACCATGGGTAGAGTAGTTGGGTGGAATATGTTTAGTCATTTGAAGATGAGATAGTGTATTCTACTATTATAGGTAATGTGGTAGAAGACATGTTGAGTTAGAAATCTACATTATTAGATATTTGGGAATTTAATGATGAATGGTATCTAATGAATTTCTTCTCATAGATACATTTTTATGTGTTATGGGATTAACTATGTTTGGATTTAGAAATATTCTTTGTTACATAATCTTTGATTAAGTGGGTAAGGAGAATCAAATTTCAGACATAAAGTATTAGGTCAATCATAAAAATATATATGGTAGGGAGTAGGTATTAGATTGACCTTGATTTTTGATTATATCTTGTATATTCATAGATACCATATGGTTCCCTAATTTATAGTACAATAGGTTATGTTTGATTTTTATTTCAATCATTTGAAATTTTAGACTAGTATGACCATGATTTATCATAGAATTAAGTGTCACTTTTGGTATCCAAAAATAAAGAGGGATATACCTAATTTTATCTCATGATTCTTTACTTATCAATACGTAAATATGTAGTATCAATGTCTTATAGGTATATGTTAGAAATTTCCTATTCAAATTTATAAATGGGATGAGGTTATGATATATTCTATGATGGGTGTTTTATAATAAACTAGAGAGGGAGATTTAGTTTGGGAGGTGGTGTTCACCTTATGAATGTTTTTTGTTTATTTCTAATTTAGAATAATGAAACATTTGATTAAATAAAAATTAATATGTGTAATATATTTTTAGACTTAATGGAGTTGCTGGTATAATTTTGTCTCACTAAAATATTAGTCACACATCTTTATTTTTTCAAGGGTTGTAGAGGGTTTATGTACTCAGATAGAGCTAAGTATTGTGTTTTATCCACTAACTAATAGGACATCTGAGCATACTATCTATATTTTAATGTATTTTTTTTAAGAGTGTATTTTATATTTCATCGATTCCTGTCAGTAGTATCTATATTTGGTAATTTATCCTATAATAATAGTTAGCATATATCTATTTAGATCGAAAAATTTAAGACTTTGTATGGGAAAATATATGAATATTGTTTGTTCTAGATATATATGGGTGATTCACCTTAGATTTGACCTAGCATTGTGAAGGATAAAACTAATAAATATTATTTTATAAATAATATTGAAGTTTTTGATTTTAGTGTGAAGAAATCATATATGGACAAGTAATGATAACATTAGGGAATATTTTTGGGGGATCATGTTTTACTTTTTTTCTCATCTGGATTGAGACACTAGTGTTTAAAAGAGTAGGGGATGTTTTAACCTTATTTTGTAGTCCCATTTTAGGAACTTGAGATGATTATCTAGGTTGCATATCAGTTGTTTTTACATATGTGGTTTATCTAAATGCATGATTCATTTAATGTATTTCATCCAATAATATAAAAACAATATCCATATCTTGTGATTCATTTAGATAATATTAAGTTATAGGTGGATGTTTCTTTTATTTAAAATATAGTGTATGTACTTATCATAAAAAGAAGAATTTATAGTGGAATAGCATGCTACATGTCCATTTATTAGGGTTATATGGTCACATTTAGGAACAAAACATGGGAGTGTAAAGGGGACATGAGGTCTCAGTGGTCGGAGGACTTCACTAAAGATTATCAGTGATGCCTCTTAATGATGAGAAGCCTTATGGTGGTAATTTAATAATAATTATAGGTTTTAAGGTGCATAATTATTTTTTTACATCTGAATTTATTTAGTTTTTGGTGTTCTAAAAGAATAAGAAGTATTTTTAAAGTAATTTGAAGGGTGGTATTGTTGTTTTAAAGTAGGAGATACCATTGGGTACCTGATGGGGGTGTACCAGGTACGTGACAGTTGGGATAGAAGATGATTCTAGTTTTTCATCAACCAATTGAAAGTTGGTGGCTCACATTTTTTGTCCCATAATTATGCACTTGGTTCATAACGAATTTTCCTAGAAACATTTTTAATAGATCATTTTGGCCATTTTTTTAATGGGGTTTAGAAAATAAATCCTCAATATGAACTAAGAATGAATAGTGTTTCACCTAAAATTTGTTAAATTCTATCAAGCTCTCTTAAAATTTGTATTTATTTAGGAATTTTGATATATTTTTGGAATTTAGCTCAGGATTGATATTTAATCATATTACATTTGATTATTTTTAATTATGATGAGGTTTTAATTTTGGTATTCTTTTAATCCATATGTCTCTCCTTTTTTGGGTAAATTTATTATGTCTAGTAAGTTTGGATTTATTCTATATTTAATCTATATGTATGTGGTTGATTTATCACTAATAAGGTGATCTCAATCATTTTTAAGTATTTAATTTACTATTACTTTTTTATTTTACTAATATGATGCATGGGTTTGACTTTTTGGTGGATAGGTGGTCTAAAAATGGAAATTAATTCAAGAAGAAATTAATTATATGAATTGTTGTTATTTAATTAAGTATATTACACATGATTTATGACTACAAATATGTGTTTATTGATTAGGTAACAAGAGTTAATTTTTATAAAATAAAATTAATGATGGATTAACAATATTAGTGATGATAGAATATTACATATAGATTTTATAGGATTGAAATTCTACTTTACATGATAAAAATCATTGATAATGATATATTTAATGGTTTTTAGTGATATGAAAATAATTTATGACGTCAAATGTCGTGTTATAAAGTAAAAATGGATAAATTGGAATGAAAAAGAGTTTTAAATCAAATTTTCTATATTTTTTGTATCTTAATTATTCTATAATTTTAATAAAGGGATTTATGAAACAATTATTGATTAATAATGTTGAGATATAAATTTGAATGATTTTTTAATGAATATAAATAGAATTTTATAAGCATGAAAACTATTTTATATTTCAAATTTCATGTCTATAGGTAACATGATGTTTTGGAAAAAAATGGATTCTATGATTATACTAAAGGACCCATACCTAGTGTAAATCATATAAATATTTTACGATTTTTAAAAAAATAATATAAACCTGAAGAAATAAACTAAATTATTCATATCATCATACATAATACATAATTAACGATTTAAAAAATAGATAGAGAAATTTATTTTTTATTTTATTTCCCATCATTACTGATTTCAAAAATATAATTTTACAAAAATGATAAAGATCTTGTTTCTTTAAGAATAAAACTTAAAATTCCACTAAAAACATCTAAATTTGTTCCCAAAAGCATGGAGAATCAATTTTTATATCTCATGTGGTAACACAAGGGAATCAATTTTTTCAAATTTTTTGTTCTATATCATATATAAAAATCTCTTACTTCCTCCCTTTAGAAACTTGGGATATGTTGGAAGATTATCTCTAAATATCTCTCTAGTTTATAAAAGTAGAATCAGAGAAAATGAGATTCACTTTTTGAACAAATTATAAATTTTATTATTTATACATAAGTTAAATTCAAATAATTTCACTTATTCTATTTTATTTTAATTTAATATAAACAAAAACCTCAGGTCCCCCCTGCCCCCTTAAAATAATAATAAAATAATTATTATTATTTTGAGATGTATTAATATAATAACATTTTTTAAAAAATATTTATTTATTAATATAAATGATATAAAATATATATTTATTGAATCATTAAATAAATCCAAATTATCCCATAAATATTATGAAACCTTGAATAATAAAATAATTTTTATTTGATAAAATAAATATAATATTCACTAAAATTGTGAATAAATATTTTTTCACTTAAATTATAAATCGATAAATTAATAATATATTCATGTTTATCTTGTGAAAAAATAAGAGATAAAATACAAATCACTTATTCTTAACGTGAATATTCATTTGATTGAATTTATAATAAATATAACATGAATAAATATAATTTCAAAAACTAGGAATAAATTTATTCTTGATCATAGATTTGATTAAATCCAATGTGACTATAATTATTCTTAGTGTACATCCCTCTCAGAAGCATTCTTAGTGGCAGTAGGTTTAACCCACAACCAAGAGTGGTATGTGGAAATAAGGAATAAACCTTTTGGAGAAAAGGATAATTCATTGTAGCATTAATGAAAACCTTCATATAAACTCTACTATTTAATATAATCCCTTTTTCAATTGATATATTGTCAACAAATATTCATACATTTTCATCATTCTTTCTTTTTTATTTATCTTTCATTGACTTTCTAAGATGGAATTTTCTATAAACTAGCATGGTCATCGATTTTAGTCAAAGGCTTCAATCTAAATCAAAGAGATAAAGATATATTTTTTCATTACATGGAAGTGAAAAATTATATCTTCACTATTTATTCAATTCCATACCTATCATGAAATAATTAACCCAAGTTACTTCACTACAAGTAAATACATCATGGTTTTAATTATGCATCTAAGTACTAAAATTATAGTACACATTGATAATGATCTAAAGTCTAAGGACTAAAAGACATAATAATAAATAGGTACATTAAATGAAACATATTAATTATATGGTTTTATTATTGGTGGATATTTTCTAAAGACCTCCCTTATCTAAGATCAATATGTGTGAAATTAATGATAATAAGTTTAAATGATTTTGATCCCCTGAAAAATGATTGGCATTCATTATCTATATATTATAAAAATGATGTGTATACACATATTAAATAGCTTTAAGAATATCATCATGGATCTCTGGGTTATTATTATTGTGAGTAACTGTTATAACCTATTGATTTAACAAATAATTTAATGAAATTATCACATAAATCATACTGGACTAAATTCATAAGCAGATAAGAATGTGGTATCATAATAAATAATAAGTGATAAAATTGGTTCTATAGAACCAAATCCAGTAAACTACCTCTTTAAAAAGATCTAGATGGTAACATTTATCAAATAGTTAGCTCTCAAATGATATTTATAATTATGCTAATGGTTTTCTTTCTCCATTGGTACTACCATAGTGAACTATGAGGCCATACTGCTAAGTATGACGTCATCTCCTTGAGAAAAAATTATCAAGAGATTATATTTCAAAAATATTTACATACTTCTTCTTTAGATACATTATAATCTATGATATATGTGTTTTTTTAGAAACTTTAATAATGAGATACGTTGAAATTCTCGTGTTTAATATATTATCATTATCATAACCATTATATCTCATTGAATTGGTCATTATAAAAATAGCATATGTGTATTTCCTCACAACAAGTTCCTTGTTATATCCATATACTAGGAATATATACTCTTGAAAACTATATTACCTTAGGATAGTTTTAACTACTCCTCAATATAGCTCTCCTGGATAAATTAGTACATAATAGGGTATACATGATAAATCCAATCATTGAAGTGAAATTAATTATACTCATTTTCTATGCCATGTGTCATAGAAAATAATCCAATATTTATTTATCCATCCCATGTATTTCAATAAAATTTCAATTTATATAATTAAACTTATTTTAAACATCCTCTTAGTTATATATGTGTAAATCCTCTACCTATTTTATAAAGAAACATTTATTTAACCAAGTCTTAACTTATTACAATACTTGTGTTTCATTTCCATTAACAATATTCTCTTTTAATATATTACTAGAAAAACTCTAGCACTCCCAATAAAATTTTATACAAATGTAGCTCACATTCATTTTTAATTAAATTAAATTCTCTTATGGATTTACGAAAATAACCATTATATAATGGTTAGTTTTTATTTACTAAATCTTATAAGATTGTGTTTCATTATCCATAATAAATAATGTTCCACTTTTCGTTGTGGAAGAAAAACATATCTATCTTTTTCTCTAATATCCCAAACTAATGTATGAAATATGTTTTGAAAAACTCCTCTCACTGAACCTTGTAGAGTTTTTTTTCTATGTTGAATCTTATGAATCTTGATCCTTGAATTCATTAAATTCCATCTTACTCCCACTATCTCTTTTAGATTTAGGATCCCATTTTTGAAATATGGATTTTCTATCTATATTTACTCTTATATTTTTTATACAATATAAAGATTCACTTTGTGTCTTGTAATTCAATTATGTTTCCTTGAATTAACTTGATAAATTATTTATATCTCTCTATAAGTTTATAGTATAGCCTAGGTTTTCGTTTTATACTATAACTCATAAAAGTTCCCATTTATCGCTTTGGTTCACACACATGGATAATTTTTTATGTCTCTATTTTTAATTCATGTTCATAAATGGATTGTGGAAGAATTATATGGATCAACATCTATATAAATATATTGAATAAGATATAGTTAAATTTGTTATGTTTTTGGAATTGATGAACTTTTGGTTAAGATGTTATATGCATCAGACTAATTGAGTTTTATTCAACACTATGTCAAATTTATGTTATACTTTACTTTAATATTCTATATACATCTTAAAGTAATTTTATGTATGAATCTTCAAGTAGATATATACATATAAATTAATTCTATTAGAAAATTAATTAATTATAAGAATATAGCACTATCTTCTTATAGAAAATATCCCACATATAACTATGTGCACTAATTCTAGAAGCTCTATGGATATTTCACCTTTAAATTTAAAAGGTAATTTAATCATTTTTTTTATACAAGAATAACAAAATAACCTATATCTTTTAACAATAAATACTCTAACTACCCTCATTGGTTTAACTATATCCAATTCTTATAATTTACATTAATATGTTAACCATGAAACATCTATGTGTAATAAGATTTACATGAATTTAAATCATTTTTTATTTGAAACATATTAGTTACCAATTCAAGTATATATTTAAACTATTATTTATACGGTTCATACCATAAAATATGTTGTTCTTTTGTTTCTAAATTTGAAATAATTACCCTTGTTTCTAAACATAACATATAAATAATGTTTTTTATAATAAATATATAACAATAGATTAAAAAATGAGAATTATTCCACTTGGAAACATATAATAGGTAATAATCTATAACTAATGTATTAATCCTATCCATATAGACATTTTGAATATCCAATTCACTTATAAATATCTTTTATAATCTACATGGTTCATGAATATGGATAAAAATTTATGAGTCACAAACTTTATCTAGTACCCAAATTTTATAATCTTAATGATGGATTTATTGATGAATTTAATCAAATATTCATTTTTCTTCTTTATTGCACTATAATTCTTCTCCATTGTCCTTTAATACCATATTTAAAACAAAAAGGCTCCTACTTTTTTCTCCTTAACTTTTTTTTTTCTTCTTAGAATAATATTACATATAAATCATTGAAATTGACTCAATGATAAGTCTCTTAGACTTTACCTTCTTGTTCACCAGAAGAATTGAATATTTTTCTTTCCTTATAATTTTATATTATTGGAAAACAATATCCAAAATAAAAAATAATAATTTTCTATATATAATTAATTTGATAGTTATCAATGAACTAAAGAAACTATATGGTTTGGATGAAATAATGATAATAAATGATAAATATTTATAGGGCTTAAAATCCAATTGTATTAATCATTTTGTCTACCCTATCATTTTAAGAGCATAAAGAACAGCTCAGATTCATTTTTCTAACTTTCATGTGAATGAAAAACTGATGATATCATTTCTTTCTTTTCTTGTTTTCTCCAAACATGGATATTCAAGAAGTTGGTATTCTAGAAAATAATATTTCCTTTATTCATATAGTATGATATGAATGTTGGTGTACCAATCCTGGACATTTAAACTAGTTAGGATGTTCTCTTTAGCCAAGATAGATCACAGTGATAATATGTTCATGATATTACTTTCTATTATCTACAAAGAATAAAATATCAAATTAATATTATATCTTAATTTCCAATTTAGACATTACGAATTAATAAATTGTTTATATATCTTTTTATTTTATTAAATATTCATAACCCTAACAATAGGATTAATAATACCCATTCACTAGTATATTATAGTGGAAAGGATCCATATTTCCCTTATTATGGAACATAAAATTGACCTTAAATAGTACACAAATGTATTTAGGTAGGTTTTATCATTTCTAGATATATCAACCCTCAGTACCTTTATTTTATAAATGAACTTCCAAATCCTTAAATCCTCTACTTATATTTACTTAATGTTATCCTTGAAATTCCATCAAGTGAGCTATGGAAAAAATTATTTCTAATTTGGTTACTATCATTATAACATTCCAATTATTAGAAAATTTTCTGAATATATTTTGATTTGAACCTCAATAGATGTTTTAATTCTAAATTAAATGATGGACGGTTGGTTTTGAAATAATATTTTCATTTAAGGGGTTTTAATTAATCTTGTGTATGAAATCCATATTTGCGGAAAATGTTCAATAATTATGTTGTATATTCACTAAAAATTGTGAATTTTGTTGTATAAATCAATTATATCATAACCCATGATATGTATATGATTTGTATAAAAAATAATAACATCATGTATATAATAATGTGTGTGATAACTATTTTAATTCATAAAATATGATTGTGGTTTATGATATATGATATAGGGTGCATGTGTTACTTACAAATTTAAAAATGATCTAACATTAGTTATAATTAATTAAGATATATTGTTTATGTATTAGTAATTAAAATTATGATTGATGAAATAGTTGATAATCATAACCATCCAATTCTCATATGTTATGAGTAATTTATGGTGGTTATAAAATGTTGGAAGCCAACGCTTCAACTCGTTCATTAAATGATTTGAGTCTATATAAAGGATGTGATTCTTCACATATATTTCATAACTAGTTATTTCATCAAACTTTAAAAAAAATTCTTTAGAATGAAAATTAATTTCATACTTTTATAGTGTAAAAATATATTTCCCATATAGTGATGTGAAGGCTATCATGGGCCCTGGATATAGAATTTATGAAAACCTAGAATATATAGTAGTGGAAGACTAGGGTTGTATCTCAAGGTGTTTGGACAAGATCATCACTATCCTATCACATTATTAATGTTTTTTTATTTATTTTCTATTATTTTAAAATCAATAAATTAGAGAGTTGAATCCACCAATATGAAATCAAATAGAAATGAATAAAATAATTAATTTGGGAAAGGATATTTCCATGGATTCAACTTCGTGATCCTTAATTGTCTCACATCCTTGATCTTATATCATATACTTTTCATGTTCCAACTGGATAGAAAAATACTCACCTAATAGATCAATTGAATTAACTTCATGCTAATGGATAATCCCTAAGTAATCAACTCATGAATCACAAAAATAAACCACTATCATTAATCCATCCACTAATCAAACCATGGATCCCAATCATAGATCTTTGATCTATACATAGGAGAGGAAATAGTTTCCCTTAGTGTGGAAGGAAATGGGAAAGAAAGAATCATAATGTATAATAATCTCTTAAAACCCTCACTCTCCCAATAAACTTAGAATAAAATAGATAGAGCAAGACCAAGGGTGTGGACTCTAGTTTACTTTTTTCATTTAGTGTTTTATCCTTGAGTTAAACTCTAATAATTTATATGAGATTTAGAATCTCCATTAATTCACAATAGAAGGAACACGAAGCAAGGGGGAGAAGATAGCAACACAAAAAATAAATATAATGAATTAAAATTTAAATATAGAATACATATTATAAAATAAAGTATAGGTCAAATTCCATAGACTTAATTCCATTAAAATATAAGAGTCGGATATTTATGACATTGTCTCATGACCTTCTTCCTATTACTTAGTTTTCAGTTCAATGTGCTTTAGAATAACTCTTCCTTGTATAGTTGACACATTACTATCTTAAGGTTTACGATTGATAAATCTAGTCATCTTAAATATTTAAAATTTTCTAGAAATTCTTCTCATTATCTCCTTCTCCTTCATCAACTTGATAACCCCCACATGATTAGTTTTTTAGACCTCTCCCTTATTTTTTTAAAATAGATAATAATGTTTTATGTTAGTTCAATACTTTCAATTTTGAGAAATTCATTTTTGTTTTTCATTCAAGTACTCATACATAGCTCTTAGTGACCATGATGTGTAAAACTGGCCATAGATGTGACCCTTATAAGGCTCCATTCACCTTTATATAGCCTTTTAAACATTTTAATTAACCCTAAGAAATGCATTGTGTGTTCCTTATGTAGCCTTTGGAGCCTTTTGATTCCCTTACATAGTGGTACAAGTACCTTGACATAGCCACTAGATTGTACCTTTTACTTTTATATAGCCTTATTGATGTTACCCTTATATAACTTTTATATCCATCGGAGTAACTTTACATAGATTTTGGACCCCAAACTTTACCCTAGATTATCCTTTAGAAAAATTAATTTACCTTTACACAGGTTTTCTTAGCCTTTACATAGGTGGAAATATCATACATCTTGGGAAAAGTCTTTATGGAGGAGATGAGATATCATATATGGATGCAGTTAGAAATTTTTCAAAGTCAATTATATTGCTAGGTTTCAATTCTCTTACAAGTGGTGAAATCTCCTACACATGTTTAAATTTTTATTATATGGAAACAAAAATAATTTTTCAAAGGAAATTATTTGAAAGACCTTCTTGAAATCTTCTACTCATGGTGAATCCTCTTACAAGTAGTAAATTATTTTATGGGGTTGGGGAAGAAAGTGGAAATGTAAATTCTCTTACTATTGGGACCAAGTTGGTTGAAGCTGGTTTTTTTATGATGAAATAAGTTATGTGATGAATGTTTTTTATTTTATTTTTTCAATATAAGAAATAATATTACTTTGTTAGTTTTGGTGATAAGTTGAAGTAGTCCCAGACTTTGAATATTGAACACATATTTCTTAAGAAAGTCCATCAGGTGATTTTTTATGTTCTGAAGGTGACTTCTCGGTGAAATTGTTTTCAAACTCATATTTTTACAGAATTGAATTTTTCATAATATAGTGGTAATATGTACCAAATATTGAATGTATTTAGATATGTTTGATAAAAAATATGACAATGGTTTTCTATGATAAATGTTCTTGAAATCATAAGTTAATTATTAACTTGTGATCCAAGATTTGTAAATGAAAGGGGTTGAAAATGTGTTTGAGAAAAGAAGAAATGAGATGATAATCTCTGGTGTTTTTATAATATTGAATTTTTATAGTCACATATCATCAGAACGATAATCATCGAATGCAGAAGTTTTTTAGAGACAGGTAGTGTAAATTTTTTAAATCTATAAGTTTAAAAAAATTGATCAAACAGTACATCAGATGGACCAATCCATTTGTTAAACCATGTCATATAATCAACCATTAAATGATGAGTTGTTTACAAAAAAAAAATAGTCACTGCTAATATTATTCCATTGGAAAAAATGGACCATCAATACATCAAACAAGTGTTTGGCACTGATAAAGAAACATATGTATAGTTCCATCATAGGAGAGTCATTAGAATACCAAAATCATATCGGTTGAACCAGAGTTTTTGATTAGGAATGAGAAGTGTTTTAGAGACTGATTCGGCAGGTGAGAATTTGATACCATTCATCTAATGATCTACATGACATAAATAATTAATAGTATATGTGGTTTAGTCATTTTGAAGAGTTTTTAAATAAATAAATAAAGTTGATGAAAAGGGGTTCTGAAGTATTTAGATTTTTAAATTATGTTTATGATAAAAAAGTTGTCCTAAAAAATACAATCAAACTACTAAAGTGATTAAGTAGAAATCCGGACTAAATAGAATAGTTCTGTAAGAAACTAATATCTAAATTATTTTTCGTAATTTTTTCAACCATTTTTAGTTGGCACAAAGAATCAGACTTATTAATCCCTTATTTTTTTATCTTTATTTCATCGAGAGAAAAGGAGATAGAGTTAAAAGTTGTGAATATATGATTCATCAGACAATATTTTCATAATAAAGTTCATCGGACTAAATATAAGGTAGAAAAAACTATAGGAGTCAACCAATAAACAGAGATCAAAGACAAATGATAAAAATGAATAATTGTTTGTAAATTCAAAGATGACTGGTGTTTTGAGAAGATTCAAAATTATTTAAGGACAATATTGAAGATTTGAAAAGCCTTCAGAAATGTTCCAATAAAGTTTAAGTTTCTAAATTAATTCAAAATTTTGAATTTCATTGAGCAGGAAACAAATTTCAAGTTCCCACCTTTTGTGTTTTGGCTCACCTATTTAAAGGGGTCAAAGTAAACTGTACTCTGACACTATTCATTTATGGGAGAGAGTAAGAATGCTAGAGTTTCAGTTTCTAGAGATAATTTCTTGAGAAATAATTTCCTACAGAAGTTTTGATCAAAAGAGTTATGGTCAGGAATTATTAGATTAGTCTGAACAATTGGAAAGATGAATCGAACAAGTTTCTAGACTAATGAGTTAGACTTGTTTCCAAACTAAAGAATCAGATATAGTAATTGGAGTGACTGATCAAAATGATTTTTATGAATTCTACAGATGTTTTTATTACCTTTTGCTGGGTAATAAAGTGAATAATTGATTTATGAATAATTAAAAAAGTGAAATTTGTTAAAGAGACATAGTGGCATGTTTATAACCTATTGGTTAAGGTTTCAACACATGTTATAACATCCTATTTACATATTTTATACTATAAGAATCACATGGACTATTGTATTGATCATAGTTCTACACAAGTGTAACAGTATTTCTTACTTATTGTATATACGTACACTACTAGAATTCTTGATAATTGTGATCGTCTATTTGCAACGGGATCCCGTCGCAAATAGGCTTTAGCGACGGGGCCCCATCGCAAAGAGACCATTGTAGAAAACTTCGTCGCAAATAAGCTTCTGATTATAGGTATTATATATACATCAAATTTTTCACGATGGGCCCATCGCAAAAACGATTTGTGATGGGCAAGTAGTACCATCGCAAATATTTTTAAAAAAAAATTAGTTAGGCTATTTGTGACGGGACCCCGTCGCAAAAGTTCCCGTCACAAATAACAAATTAATTTTTAAAAAAAATTAATAAAATTATGATTAATGAAAAAATAATATTACTATTATTTAAACAATAAAAAAATAAAAAATATTAAAATTCTCAATATTCACAAAAAAAATAATAAAATATTAAAAATTAAATTATGTAATATTTACATCGATATAAAAGACAGAAAATTTAAATAATTCATATTACAATGTTAGATTCAAATGTTTGTAACATAAAAAATCACTGGGGGTGTCATCTTCTGGAGGAGGTGGAGGAGCTGAAGGATCTGGTGGAGGAAACTCCATCCCTAAACTATGAGTCAGACGGTGCATTTACTCCATATGCTCGTGATGTTGCTACTTCCGTTGAAGAATCTCTTCATTGTGATGCTGCTACTGCTACTGCTCCTGACACATCTCTTCTTGCTACTTCTGCAAAATCTCTATATGCTCAGCCTGAGATCGCAATTGCTCCGAATACTGTGAGCCCAAAGATGATGCCTCTCCACGAGCTCCTCTCAAGCTAGACACCGATATCGTTGTAGTACCATAATAAGTACTAGGAGTCAAATGAGAGTCGATTCCAACTACTCTTCCCTTCTCAAATCCATACTGAGTCGCCTGCATCCATGCTGCCTCATCGAAATGGTGAGCACTGGTCTGCCCAGCCATCTCATCCTGACCCTTAGCCTGTGTCTGAGAGGTCACTGACTCATATGACTCCTTCAATTCCAATTTAAAATTAAAATTGTAAAAATATTATATGCAATTAATTGTTAAACTAAAAAAATAATACTAACCACAATCGGACGCTGACGATCACCTCTAATCTCTCCAGTGGTTGTATCACTATACATCCTCCGATAAATGTCGAACTCCATAATATCAGGATGCTCGACTACCTACAGAAATATAAAATAAACTATTTATATTTAAAGTTATATAAAATATTTAAAAAATATACTTACCAGATTCTCTCTATGCGAACTGAATGTACAGCTACCAGCTCGATGTGTCACCTCTTGTCTCCCCTGGTTCTGTCGTCCCACTAAAGATCTTCTCTGAAATCTCTCACCCAAACAATGTAAACATAATCCATCCCAAACATGAGATGAAATGTACTCTAGTCGGTGGGCTCTACATGACTCATCAAATTCTGTCACCCCTGCTTTCTTAATGGTTGTCCTTCTCAAATTGTGCAAAAACTGGCGGAAACGGTCACGCATAGAAACCTGCCATGCTGCATGGATAACATCGTTCATGATATCATCGATAGGATGCCATAAACCCTACAAATAATTTATAATATCAAGTTGTTAGTAAAATAAATTTCAAAATAAATATTATTTATTTACGTACCATCCAATGATGGAACATGTCACGTCGCACATCAACAGGAATCTGTTCCCATATGATCCATGGCTGAGAAAAATATTTGTGCAATATAGTGCTCCCCCATCCAATAGCTACATGCTGAAAACTATGAAAAAGGAATAAATAATCAAACAATTAGTATATATATAAATAAATTAATGAAATCTAACTAAAATATCTAGGTTACCATACCTTCATGTGCGTGTATCGAAACCAAGATGTGGACGTCGCTCGGAGATAGGGTCAGAAATCATCATTCGTGCAAGACTATGCCCCCTCTGCATACCTCCTGAACCACCAGTAGGCTGAGGGTAAGATGATCCCACATCCTCATCATCCAAAGGTAGCTCAGCCTCCTCTAACTCATGCAATAGATCAGAGTCCATATGAAACACAAAATTATTGTTGTTAGCAGATAGTTGAAAATAACTAATATATATATAAAAATATATTAGTTATGATTATAACCACCATTTAACTATGTCAATGTTCATCTTCATCCTCTTCTCCATAGCTATGAATGTCAATGTCTTCATCTTCCTCCCCAGTATCATCAATATCCATATGAGTTTCAGTTTCAGCATCTCTTGTCATTTTAAATTCATTTGTAACATCATTAACATCTTCATCACCAACAATCCTTAATTGTGGGGTGTCATCATCGATATTAACGTCTCTTTGTGAATCAGAAGGATTTTGAGCCATCTCTTGAAAAATTTAAATTCCTTCCACTTCAGCGGAACCACATTCAGTTTGAGTAAACTGATTTTCCCGATATTTCATTTTTATTATCCTCCACCAATCGCTCAAGTCTCTTGAAGTATCACAGTACTTTGCATAATAAACTTGATGTGCTTGATGATCCAGTAAAAATGGTTCATTTACCAAAAGAAGACTTTTATATTTAATATCAATGATTCCATGAGTCTTATGAACATGCAAACCTCTCTCAGTATCCAACCATCGACATTTAAACATTTTTATGTAATTATTTCTTAGTTAACGCAGCTCAATAATTTCAACCAAAATGACATAAAAGACAACTTTAGTTTCTCTGTGATGTGATCCTTCCAAGAAAACTCCACTTTTCATTGTTTTTTATTCCTTGTATACATGTGTATGAAATCAAAAACTATTCACCATATATGCATTATAAGATTTAACCATTTTGGATGGTGAGTTACTCAATATACACAGTCTCTTATCAATTTTATTAGCATATTAAGACACTTGAAATTTTTTAAAACAATTATCAATATAATAAATAATAAATGGAATTGATATTAAAACATCAATAATTTATGTTACTAGTTTTTGAAACCATTGAGAATTTTTTTTTCTGCATTCTTCCCGAGAAGCTGCTATAATTTGTGGAAGTTTTTTCTTGATATGATTATCATATAACCTACAAATAAAATAAGTTTAAATACTATAACATAAATTATATAATAAGTGATAGAAGCACTCACATGACAAATGATGTCATTTCTTCACAGTTGAGTAGAACGTATGTATGAGCTCTGTGATGTTCGTCATCTGAAATCCATTGTTCATAAACTCCACCAAAACCAAGATTTGGCTGATTAAAAACTGTTAATTGATTGTCCATTTTTTCATTAACATTCCCATAATTTCATCCCATGAGATTCTATTTTGAGGGATATTGAGGTTCAAAATAATGAGAGCAGAAAAAAGCAATTTCCTCTTGCAAATAAGCTTCAGCAATTGAGCCTTCAACTGATGCTTTGTTACGTCTTTTTTTTTCAATTTATGCATGCATCTCTCGAATGGGTACATCCATCAAAACTGTACAGAACCTCCACGTTTAGCTTCATGTGGAAAATTTAATATCAAATGTTCCATTGAGTCAAAGAAAGTTGGAAGAAATATTTTTTCTAGTTTACAAATAATTACAGCAACATCTTCTTCCAGTTTTCTTAGCGCATCGTGGTCTGTTGTAGTAGAAAAAATGTCTCGAAAAAAATATGATATGTCTGTTATCGAATCCCAAATCATAGAATTCAAAAAACCTCTTAATCAAATCATCATAAGTATTTCCATTATAACATAACAATAATGACTTTTTAATATAGTAATATAACCATTCTTAACACATATTCCCAAATTAGAAGCATATCCATCTGGAAGTCTCAAATCTACAATCCACTGACAAAATAATAAGTGACTCTCTTTGGATAGTGTATAAGATTATTTTGGCTTCATTAACCTCTGTGATCTGACATTTTCAAATAATTCATGTTCCGGTCGCCTGCAAATTTGGGCAAGATCTAATCGTGCCTTTACAGTATCTTTGGTCTTACCTGGTGTATCCAAAACTGTATGAAATAAATTATCAAAACAGTTCTTCTCAATATGCATAACATCCAACATGTGGCGAACCAACAAATCAAACCAATACGAAAGATCCCATAAAATGATTCGTTTTATCCAATTATGTTCTTTCCCAAAGCCATGAATTTTTTGTTGGTTTACTATTGGTCCAAATGTGATGGGGGGTAATGAAAATACAACTAATTTTAACTCTATACCTGAGATCATCTTTGTATGGTAATCACTTTCAATTTTACCTTTTCTAAAATGTGATTTGTTTCTCCGAAAAGGATGATTGGTTGGAAGAAATCTATGGTGACAATCAAAATAGAAAGGTTTTTTTCCATTGGCCAGTATAAAGGCTTTGTTTTCTTTCATACAGTAAGGACATGATTCCGAACCATGTGTACTCCAACCAGATAATATGACATATTACGGAAAGTCACTAATCATCCACATCAATGCATATTTTAATATGAAAATTTGTTTCACAGCAACATCATATGTATTAACACCATTACTCCATAATGTATTTAACTCATCAATAAATGGTTTCAAATAAACATCAGTGTTCTTTTTCGGATGTCCTGGGATTAATAGAGTCAAAAAGATATAAGGCTCCTTTATCAACATTCATGGAGGCAAATTTTACGAAGTTATAAAGACAGGACAACATGAATAATGACTACCATAAGAACCAAACGGACAAAAACCATCAGTAGAAAGACCCAATTGCAAGTTTCAGGCTTCTATAGCAAAAGACGGATGCAGAAGGTCAAAATGATTCCATGAATCACCATTAGATGGATGATTCCATATTTTATCAGTTGAAATCTTGGTTTTGTGCCATGACATCATTGACGCTGTGTTCTGAAACATAAATAAACACTAAAACCTGGGTGTAAGGGGGAAATATCTCAACTGGTTTACTGGAATTGATCTAGACTTCCCTGGTTGAGCTTCTTTGTAGATAGATTTTCCACATGTGGGACAAATATCCAATGACTCATTTTCGCCAGAATATAAGATTCAATCATTTGTACATGCATGAATCTTTCGATAACTAAGGCCCATATTACGAATCAGCCTCTTTCTCTCATAGTAATTTACAGGCAACACATTTCCTTCACGTAACCGGGTTTTAACCAAAGAAAATATCTAATCAAAACAGTTGTTTGACATTTCATTATCTGATTTAATATCCATAAATTTTGAAACCGCCTCTAATTTTCTTATCTTGCAACCAGGATATAATATATCCTCAACAGACCTCAACAACTCATAAAATTCAGATGGTTCCAACTCAAGAGTTAAATCAATATCATTGTGAGTTTTAGTTTGTTGCACAGATGGACCTACAACATCATGTACCAAATTTTGAAACCTTGATGGATTGAGAATCAAGTTATTAGGATCTTCTCTGGAACTGCGTTCACCGTATTGATACCAAAAAATATAATCTGGTTGAAAACCAAACCGCAAGAGATGTCCCCCAACGTTGTCAAATGTTTCAAATGTTCTTAGAGCACATTTTTTACAAAGAAACTTAATTGTGACTTCTGACACATATTCTGGTTTTGATGATGCAAATGATAAGAAAACTTTAACACCCTCAAGATATACAGGATTTAAACCGGAACCATTTGGATTTCTGCATTGATTTATCCAAGCTCGATCATCTAATAATGACTAATGTCAACTTCTTTGTTCCATATTTTTCTACATAAAATATAAAAGCACCACTATTTTTGAATAGTTTGAAATTATAAAAACACTATCTTAAAAAGAAGATAAATAATTACAACTACATAATAATTATCATTAATTAAGGGTGACACAATTTCCAGTGGATTGATGGCTACTCGTTTGTCCGACAACTCATTTAATTGCATCTTTCTCACAATTATTATTGCTAATTATTTCTAATTATTCCTAATTATTCCTAATTATTGCTAATTATTACAAATTATTACAAATTAATACTAATTGTTACTAATTATTACAATTTATTACTAATTATTACAATTTATTACTAATTATTACAATTTGTTACTAATTATAACTAATTATTACTATTTATTAGTAATTTAGAAATACTTAGCAATAGTTAGCAATACTTAGCAAAAATAAAATTGCTTGAATAATGAAAGAAAATTTGGTAATAATCATTGTGGAGATGATAACAAATTTTCCCTTCATTATCCAAATAGATTTTTTTTACTAATTATTAGTAATAAAAAAATTATATTATCAATATTTATGAAAAAATAATATTAATATTATTAAAATAATAAAAAAATTATAAAATATTAAAATTATCAATATTCACAACAGACGTTGTTCTATTCATAACATGTTCAAATCTAAAAGGGTCGTCAATTGTCAAGTCATGCGCAATAAAAAGTTTGTGTCAGTCATGTCCAATGTAAACTCTATAATTGTACTTTCATCTTTGATCACCTCGCAAGTAGTGTTGCAATAGGATGACCAAAGTAATGGCGTTATCATCTCTAAGAATCATCTCACATGACACTTTACATAGATCATTCTTCCTTAAAATTTTGAGGGGATATCATTATTTTCCCCATAAATTTTCAAGGAATAATGGTCTATGTAAAGGTTAATATGAGATAATTCTTATAGATAAGAAGGGCATGACTTGGTTTGTCTGATTACAACACTAGTTGTGAGGTGATCAACCATGCAAGGACAATTTTAGCATTTACATTAGACATGGCTGACACAAACTTTTTATTGTGCATGACCTGACAATTGGCGACCCTTTGAGATTTGAACATGTTAATAATATAGCAAAGCCTGTTACGAATATTGATAATTTTAATATTTTATAAATTTATTATTATTTTAATAATATTAATATTTTTTCCATAAATATTGATAATATAATTTCTTTTATTACTAATTATTGCTAGTTATTGCTAATTATATCTAATTATATCTAATTATATCTGATTATATCTAATTATATTGGATTATTACTAATTATTAGTGATTATAGCTAATTATTACTGATTATAGCTAATTCTTACTGATTATAGCTAATTGTTACTGATTATAGCTAATTCTTACTGATTATAGCTAATTCTTACTGATTATAGCTAATTCTTACGGATTATAGCTAATTCCTACTGATTATAGCTAATTATTACTTATTATAGCTAATTGTAGCTGATTATAGCTAATTGTAGCTGAGTATAGCTGATTCTTCTTCATTATAGCTGATTCTTCCTCATTATAGATGATTATTCCTCATTATAGCTGATTATTCCACATTATAGCTGATTATTCCTCATTATAGATGGTTATTCCTCATTATAGCTGATTATAGCTAATTATTCCTAGTTATTCCTAATTATTCCTAATTATTCGTAATTATATGTAATTATTCCTATTTATTGCTAATTATTGCTAATTATTTCTAATTATTGCTAATTCTTGCTAATTGTTGCTAATTGTTGCTAATTGTGGCTAATTGTTGCTAATTGTTGATAATTGTTGCTAATTGTTGCTAATTGTTGCTAATTGTTGCTAAATGTTTCTAAATGTTTCTAATTGTAGCTAATTGTTTCTAATTGTTGCTAATTGTTGCTAATTGTTGCTAATTATTGCTAATTGTTGCTAATTGTTGTAAATTGTTGCAAATTGTTGCTAATTGTTTCTAATTCTTGCTAATTGTTGCTAATTGTTTCTAATTATTTCTAATTGTTCCTAATTATTCCTAATTGTTCCTAATTATTGCTAATTATTGCTAATTATTGCTAATTATTTCTAATTATTACTAATTATTACAAATTATTCCTAATTATTACTAATTATTCCTAATTATTAGAAATTATTACTAATTATTACTAATTATTACTAATTATTAATAATTATTTCTGGTTATTTCTAATTATTTCTAATTATTTCTATTTATTTCTATTTATTTTTAATTATTTCACATTATTTAAAATTATTTCTAATTATTTCTAATTATTTATAATTTTCCTAATTATAGCTAATTATTCCTAATTATAGCTAATTATAGCTAATTATTCTTAATTATAGCTAATTATTCCTAATTATAGCTAATTATTTCTAATTATAGCTAATTATTCCTAATTATTCCTAATTATAGCTAATTGTAGCTAATTATAGCTAATTATAGCTAATTATATCTAATTATAGTTAATTATATCTAATTATAGCTAATTATAGATAATTATAGCTATTTATAGCTAATTATAGATAATTATAGCTAATTGTATCTATTTATTACTAATTATATCTATTTATTACTAATTGTATCTATTTATTACTAATTGTAGCTATTTATTACTAATTGTAGCTATTTATTACTAATTATAGCTATTTATTCCAAATTATTTCTAATTATATCTAATTATATCTAATTATTACTAATTATTCCTAATTATATCTAATTATTCCTAATTATATCTAATTATTCCTAATTATATATAATTATTCCTAATTATATCTAGTTATTCCTAATTATATTAACTTATTTCTAATTATATCTATTTATTGCTAATTATAACTATTTATTGCTAATTATATCTATTTATTCCTAATTATATCTAATTAATATTAATTATAACTAAATATTTATAATTATAACTAACAATATCAATTTCTTAGTAAAACTAAATATAAATAAAAATCTATTGAAATATAATTAAATTAGAACCAATAAACAACAATTAAAACTAACATAAAAAAATAAAATAAATATAAAATATAAAATATAAATAACTTAAACATTGATATTCTGAAGATATTGACGCCCTTCAATTGCTCTCGTCTAAAAATCTTCAACTAAAAGAAAATTTCTCTTTGAAACTGAAGAATGAAGAGAAAGAGAGAGCAAGATCTGAATGATTTGAGAAAAAACGGATGGGGGTATATATAGGTTAGATTAGTTGTGACTGGTTTATTAGCGACGGGCCGCCCGTCGCAAATGGTGGTATTTGCAACAGGCCCGTCGCAATTACCCTCACCCGCATTAATTACTGTCGGCAGTTAAAAGGTTATTTGCGACGGTTCTCGTCCCAAATAGTACCTGCCGATAGTCTTTTTGCGATATGATGACATCCCGTCGTGAAAAGGTATTAACTGCCGCCGGGTATTTGCGATGGGACCCGTCACAAATACCCATGTGCGGTTTTTCGCGCAAGTCGTGCGGTTTGGCACGTAAGCCGTGCGGTTTGGTGTGCAAGTTGTTCCAAAACTATTTGCGATGGGAGACATCTCCCCGTCGCAAATAATATTCGCGTGGTTTGGCGCGCAAGTTTCGCCAAACTATTTGTGATGGGAGACAAAATCTCGTCGCAAATAATTGGTTATTTGCGACGGGCAACTTTCCCCATCGCAAATCGCTTCCTGGATGGGTTATTTGCGAAGGGAAGAAATCCCGCCACAAATAACCCATCGCAAATAGTGATTTTTTCCGTAGTGGTAAAAGGATTTTATTCTAGTGGATTGTGTGGTATTGAATTATTTTCAAACCATTCCAAGAACTAGATACTATTATTTAGTAGTAATCCTGGTAAATAATTGTATTCTTGTGGATGTGTGAATGTTTAGTTTTTAAAAAAGTTGTAAATCTATAACAGTAGACGAAGTTTGATATATAAGAAATATAACATAATAGAAAAAGATATCACTATTCACCCCTTACCCCTCTCAATGATTGAATTAATCCTGGTTGGTCCTTTTCAATTGGTATCATAGAGAAGGCCCCTTTATTTACACTTTTCTGAAGTTTTTTAAGAGAAGTTGTTATGTAGAATTTGAATTGGGAAAACTAGATGGGGATTCTAGTTTTTTATTAAAATAATTATCATATCTATAAATATAGAATTTTTTCATATCTTATTTACATTGGTTATGATGTTTTGGAAGCTTCTCTTGATGTATTTCTTCCTCATATCGAAAATGTTCCTCTTACATCTACTGATAATGAAAATATGAAAAATGATGAAATGGATGAATTTTTTTAAATTTCATCACTCTATAAAATTGTATTTCTTAGAGTAAATGGAGTAGTAACTTCTAAAGGTCTTTGGGAAAAGTTGGAAAATAAATATGAAGAAAATATAAATGTGATTAATGAAAAGGTAAAATCTAGAGGGTTAAGTATGAATATATCAAAATGTGTGATTGTGAATATGTAGGTGAATTCTTTACAAGGGTAAATTGTATTATTGGAACCATAATATGTCTTCGTGAGATGTTTGAAGACTCAACTATTGTTGAATTTTTTTTATTAATTCTTATTGAAAATTTTGATAACAATGTTTCATTTTAAAGAATAATGAGATCCAAAAGATTTGTCTTTGGATAACTTATATAGAAATCTCATTATGTATGAAATGAGAAGAGAGAAATTTATGAAAATCAAAAAAAATATTGATTGAGAAATTTTAATTAATGTTTTCAAGTAAGATAAATCCAAGAATATTCTTGATGTTGAAGAATATAGTGACTCTAACAATGAATATGAGGTTAGTAATAACATTTAAAATCTTTTTTTATTTTTTTCTAAAAATATGAATATAGGAATAGGAATATACAGAAGGGAGTTCCAATTAAAATGTTTTTAATGTGGAGTTGCTGGTAATTTTGTAGAAAATTTTACTTAAAGAAAATATGAAAAAGCATTTGATGAAGATGATATAAGGACAAGAATAAATTTTAAGAATCATGTTGAAAAATCAATATATTATTCCAAGGTAGAAGATAATAATTTCTCTAAATCCAAAATGATAATTTTTTTCCAATGATTATAAATATAATGAAAATAAATTTGAATCTAAAAAACTCAATGAAGTTGCTACAGAAAACACATTTATTGAAAATTTAAATGATGGGGAGTTTAAAAGAAGTAGTTCAAAAGAATAAGAGACTCTATTAGAATTTTATTTGAAAATATCATTGAAATAATGTCATTGGAAGATTTTAATACTTGAAATAGAACTCAAGAATTTTAAAAATGAATTTTCTGTAACAAATAGTCAAGAATATTTTAATAGAGAGAAACGTAGTTGTTGGAAGATATTGATTGTTTGATGAAGTCTCTTGAAAAAAATCGGAATGAATATCTTGAAATAAAGATAAAAGTGAGGAGGATTAATTAAAACTTTTTGTGAAAAAGTTATATAAAGTTTTGTAGGGAGATATGAGTTTTAAAAACTTTATTTCTAAAGTTGGAGAATGTTATAGAATGTGTTAACCTAGTAAAGATAAAAAAATATCTTCAAAAGTTGAAAATAAAAATGAAGATGTTCTTAAGAAAAATAAACATGAGAAAATCATGTATGTTTCCAAAACAAAAAAGTTGAAAAGATAGATTTTTTGAAAATTTAAATGTCTGAAACAAATATTTCATATACATATAATTTTTTCAAAGTTAGGTAGAAATCCAAATTGAAGAAGAATATTTAAGGTGATAACTTGGTTTTATGGGATCAATAATGTTCTAATGTGGAAGTTAAAAAAGTTATAGAAAAATAAGTTTACAACTCTATACAGTATGGATGTTGTGGAGAAAAATATTCTTCCTATGGATACATCTAGTTTTTTGGAGTTGGTCGCACTATAAATATGTATTGGTTCAATCAAAAACACTATAATTATCTCATAATTTACAAGAATAAAAGATTTATGGGGATTCAATCCACTCAATTAATAAATTAGGTTAAAGTAGATTTTTAAGTTGAAAATAGATCCAAATCTTTGGAAACTACTTTTGAAAGATGTGAACATTCTAGGATTCATGCAAAAGGATGTCTTGTTTTTATATTAGTATAAGAACATGTTTATAAAAATTGTCAAAAGATTCATGTAAATGGATATAAATGGAAATAGAAATATCTTATTGTATAAATTTCTCTTAAATCTACAATAGGAGAACAAACCAGGATTTTGGATAGGGTTTTCTCCACACATATGATTGGATATTTGAAGCTGTTGAAGATTGTGAAAGATTTTAAAGAATGAGTGTTGATGTTTGCAAATGATGAATCACTTTGAATCAAAGTTATTGAATCTGAAATTATTAGGGAAGAAAAACTGAAATCCAAAAAGGCCTTTTTTGTTAATTGGATAAAATAAAACTTTTTGAGTGTTAACTTTGTGATGAAGTAAATAAAGTGGTTTTCAAAAAATGGGTTTGATAAGAAAATAGTTTAATATTAAAAATATGTTATTATAGTCCAACGTAAAAAAGGAAAACATTTCATGTTGGTAATGTCCAAAATTCGTGTTATCTAAGCATGATGGAAAAATATCAGTTATGGAATAAAAAATAGGGACATATTTTTTAGAGGAATATGGGAAAGTTAACAACGTGAGTTAGTGTTCATGATATTACTAATATGACAAGAAGAATAGATTGGTGTTGTTTAATTTTTTAGAAAGGGAAGTTTATAAAATTTGTGCCTAAGAAATTTGAAATTCATTAAACTCATCCTTTAAACTAATTCATTATGATATTTTAAGGACAATGATTAAAAATAAACTTACATAGATAATTAATTCATTTATTTCATTGATTCTTTTACTCACATTACTTGTATTATGTATTTGAGACCTAAATAAAAAACTCTAAAAATGTTTAAAATTTGTATGGGAAGTGTAGAAAAGGAATGTGGAAATTCTGTGAAGAAGTTTTGAACTAGTAATGGTGGTGAATACAAGAATTAATAATACAAAGTTTATATTGAAAAACATAGAATTCATCATGAGTTCCATGCAAAATACACACCACAACAAAATGGTGTTATTGAAAGGAAGAATATAAGTTTGGTGGAAATGGAGAGTACAATGATAATTGAGAATGGACTTTAACACTATTTATGGTGTAATTAAATGACCACAGAAGTTTAGATTCAGAATCATTATGTATATTGACCAAGTTCTAATATGACTCCTTATGAAATTTTCAATGATTAAACTCCATGTTTCGAACCCTTACGGGGTTTTGGGACTCCCTGTATCATACAAATCCAAAGTGTAAGTCCTGTAAAATTTGATCAGAGAGGCATTGATGGAATTTTTATTAGATATACTCTTGATTGCAGAGAATATAGATATTTCACCAAAGAAATATGGAATATTATTTATTCTACATATGTAAAAGTTCTTGAAAATTTTGAAGAATAAGTTTCACAAACACATGAAGATAATGAAGGCGGAGAAGATGAGATGGTTATGAAATATGAAAAGTACTCCAACAAAGGTTCTTCCATGAAAATAGAAGAATCAGACTCATATATTTCTAGTGATGAGGAAGAACTTCATACATCTAATCCTATGATGAGGACAAATGTGGTAGTACAAAACATCATTGGTGATTAACAAAAAAAAGTTCAAACAACAAGAACATACAAGGTTGGTCCACATACTTGTTTTTATTAAAACATTGATCCAAAAGATCTTAATGAAGCTTTAGATCATTAGAAATGGATTCATGCTATGAATAGAAAATTGGATCAAAATAGGAAGAATGATTCTTGGGAACTTAAAACTAAACCAAATGATAAAAAAAATTATTGGAACAAAGTTTATGTTTTGAAACAAGTTGAATAAAGATGGTGATGTTATAAGATAAAAAGCATGATTTTCTTGAAAAGTTTACTCACAAATTGAAAGAATTGATTTTTGTAAGAAATCAGATCTTCTTTTTAGGTAAGTTTTTCCTTTTTCTGGAGTTTTTGAGAAAAGAAGAGTTTATGGAAATTTTTGAAGTACACGCCGTGTACTTTATGAGTACATGCCATGTACTTTGTTGCTGTAGGTGGCTATGTGATGGTCGTGTCGTGGCCAAACACACGGTCGTGTTGGGTGACATGGAGGATGCCTAAAGTAGAGTACAGAAAGGGAAAGTACACGTCGTGTACTTCAAAAGTATATGTCGTGTATTTTCTTTTTTTATTAAACAGAATGGGGTCGCATCTAATGGACAGGGGTGTTTTCTTCTTCGTCCAAAATGTCCCGGAGCACCCGTACAGCACCGAGACTTCCCTGAGCCCCCAATCTCGCATCCATTATCTGAATCGACCGTCGTCGATTGCATTGGAATTGTAGCGGTAAGCTCCTCCTTCTTCTAGAGCATCTTTTTCCAATTCCTCCTCTTTTCTAAGTTATCATGGGTTTAACGTTTTATGAATCTTCGTAGATCTATGATGTTCTAATGAGATTCAAGCTTTGAGGTTCAAGTATATTGATATACTAACCCCAAGGTAGGTGGTTTGTGCCTTTCTGTATAAAGTCTTTGAGTTTTATATGAAAATTTTCCCAATACCCTTGAACAGGGTATTGTGTGTTTACTGTTTTAGCCCTATTGTTTTCCTGGTATGCTTGTATGCCTGAGTAGAGGTTATTGTTTGTGAATAGGGAATTTTTCTGTGCTTTGGATGTATTTCCCATGCATGTTTTGCCTGTATTTGACCTTTGGATCTAGTTTTCCTGTTTGGATGCTATTTCCTTTTTCCATACCTTGTATTATAGGATGGTGTGCCCATTGCTCTGAGATGCTGTTATGCTGTAGAATTCTATCCAAGTAGTTTTTGAGGTTTACTTTGTCGGTTACGTGATGCTATGATTTATTGACTTACATCAGGTCGTGAGAACTTGGTGTATAAACCATAGGGAGAATTGGGGTTGAGGGCTTCTCCAGAGTGTCGTTATAATTACGATGCGAGACCACATAAGGAATTAATGTTGAGTTCTTCCTCAGAGTGTCTATAGTTCCTCGATGCAGGCCACAGGGGGAATTGACATTGAGTGCTTCCCCATAGCGCCTTTAGTATGATACGAGACTATAAAAAGAATTGACGATGAGTCCTTCCCCAGAGAGTCTATACTTTAGATTAACCAGAGGGGTGAGACTGTGTGTGCTGCCCAGAAGGTTTCTTGTAATTGATAGGTAGGACCAGAGGGGATAGGATGTGGGTACTTCTTAGAGGGTTACCTATTTTGTTATCTGTTTCGTTGTTTCATTCTTCATGGTGTTTTGAATGCTTAAATTGTGGATTATTTACTTCTTAGTGATTCTTTGTTTATTACTTTTTGTAATTTTACCTGCCATATACTCACTGACTGTTAGGCACAGATCATCGGTTGGTTTCCTACTGGGATTTAGTCTCACACCCTATTTGGGCCATGATTTTGGGCCCAAACAGATTATATTGCTACAGGTATAGACATGGTAAAGTTCCCTTCGACTTCAGGTACTTTATTTCATTGGAGCTAGAAAGCATGGGACCAAGTCGAGTCGTGCGATGTTGAATAGTTTCTCATCCGTTTTTCTTTTGTACTTTTGTTTAGTACTTTATTCAGCATTGTGACTAGTTTGGATACTTTCTTAGACATATATGTATCATGAATCATTTATATATATTTATGTTCCATTTGTTTCTCTATCAGTCTTCCATTGTTTACTTTTGTTGGATATTTACTAGTTATACTATTTTGTGTTGTTTACTTCTGTTGTGCACTCTTCCAATGAGGGAATAGTTTCCCCACCATCACACCCAAGTCCCTTTCCGCTAGTCGGCAGCCTCTGGCATTCGGGGAAATGCGCTTGAGGCCATGTGACCAACCGGGTATGGGGCGCCTCTGGGTGGCTTCAAGAAATGGGGCGTTACAAAGTGGTGTCAGAGGAATTATTTTCTTTTGACTTACTGTTTGGAGCCTATAGCCAGGGATAGGATGGAATATGTACTTGGTAATAAGCTATGCTTGGGAGTAGTTAACCCGTGTACAGGGAAAATCCAATCTACCTTTTTATTGCAATTTGTTTGGTTTTTTCAATTTTATGGTTGATTTGATTTTCACCGTTGGGTGATTCACATGTTCTGAGTAGTTACCGTTGATGTTATTGAGGTTCTATTTTTGTCGCAACCTAATGAGATGAGGGTGTCCCATCTCATGCATCATATAGGCACTTTCTATAAATCACATGCTATGCATTCTTGCCATGCCATCTTGGATGCATTAGCGATTTCATGTTGTTGTGATAGATGTTGTGTAGAATATGCATGTTGTTGTGATAGATGCCTTGATATAAATACCTGATGTTTGATATGGAATTTGGTGTATCATTGCACTATTTTCTTGTTTATAACTTTTATAGGCTTCCAAACTTTGATTTGTAGGGGGTATGGGCACTCATGGATCCGAATTTGGTACTTTCAATGCTTGTTTCAGTGTTTTCTAGGTTCCGGAGTATTTTTTTAGGCTTGCTATCCAGAAAAACCCAGAAGACATGTCGTGTAATGTTAAGTACACTCCATTTGTTCTTCTGTTTGAGAAGAAATAGTTTTTCTTAAGTACACGTCGTGTAATTTATGTACACTCCATGTTGTCTCTGACCGTGTCGTAGGCCGTGTGGGCAGAGATATGGGATGGGAAAAGTCTGGTGGAAACACGTTGTGTCAACATTGAACACACTATGTATTATAATCCTAGGAACCCAGTCGTGTATCTAACAACACGGGTCAGTGGAGTATCTTCTTATACATGACGTGCCCCCCTTGAACACACCGTGTAGTCTGACCCAGGTACCCGGCCGTGTCACGAACAAAACGGGTCGGTGTTATCCCTTCACGTACACGTCGTGTCTATCAGGAACACGTCATGTAGTTTGAGTCATGTGTCTGACCATGTCACTAACAACATGATCCGGGTGAATCTTTTCTAGTACATGTCGTGTCTACCTTGAACACACCGTGTAGTCTTTTCTTATGAGATCTGTATTGGCTTAACTATGTAGAAGGACCCGGGAAGGGGAAGAGGGTTCAAGAACACACCGTGTGTTTTGAGAACATGTCATGTGTTTGGGGTGTTACACAACCATTTTAGGCATAAGTGCATTCCCATGTGAATGAATTCAGGGAACACGCCATGTAGGTAGTGTACATGCTATGTAGTCATGTTTTGTAAAACTTGAATGTTTTCTTACTCTTGTTCTCTTCTTACACTTCTTGTTTTCAGTCCTTGATAATTCTGATCTAAGGTGTGCACTTGACCTTGGAGAGTCATGCCACTGAGACATCCTCCTATTGTTCCAATCTTGGCATCAGCTGTCTTCCAGACACAGGTGTTGATGCACAGTTCTGAGAGGGTTTGATAATGTTCATTCAGACCTTCTGAGGAGATCCGAGTAGGCGGGATGCATCTTATGGTATCCAGGTGGTGTGCTACTTGTGCAGGAGAAGCGGGCATATGAGGATACAGTGCAAAAGAGACCCGGTGGAGTGCCAATCTTGCGGCAAGTTGGGACTGCTTTAGTGTTTTTGTCAGATCTTTTCACTAGAATCTGGTAACAGAGGTTCATATATGGCTCCTTATATAGGAGTAGCTCTTCCAGTTTCTCACCAGTCTGGGAGATGTCATTCTTCCATCTGTTCAGGCCGAGGTGGAGTTCGTGGCTGCGGTGGTCAGTCACCAGGCCACCATCAATAGCAGGGTGGATCATCTTAGAGTATTCAGGCAGGGTCACAGGGTCGTAGAGCTGGCCAAACATTTTCAGTGGAGCAGACCCATCAGGAGAAGGATCTCGGCCCCTCTACAGTTCGAGGTACGATCCTAGTTGCCTCAGTTTTATCTTCAGCTCTTTTCAATACTGGTTCTATGCATAGATTTATATTTGTCGCTGTTTTGGAGAGCCTTGGGCTCTGTATCTTTTCTTCTACCGATGTTTTTACACTAGACACTCTATTGGGGACAAGAACATCTTGTGTATGTTTGTTCAATGAGTTCCCTATTAAGGTTGGTGGGTGTCACTTCCTTTGGGGTCTTTATGTTTTAGAGATGACATGCTATGATTTCATTCTCAGAATGGACTGGCTAGTTCCCTTCTAGGTAGTAATTTAATTTTATTACCGCATGGTGAGTTTAATATCACCAAAGGGTGGATCTTTTCTTCATAAGGGCGAGTGGGATGTCCAGGCAAGCAGAGCGGGTCCAGAGCATCATGAGTTGGGAGCTGTTATAGCCCAAATTTCTAGTCTTTATCTAGATGACTAGGGGACTTCACAGTTAGACTTTCCTCCAGTGGTGGATCGTTTCAGAGACGTCTTTCCAGAGGAATTCTCAGGTTTTCCTCCAGAGCATCAGGTAGGATTTTATATTGAACTTGTGCTAGGGGCGACACCAGTGTCCATTCCTCCTTATAGGATGGCTACACCAGAGTTGTAACAGCTCAAGAAATAGTTGGAGGAGTTTCGGGCCAAGGGTTTCATTCGACCCAGTACTCCTCCTTGGTGTTCGCCTGTCCTATTTGCGAAGAAGGCAGACAGTAACCCTAGGCTTTGTGTGGATTATCGGAAGGTGAACCAGTTGACAGTCAAGAACCGATATCCTTGGCCTATGATTGATGATCTCTTTGTTCATCTTTGAGGAGACTGGGTGTTCTCGAATATTAACTTGAGGTCTGATTACCATCAGTTGCGCATTAGACCATATGATATACCTCTCATAGGCTTCTAGAGAGGTATGGTCTATACGAGTATATGGTTATGTCGTTCGGTCTCACAAATGCTCCTGCAAATTTCATGGCACTGATGAACTGAGTGTTCCATCTCTACTTGGATTCCTTCATGGTTGTTTTCATGGATTATATCTTTGTGTACTCTCACACTCGACACAACCATGCTACCCATCTTGAGATCATTTTGAATACACTGAGGGAGCATCAGTTATATGCTAAGCTCTCAAAGTGCCACTTTTGGATGGACCTGATTCACTTCTTGGGTCATGTTATCTTAGAGGCAGGAGTATCAGTAGACCCAGAGAAAGTGAGAGCTGTAGTTTCCTGGGATCATTCAAATAACTTCTTTGAGGTGTGGAGTTTTTTGGGACTGGTTGGATACTACAAGCGTTTCATACAGGACTTTTCATGCTTAGAAGCACCACTGATAGGTCTGACTAAGAAGGGGGAGAAGTTCTCTTGGTCAGATTCTTGCGGGTCAGCCTTTCAGGAGCTGAAAGGGAGGTTGAATTTAGCACCGATACTAGTCTTTACAGATCTGGGAAAGAGCTATATTGTTTACTGCGATGCATCAGGTATCGGTTTGGGAGTTGTGCTTATGAAGGGAGATGGAGTCATTGCATACGGATCTCGGCAGTTGAGGCCACATGAGAGAAATTTCCCGATGCACGATCTCGAGTTGGCAGCTGTTGTTCATGACTTACACTGTTGGAGACATTATCTTCTGGGAGAGCATTTTGTGGTTTTCACTGACCACAAGAGTCTCAAGTACATCTTCACTCAGTGTGATGAATTTGAGAAAGCGAAAGTGGGTTATGTACCTTCAGTCTTTTGACTTTGAGCTTGCCTACATATTGGGGAAAGGCAACATAGTGGCTGATGCGTTGAGCAGGAGGACTCAGATACAGGCAGTTTGGGAGGCCAGCAGTGAGTGCCAATTTGTGGCTCTGTTCTCTGAGATGCATTTGGAGGTGCACGATAGACAGGGGTAGACTTTTCTATCTTCTGTATCTATTACCTCTACACTTCTTGATTGTATACAAATGAGGCTTCTATCAGATTCTGAAGGCCTAGTCCTAAGTGAGAGTGTGTCAGGAGGGGACCCTATTCCTAGATGGACCATAGGCGAGGATGAGATCTTGTGTTTCTAGGGATGCGTATGGGTTCCAACAGATATAAGTGGGGAGAAAATGTAGGGCTTTAATTCTTCAGTTTGGACAGTTCATCCTGGTGTCACCAAGATTTATCGTGATCTACACCATCATTATTGGTGGCCAGGTATGAAGAGGGACATTGCTAGTTTCATCATGAGGTGTTCCACTTGTCTACAGGTGAAGGTATAGCATCAGAAACCAGCATGGCTTTTATAGCAGTTACCCATTCTCGAGTGGAAGTGGAATGACATCACGATGGACTTCATGACCAGTTTACCAAGGTCTCCTCGAGGGAAAGACGCAGTTTGGGTTGTCATTAACAGACTCATGAAGGTTTCTCACTTCTTACCGATCAAGGATACCTTCATCATTGATGAGCTGGAGCGATTGTACATTCTTGATATTGTATATCTTCATGGAGTTCCACACTACATCATTTCAGACAGGGATGCCCGTTTTACTTCTTGGGTCTCGAAGGGGATTCAGAAGGCTTTGGGCACACAAGTACTTTTGAGTAAAGGTTACCATACCCAGATAGATGGCCTATCCGAGCGTACGATTCAGGTGCTTGAGGATATGCTCTGAGCATGCATTCTATATTTTGGGAGGTTCTTGGGAGAAACATATACCTCTTGTGGAGTTTTCCTACAATAATAGTTTTCAAGAAACTATTCAGATGGCACCTTATTAGGCATTGTATGGTAGGCCATGCCGATCACCGTTATTTTGGCTGGAGGTAGGAGAGGCATCTTTATTGGGACCTCGTCCTGTTCAAGAGACCACAGAGTAGATAGTGTTGATTCAGAAGAGGATGGATACTGTGCAGTCTCAACAAAAGTCTTATGCTGATCAGTAGAGACGACCTCTGGAGTTCGAGGTCAGGGATCAGGTTTTCCTGCGTGTCACATCGAGATTGGGACACAAGAGGATTAGGAGATAGGGTAAGCTTTCACTGAGGTATGTCGGGCCATTTGAGGTGTTACAGATAGTTGGGCAGGTTGCCTATCGGTTGTAGTTACCTCAGAGGTACAGGGATATGCACGACGTCTTCCATGTTTCTCAGTTCTAACGTTACTTTTTAGACCCATCTCATGCTTTCCAACCCGAGGAAGTAGAGTTGGAGGTGGATGCATCTTTCAAGGAGCATCCTATCTGGATTTTTGATCACAGTATGATGGTTCTCCATGGCTGGTCTATTCCTCCGGTATGGGTTCTATGGTAGCACGGGCGAGTACAGGATGAGACTTGGGAGAGGGAGGCCGATGTATGATCACAGTGGTCGAAGTTGTTCAAGTTTTCTTCTTCTACGCCGTGTTAGGGAAATTTGGGGATGAATTTATTTAAGGGGGGAAGTTTATAAGAACCCGGATCTTCTTTTTAGGTATGTTTTCCTTTTTCTGGAGTTTTTGAGAAAAGTGGAGTTTCTAGAAATTTTTGAAGTACACACCATGTACTTTATGAGTACACACCGTGTACTTCGTTTCTGCAGGAGGCCATGTGATGACCGTGTCATGGCCACACACACGGTCGTGTGGGGTGATGTAGAGGCCGCCTAAAGCAGAGTATAGAAAGGGAAAGTACACGTCGTGTACCTCAAAAGTACACGTCGTGTATTTTCCTTTTTTATTAAACAGACCAGGGTCGCATCTAATGGGCCGGGGTGTCTTCTTCATCGGTCAAAACATCCTAAAGCACTTGTATGGTGCCTAGAATTCCCTGAGCCGCTGATCACGTATCTGTTCTATGAATTTATTGTCGTCAATTGCATTGGAATCATAGCGGTAATCTCTTCCTTCTTCTAGAGCATCGCATTCCAATTCCACCTCTTTTCCATGTTATCGTGGGTTGAATGTTTTATGAATTTTTGTAGATCTACAATGTTCTAAAAATATTAAAGCTTCTAGTTTCAAGTATATTAATATCTGAACCCCGAGGTAGGTGGTTTGTTCCTTTATGTATAATGTATTTGAGTTTTATCTACAAATTTTTCCAATACCCTTGAATGGGGTATTGCGTGTTTAGCGTTTTAGCACTATTGTTTGCTTTCTTTGCTTGTATGCCTGAGCAGAGGTTATTGTTTCTGAATAGGGATTTTTTTGTTCTTTGGATGTATTTCCCATGAATTGTTTCCTTGTATTTGACCTTTGGGTCTAGTTTTCCTATTTAGTTGTTGTTTCCTTTTTCCATGCCTAGTATTATAGGATGGTGTGCCTGTTTCTATGAGATGTTGTTATTCTGTTGAATTCTAACAAAGTAGTTCTTGAGGTTTACTATGGTCGCTGCATGATGATATGATTTCTTGACTTACATAGGGTCGTGAGAACCTGCTGTGTAGACCATAGGGAGAATTGACGTTGAGGGCTTCTCCAGAGTGTCTTTATAATTATGATGTGAGACCACAGGGGGAATTGATGTTGAGTGCTTCCCCAGAGTGTATGTAGTTCCTCGGCATGGTTCATAGGGGGAATTGACATTGAGTGCTTCCATAGAGTACCTGTAGTATGATACGAGACTATAGGGGGAATTTACGGTGAGTGCTTCTGTAGAGATTCTATACTTTAGATGAACCAGATGGGTGAGATTGTGTGTGATGTCCAGAGGGTTGCCTGTACTTGATAGGTAGGACCAGAGGGGATAGGCTATGGGTACATCCCAGAGGGTTACATATTGTGTTGTCTATTTTTTTGTTTCATGCTGTGTGGTGTTTTGAATTCTTAAACTGTAGATTATTTACTTCTTAGTGCTTACTTGTTTATTGCTTTCTGTACTTTTACATGCCATATACTCACAGACTGTAAGTCAGAGATCTTTGGGTGGTTTCCTACTGAGGTTTAGTCTCATGCCCTATTTGGGCCATGCTTTTGGGCCCAAAAAGATTATATTGCTACAGGTATAGACAAAGGAAAGTGCCCTTCGACTTCAGGTACTTGATTGCATTGGAGTTAGAGAGCATGGGACCAAGCCGAGGCTTGTGATGCTGAGGAGTTTCTCATATGTTTTTCTTTTGTACTTTGGTTTAGTACTGTATTCCACATTGTGACTTGTTTGGATTCTTTCCTATAAATATATGTATTATGCATAATTTATATATATTTATGCTCCAGTTGTTTCTCTATCAGTCTTCCAATGTTTACTGTTGTTGGATATTACCTACTTCCGCTATTGTGTGTTGTTTACTTCCACTACGTACTCTGCCAATGAGGGAATAGTTTCCCCACCATCACACCCAAGGCCCTCACTACAAGTCGGAAGCCTCTAGCATTTGGGGAAATGCGCTTGAGGCCATGGGACCAACCGGGTATGGGGCACCTCTGGGTGGCTTCTGGAACCAAGGCATTACAATTTTTATCTGACTTTTAATCTCTTTTAAATATTAAAAAAAATCAGAATCTTTCTTGAAAATTTTGAACAAAAAAGTTACAAAATTTTTTAGATGGATGTTAAGTATTATTTTCTGAATGGAGAACTTGATGAAAAAGATTTTATTAAACAACTACTTAGATTTCTGATTGGAAAAGATGAAATCTTTGTGTTCAAGTTGAAGAAATATTTAAACAGGCTAAATAAAGCTCCATGAACATGGGGTTCTAAACTAGATTCCTACTTAAAGAAATAAAATATTATAAAAGGGAGAGTTGGTAGTAATCTATACATCAATAATAATTATAACATCACTCTCATAGTAATTGTGTATGTTGATGGTGTTATATTTACTGGGAATGGTGAATTAACTTGTGAATGGTTTTTTTATGAGATGATGAAGTTGTTTGAAATTTTCATGCTCAGTGAAATGAAATATTTTCTTGTATTACAAATCTCACAAAATAAGAAATATATTTTTCTATCTCAAGAAAATTATGCTAAGGAAATTCCTAATAAGTTTGGCATGGAAAATTAAAATCTGATTTCCACACAAATTCGAGTGGGAAATAACATTTCTAAATATGGAGAGGGAAAGTAAGTGGATTTAAATTAATTTAGAAATCTGATTGGAAGTTTGTTCTATTTGAATTCTTCAAGACTAGATATCATATATGTTGTTACCTTATGTGAAATATTTAAAAGTTATCCAAAGTAAAATCATTTATTGGTAGAAGAACAAATTCTAAAATATATCACACGAATAATAGATTTTGGTATAAAATATGACAGCTTGAGAAGAATTGAATTGTTTGGTTATATATTGTCGATTGGGAAAGAAGTGTAGATGATAGAAGATCTAAATCTGGTGGAGGTTTTTTTATGTGGGAAAGTTGTGTGAGTTTTCATAAAAAAAAAAAGAAAAAATGTGTAACTATTACCATGGATGAAGCTGGATATATTTCCACCACTCAAGCTGTAGCACAACTTATGTGGATGAAGACTTAGTTAGAATATTTTTCCAATGAAGTGAAGTTACTCTTTATCTTGGGTTGTTATAATAAGATTTCTATAAATATGAATAGAAATCCATTGCATAATTCAGGTTCAAATAATATTGATATCAAATATTACTTAATTAAAGAGCATGTGGAGGAGAATGAACATAAGATACAATAAGTTCCTACAACGTATCAAGTTACTGAAATATTCATAAAACAATTAATATAGGAATATTTTTACAAGTTTAGGTGGAACATGGGTGTCCAACCTCTTTCTCTCCAAGGTTGAGGTATGTGTTTCTATCCCTATTCACTTCTGGTCTTTCGATGGTGTTATTAAGGGGGATAAAAATTATTCTTCATAAATCTATCCATTGGTATGTGCTAAACCTATTGAGGAAATATGTATTTAGGGGGAAATTTTAAAAGGGGTAAGCTATGAACTCAACATGTGAATGTGTGAACTTTTCTATTAGTTTGTTGAAGTGATTTTAATAAAAAAAAATTATATGAAGAATGATGTTGTGAAAATGAAGCTTCATAAGTAACTACTTAAGGACACCATGGTTTTACTATCAATGATTCAAGTTTCCTACAATGGTTTGGCCCATGCAGGCTTAGAATTGTTGATTATTGGTCTATAGGTTGAGTTTAAAAAGTTTTAGTGATTTATGAATCTTGGTTGATAAAAAACCAAAGGTTGATTGTTGGGACCAAGTGGGATAGAGATGGTTTTTAGATACTGAAAGAAGTTGTTTTTTGAATGTTTTTTTTTATTATTGTTAAAATAAATCACCTTACATTGTATATTTTGGTGATTGGGTGAAGTATTCTTGGACTTAGAATATCAAACATATATTTATTAAGAATGTTCATCCTGTTATGTTTTATATTCTGAAGATGTTTTCTAGGTGAACTTGTTTTCATACTCATATTTTTTTGAAATAGTATTTTTTTGAATAGAGTGGGAAGATGTACTAGATAAAAAATTTCTTTAGAGCTGTTTGAAAAAAATATAATGATTCTTTTTTATGATAAAAGTTCTTAAAATTAAAAGTTATCAAAAAAAACATGAGATCCATGATTTGTGGAAGAAATGGTTAGAAAATTTTCAATAGCAAAGAAGAAATGAAATGTGAATCTCCGGTGTTTTTAAAAAGTAGGTGTATTCCAATAAAAGATCATCAGATTGATCATTACCCATCTCAGAAGTTTTTTAGATACCAGGAGTATAAATTTTTAGAAGTTGGATGTTTTGAAAAAAATTTGATCGACCGATCCATCAGACAGTATGATCCATCGATCGAACCATTCCATTGAATGAACCATCAATTTCTAAGTTTTTAAGAAATAAATAAGTCACTGTAAATGTTGTACTAACATAAAAATTATTCCATTGATTCATCAGACAATTGGATAGAACTAATACATTATCAGATGTAGATTTCCATCAGAGATAGACCATCAAACTACCCAAATCAGTTCGATTGAAAAAAAGTTTTTGATTGATAATTAGAATAGTTTTAGAGACCATTTAGTTAGGTGATAAGTTGGTATGATTCATCGGATGATCTACCTGACATTGATAATTAATCAAATTCATAGTTTCATCAGTTTGTGGAGTTTATTGAGTTTCTAGACAAATGAATAAAGTGAAGGAAAAGGGGTTCTGAAGTCTTTTGAAGTTGTAGTGATTCTTATGACAAAATTGTCATCCTAAATACTAGAATCATACTTCCAATGTGATTAAGTATGAATCCAGACTAAATAAATTAGGTGTAGTAAGAATAAATTTATAAATAATCTCCAATAATATAGTCAATCATTTTCAAATGGCTCATAGCATCAAAGAGATCAATCAATTATTTGTTTTATCTTTAGTGGGTTAAGTGAAAAGGAGGTAGAGTTTGAAGTTGTGAAGTTATGATCCATCAGACAATATTTTCATAAGAAATTACATTGGAATAAATCTAAGTTAGAGAGAATGATCAATGCCAAGAAAAAATTAAAGATCAGACTCAAATGATTGTACTAAATAATTTTTTGTAAATTAGTAGATGAATAATGTTTTGGTAAGATTCAAGAAGATTAGAGAAGAACCCAGGAGAGTTTATAATCCTGGATAAATCGTCAAATGAAGATTCAATTTCATAATTAATTAAAATGTGTGAATTTTTTTCAGTGGTAAAATAATTAATGGTTCCAACCTTATCTATTTTGGGCCACCTATTTAATGGGGTGAAATTATAGTGTAATCGGACACTATTTATGTGTGGGAGTGAGTGAGAGCGCTGGAGTTTTGTCTTTAGGATGGAATTTTTTTAGAACCATTTCTGGAAAGAAGTTTTGATCATAATATTTTTGGTCAATATTCACCAAATCGGTATGAATAATCAGACTAATGAATAAGACTAGTTTCTAGACTAACAATTCATACTTTTTTTGGATTAAATAATTAGATAGAGGAATCAGAGTGAGTAATCAGACTAAGTTTCTTTATGAGTTCCAGAGAATTTGTTCCAGCCTTTTGTTGGGTAAGAAAGTGAATAATTTTATTCTAAATAATTAAAATGGTTGAAATTGTTGAAGCATCATAGTGTCAAGTTTAGAACGTGGTGGTGAAGGTTTATAAACTTGTTACTATATTTTATTTACAATTTTCATTCTAGAAGAATCAAATTCATTCTTGTATTGATCATAGTGATATACAAGTTTATGAGTATTTATTACTTATTGTATCCACACAAAAGGATTATTTTCTCATGGACTGTGTGGTATTGGATTATTTCCAAACTTTGAAAATGACACACTACTCTTATTTAGTAGTGAACCTTATAAATACTTGTGTTATTATAGATGTGTTAATATTTGGTTTTTAGAGAAGTGGTAAATATTTTATATGAGGCGAGGGTTGTTATATAATAAATATAACATAAAATAAAAAGATATCATTGATTCACCCCCTCCCCCCCTTAGTGATTTCATTGATCCTGGTTGGGCCTTTTCACTTACATCCCTTAAATTCTCTTGTGTGGGGATAATTATCTTACAGGATTCCTACCTTGGTTAAATTCAATACTTTTAACCATAAAAAACAAACAAAATTTAGGATTTCCTAGTTTAAAATCAAAAATTACTAAAAACATTTAAAAACATAACAAAATTTCTTAAATAAAGAAATTCCAAAATCATAAACCACTGTATTACTTATCAATTAAATCCAAAAAATGAATAAAACCACTTAAACTCATGTTCTAGTCCATTTATAATTTAAATCCTATATTTAAAAATTACATAAAATAAATAAATTACTTATATTTTTTTAGATTAGGGGTAATTATAAATTTAAAAAAGTTTAAAATTTTGGAAATATTGGTTTTTTTTCAATCCCCAATACTAATACCATTTCAATCCCAAGTAATAAAAATTTCAACTTATTAAAAATATATGCCCAACCGAAGTTCAAACATATACACCAAAAATTAAATAAAGAAAATATTAATTTATTTATTTAAATTTTATTCTTCCTATATGAATTTATTCTACTATACCACTTCCATGAAATTCCATGATCTAGTTCCAAAAGTTAAATAAATTATACTTTAGTTGAATCAAAGCTTTAAAAGGGTTACTTTCAATTATCACTCTCCACTAAGTTCCTTAAACCAAATATCTATTTTTTTAATTCCCAAATACAACCCAAATGATATTATTATGAGTCAAATTCCTGATTATTTATTTGGGTTCAATATTCCCCTCACATGATTCCATTCATTTTTTATAATTTAATACTTTTTTTAATTCTCCACAATCGTGTATGTAAAAATAACTTATTGAATTTATTTAGGGATTTTATTACTCCCAAACCCGGTGCTTAACTATCTCATAACATCTTTGTGGGATCCTAAATTTCTATTTTAATTAAATTTTAAATAAATAATACGGTAATATTTTTATTCCTTTAGGTTGTATATTTTAAAAAGGTTAATTTTCATTTGTTGAAGTTCAAAAAATTTAGTTCCCCCAAGGTATAATTCTAATTCCACTTCAACCTTTTCAATCTCACTCATTTTCTTAGTTCTAAAGGATAATTTATTTAAAATAAGAAGGTATATTCACTCAAAAATCGTGAAATTTTAGAAATTTTAAATTTCATGAAATCATCCAAATTACAATGGAATTTTAATGGGGTAAAAATCATTGAAATTTAATTGTACTAACCTAAAAACACACTAAAAAGCTAAAATTTAAAAAAATGGAAATTAATATTTATTTATAGACTCTAAAATAATATTCTAAAAATATTTTAAAATTCTTCTAAATAGGTTTCAAACCACTATCCCTCTTCTATTCAACACTGATAATTTAAATTTATCAACATAAATAAAAATATATTAGTATCGATTAAATAGGTGTAAAATTTATAGAAAAAATATGGTTGTTTATTTTCCTATGGGATTAAGTTAATCTCACCCATAGTTTCCTCTCTATACAACCATGAACTACCTCCTAGGTTTTTTCACTTGAAAACATATAGAAAAGAGAATTAAAACTTGAGATATTTGTTTAAAATAATGAAAAGGAAATAAAACTTGGTTTGGACCCAAAGTAGGTTCTAGGTTTTTACTAACCCAAGTGGATAATTTTAATTGGTAACCTTAATCAGAGTGGGGTTTGTGTTCTTTACTAGAAACCACCACATTTTATTTTATACAATGTTCATTAGTTTACATAGATCATGGAGAACAACATAAAAAGTGTAAAATATTATCAATGCCTAAATTATTAATTAATTTTAAGTTTAATGGGGAAGAGATAAGAAAGTAGGGGTTCTCCCAATTAGATGGTGTCTCCTCCTCCAATTGTTTTTCATTATGATATTGAGGATGTATTGGCTTAATCATAGGTCCCAAAATTTGTTCTTCATTTTATTACACTTCTTTATTCGATTATTGTTCTCCCAAATCTTATAGGGAAGATTTATCAAAGTTTTATTCATAAATATCCTCTAATTCACTTTGTGTCACCACATCTTCAATTTCCAACTCCAACCTCTCTTCAAGGTTGGTTTCCTTAGGTTTGAGTTCATCATTTAGGGCCAAAATTTTCTAGTCTTGGCCTATAAAATAATTAAAAATGGAGTTTAATTTAAGTGAAATTAATAAAAAATCAATAAAAATAGAATCAAAGGAATTTTTGACTCCCTTGAGTGTATTGGGATTGAGATATTTCACTTTAATTAATTCTTCTTAACTAATTTATTCAGGTGAGGTAAGTGGTTTAATCAAATTATCTTCAATGGACAAAATATCCTCTTTTTCTTCTAATTCATACTCCATTAATATTGATTTTTTATTATCAAAATCATAGGGTTTATATTTCAAATGAATTTTAGAAAATGTAAAAAAAATGGGTTTGAGGTTTGATAATCCCCTTCTAAGGTCTCATGTAGTATCATTTCCCACTCTATGAGTTCCTCGAGTACTAATTCATAAATTCTTGTGGGTGAATATTGTTCAAGTGTTTATTCAACCTTCTCATTTGTGAAAATTTGGGGTTCCACCTTAAGTTCATTTTCATTTATAACCACCTAATCATCTTAACACAATGTTTCCCCTTTTCACAATGAGTTCTTGGAATCTGGTAACTATTATATCAATAATTTCATTCAGCTCTCCAAATTCATTTTGGTGTTAATTCAATTATTGATCCATCATCAAAGATTTTTTAATATATGCTTGAATCTCCTCTAGTGTGGATTATTCTTTACTTATATGGTGTATGGGGGTTTCTAGTTGATTATTATGTTCTTCATGATGGTAGTAGTGTTTATCCTCTAACCCATTTATGTGTACCAAAGGTATCTCCTATTATCCCAAAAAACTTATCCTCCCTATGCTCTAGTGGGTAGAGAGATAGGTCTATTTAAAATAATTTCTCTAGTTAGATTCTATCAATCTCCTTAAATTGGGTGTGTAATTGGTGATTCATTATTAAAAAATGATAACTCACTGATTTTTATCCCATATCAGAGGTGGAAAATAAATAAATAAATATAATAAAAAATAAATAAGACACAAATAAAAATAAATTCCACAAACAACGTTATTTAAAAATGTTATAAAATACTGAAAAAATCATCCAAATCTTTGTAAATGGATTTAGTCATGTAAATGTTTTCATGAGCCTTTTATACTGAATTTATGAAAACCAAGAATTTATCCTAGAATATAAACAATGTTAGATCTTAAGAAGTTAGTATTGGAGATTCACTATCCTATCACTTTAATAATGTGTGTCTTTGTTTTTAAATTTTTTTTGAATGAATATAATTAGGGGCTTGAATCATATGATAGAAAATAAAATGAAAATGAAAAACAAAATGAATGTGAGAAAGGATACAACCCAAAATACTACATAGTGATCCTTTATTTTTTTATGGCCTTTATCTTCTATCTTGTCTTTTGTATGTTCCAACCAGCTACAGAGCCTAACAATCTAGATGAAATGAATAAAGTTCACACACATGAAGAATCACCAAGTGATCTTCTCAATTTTTTACCAAATTGAACACTATCATGAATTTATACACCACTAAAACTATTGATCCCAACCATACATCACTGATACAAACATAGGTATCAGAAATGATTTTTATCACTGTAATAAGAAATAATAAAGAAATAGACATGTGGTAAAATTATCTCTTTATCCCATCACTCTTATGAGATCCTTATAAGAAAATATAATAAATAAGCCCAGGTCTATGGACTCCATTTTACTAAGTTCTCATCAAGTGGGTAATCCTCTGATTGGCCCCTCAATATTGACTATAGCATGAGAATCACCATGACTTCAGAGTGGGAGAAACATGAAGAAAGGGGTAATAAGACACAACATGAATGGTAAACAAAATAAATTAAAATTTCAAATGAAGAAAAAAATTATAAAATAAATAAAATAATAATGTCCATAGACTCAAATACTTTAGAATATGGAAGAGGCGGAATATTTATAAAATTGCCTCACCTCCTTATTCCTCTTAATTTTGTTTTATTGTAGTGATATTTATGCTCATTATTCATTATATGGTTGGAAAATGTATATCTTAAGGGTCATGATTGATGAATCTGTGAATCTCAAATCTTCAAAATCTACTAGTTATTCCTCCCATGATCTCGTTATCCTTCCTCAACTTGATGGTTTTAGTATGGGTATTTTTCATAGATGTCTACAATTTGGATAAACCATAGAATAAATTTCTATTCCAGGTATAGCCTTGAAATTATAGAAAATCTAGATTTGGATTTATGCAGGTGGCCATACATATATCAAGATGATTTTTATTTAGATGATGGATTGATTTCAGTTACCTTATGTAGCTCCATTCACCTTTATGTAGATTTTGAAACTTGTTAATTTCCCTTACATAGAAACATGGGTAACCCTTATGTAGCCTATAGTGTGTTATGGTACCCTTATATAATGACACTAGTACCTTGATATATCTTTGGATCATTCCTACTACATTTACAAAAACCTACAGATATTACCCTTACATTTATTTTAGATATGCATGAGTACCTTTTTTTAAAAAAATGTTGGGGCCGAAGCCTCATTTAGGTCTTCTTGATCTGTATATAGTTGAAAATATCAAATTACTGATGAAAATTCCTTGTGACATAGATGAATTGTCATTTATTAATGAGGATAGAAATTTGGAAAATTTTATCCACTTATGCAACATGAATTCTCTTATGATCGATGAAATATCCTACATGGGTGTGAATTCTCTAACCCATATGTAGCTATAATTTTCTAAATTCAATTCCTTCATAGACCACCTTGAAATCTAATACACGTAGTGAATTATCTAATAAGTGTTCAATTATCTTTTTGGGATATGGCTAAAAGTGGAAAATACAATTCCCATACAGCCCTTTAATTCTCTTACGCATGGGATAATTCTCTTGAAAGATTCCTTAAATTGTCAAATTTCAGACTTGCAACGATGGAAAACATAATTAATGTAGTTTTTTCCCAGTTTAAGATAAAAATGAATAAAAACATTTAGAAACTAAATTACAATCCTCAAAAAGTAAAATTATAGATTTCTAAATTAATGGTTGACCTCCCAATTAAATCTAAAAAATGTATAAAACCACTGAAAAACTTGTTTTTATCCATTTGTTAATTAATTTATAGATTTAAAAAAGGTAAGTAAAGTGAATAAACTACTTGTGTTTTTCTATATTAGGGATAATTATAAGTGAAAAGTAGTTGAAAGTTTTGAAATATTGGCTCTCATTGGTGGTGCATTATTAATTTATAATGAATATCTCTTATTACCTATTATATGATCCTCTTCAAAGAGAGGGTTCAATCACACCTTTAGATTTTGGGGGTCACTAAGTAGCATACATGGATTCTATTGGCCGATGTACTACTTGTGGAGAAAATAACCTGAGTGTTGTTTCTCAGTGAACTTCCTCAAGTATACTCAATATAGATGGATCACAATATACTTGAGGTCAACATGTTGATATTTATATTATTCATTTAAATATTTATACCATAATAATATATCTTGATAATTAATGGGTTTCTTTCATTTTTAATGAGTATGATATGTTGTTGAAAAACCCAACAAATTATTTTATTTGAATAATTATATAAATAATTAACCACATGATAGAAAACAATTATTATATGTAATAAGTCCTTTTTATCTAAACATGTATCTTAATTATTAAAAACCATTTGATAATAATTTTAATAAATAATTAAACATTAAAATATAAATGTTTCTTCCACAATCATAATATTTAAACTACTTGTTGGTTTATATAGTGATGTTAAACCAACCAAGACCCTGGGGGGATAACTCCTTAAGTGTATCTCAACTTGATTTTGGTATCCCCTATTCTCCTTTGTTTCATACTTTTTTAGATTTTACTTCGGTTTTATACTTAAACCACCTCATCATGTAATCATCATATTTACAATTATATGCTCACACATTTGTAAGGGGATATTGGGTAAGTGTTATTAAATTTAATAAATAAATGTGGATATGAAAACCCATATAATATTTAAATAAGGAAGGAAGATACATGAGTTATCAATATTAAGTTAAAAATAATTATTACAAATTTAAATCATGAAATAATTAAATTAATAAATCTAAATATACATGGGTTAGTATTGGTCTTGATTATTCACAATGAAATTAATTTTACAATAAATTAAAATTAAAATTATTTCCTATGACCATCAAATAATTTTAAATTAAGTTAAATTGTTTTTCTCTTTCCACTTATGTTCTTTGATACCCCTTTAAATGATCCCAAATTTTTAAAAAATATAGTGTTATTATTTTTTATTTTTTATCTTTGATCATTATATATATATATATATATATAGAAAAGGGTATGGGTAAATTATAGGGGCCATCTGGGATTAACCTCTCCCAAAGTTGTATAATTTAAAATAATTCAATTTCATATAATGTAGTTTGACCCAGAAGAATATAAAAGGAGGCAATCACACCCCCAATAATGTTTTCATTTTTTTGGTATTATAAATAACTTTATATATATATAAATATAAACACATAATAATATAAAAATTTATCAAACTAAAATAAAAAAATAAAACTCCACTTTCACCCAGGTTAAGAAACGTCATTATAATATATTTTATTTATTTTAGTTAAACATAATAAAATAAATAAATGATAATTCTCATTTAAATTAAATCCCATCCAGTTTTTCCCATTCTTGACCACAAAAAACAATGATTCACACAAGATATCCCCCATTTGATCCCAAACTAGAGCCTTGAGATGAATTTAAATAAATCAAACTGAACTAATAATTATAAATGAGTGTTACCACTCTAATATAACATGAAGTGTATACACATGGAGGAAGCAGTGTGATGCGATTTTCATTTAAAAAATTTCCATCTAAACTTGATTAAATAGATCTTAATCCTTTAATAGTATAATCACTCATAATTTATAATTAATTATTTAAACAAAATAAACAACTTGAGTAACATAAATTCAATTTTATTTTCACTCATCATTGATGTTTATGACTCTTTTATGGGTCCTATTGACATTATTTATTCTTCAACAATCCAAATGAGAATTAGTATAGTGATATCCATGTGGGTTATTTGAAAATATTAATGTATTTCATGATATCTCATGTGCTAGCCTGAGGGAATCAAATGTTTCACATCATTTAGTCTTAAACATGTGTAGAAATTTCTTACTTTCTCTCTCTAGAAAAATGAGTGAAGTGCCAGATTATCTCAAATTCTGTCTCTATTTCTTGAGATATGAATTTGAAAAAATAAAATCCACCTATTAAATAAATGAAATATTTTAGTTTTTTACTTAAGTTAAAATTTAAAAAAAATAACTTAATCAATTTTTTACATTAATTTAATCCTCATAAAAACACACATGCCACATCCATTAAAATAATAATATAATTATTATTATGTTTGGTGACTTGTACTAATATCATATTATCTATTAAATAAATATTTATTTATTTATTTTAATGGAATTAACTATATACTTAGTGAATCATTAACTCGATCCAAATCCTCCCATAAATATTATCGAACCTTGAATAATAAAATTATGTTTGTTTGATAAATATATTCTAAAAATTTGAATAAATATTTTATTTATTAAATTAAATTATAAATATATAAATAAATATTATATTATAACATATCATGAATATATATATATATATATATATATATATATATATATTAGGTAGATGGGATTATAAACCCCAAAAAATTCATAAACATGGGTACCACAGTAGGTCAAGCCTCATCCCTCCCCTCAAAGAATGGAAAGCAGCCACCAGAATTATTTTATTAAATTTAGGAGGCCTAAAGGACCAGGTGAATGTGCCCTAAATACCCCTTAAGAAGATGGATGGAAGGACCAACTTAATCTAATTATATTTTGTATATTCTTAGTTTGTGACCAATAAGGATCATTTCTCTATAACTATAGGTTCAACCCACAGATCAAGAGAGGTATCTAACAACACATAAAGGCCCCCATAGAGATAAGGATAAGTCATATAAACAAAAATGAAAATATTTTTATGAATTTTTCTATGTAAAATAATCTATCTATCATCTAATATCTCCTCGTGTATGATGTATAATTGGGTCATAATCATTTCTATTAGATTTATTTTTCTTCAACATTCTAAGATGGTATTTTTTGTAAACTAACATATTCATGAATTTTAGTCCAATACTTCCATCTTAATCAAATGGTCAAAGATATATTCTTCTATAACCTGGAAGCAATTAATTTTATCTTTATTATTCAATCAATGCCATGCTAATAATGACCCACATGAACCATTATACTTTAAAATGAGTGAATATATTAATTTATTTATAATCCATCTAAGTATTCTATGGGGATGTATTTGAGTTATTTAATTCCTATTATTGATAAATATAAAATTTTGAGAGGTTTGGGGTGAAATTGGGTATTTTGGAAGGGGTTTGGGAGGGTGAGAGGGAATATGCATGGTTAAGGAACTATGTATAATATCCAGGTGACCTTACAAGAGGTCCTAAGTGATGTGGTTAGGGATGAACGATTGTGTTAACTACTTATAATACCACACATATCTACCATTCATGTTAAAATTTTCACCCAATGAGGAATACATGTTCAACATTCATGATCACCATGATTTTGCATTCACATAACCCCCCCCCCCCCCAATTACTTCATTTACTTAATTTTGGTGAATTTGGTCTCATTTCTACCCTCACACGTATATATCTTTATATATGGTGTTATTGGAGGCATTTTTAGTGGATATCTTCCTCTAAAACTCTTCTCTATTGGATTATTGGGTGTTAAGATTTTGAATCAAATGTAAGTGACCTATGAATCTCTCCTCTTATGTTTATTCATAGTTTTCACTTGGTGTAACCCAATCTTAGAATCAATTGGATGGAATCAGAGGAATTATCTTATAAAAAATTACATATTTTGATTCTAGAAATATAATAATCTTAAGGGTAACTAGGGTCTTGAGTTTGGTTGTGTGATTTTGTCAGACCCAAGGGTATTGATCTTGGAGATTTTGGATATTTGGATGATTTAAAAATGAAAATTATTTATTTTGATGCCAATCATGACTGTAATAAAATATTCTTGATGATATATATAATTTTAAAACTCTTATTGATGATCAAAATAATATAGATTTATCTTTAAGAATAACTTGGTGATGTTTGGCCTTATAATGGTATTTTTACAATTTCATATATCAAGAATTTGATGGAAAATTCTAGCCCAAATTGTTGGTGGTAATTTTAGAAGCTGTTACAATCTAATAGAATTTCAATCTGAAAAAAAAATTCTATTTATATCATAGATAAGAGTATTTTGTAAGGGAATAAATTGAGTATGGAAGGTGTTTCAGTTGTAGAACTCATTTTGATGTTGAAGTGATCATGGATATTATAATTGAAGTAAGAAAAGAATAATTCCATAATAAAAGGTGATATGAATATCATGGTAACTGATGGTTGAAATGAGATGGTTGACTGCTTGAGGAAATAGTTATAGATGTTTTCATGGTGTAATGATAGAATTTTAGTATAAAATAGGGAATCCCATAATGGGAATTTAAAAAAACCATGATGGTGTGTACATATGTATAATTATATGTTGCATATAAATAACAAAAATGGGACACTTTATATTCGCTATTTCATGGAGGACTCACATAATATTAGTTGAAATTGGATATAGGGAGTAACCACACTATAGACAAAGGAATTTGGGGTATCAGGACTTCAATAGTAGAATAAAAATACGTGATTGGTCATTGTGGATGTAACATTAGAGGGTGTCATGTATAAATAGTGTCTATGTAATGGTTTTGAGTATACCACAACATATTCAATCATGAATAATCTAAATAAGAAATTCAAAATGACTAAAATTATTAGGAGAATATTTCATGGTCATGAAAGGTAGTTGCTAACCTGGACACCCAAAATAGAAGTTTCCAGAGTCCTCATACCATGGTGGATCGGTATTTCTATAAAATTGTAGATTTTTTAATATTTGATTATAAATTTAAAATGGATTTAAATTTAGGGTTTAATTTGGTTAAATTAGGTAATTTTAAACAAAAAATGATGTGATATAATATGACAATAGAATATGAATCTTTTAGAGTTTTACATGAATGATTTTTTGAATATAAAAAATAGGGTATTTTAAAAAAAAGAAGTTCTATAATTTGGGGATTTAGTGAAATGAGGATTTGTGAAGAACTCCATGTAATATCTAGATTAAATATGGAGTTCATAGTATTAATGAAAACAACCATGTTGGTTTGGTGTTTTCTATTTATGATGGATTCTCAGCGATCAAGAATTCATGAAATATTTTGAACTCTCCTTTAATGTATTGAGTGGATAAGGAGAAAGAGGGAGATCCCTTTAAATGGATAGTGCATATTTTATAAACATTTCAATCACCTGTAGTGATTAGCGATATCCATTTTTACATAAACAAAGCATTATTTTATGATCCTTTTAGTATCCTTAAGTGGTAAACCAAGTAAAAAAAATTCTAGACATATTTATTATTTTATGTGGATATTGATTGTGCATGAGATTGATAGGTTTTAGGGGTGATTACCAATAGAAGAAAAAATCTGGTCAAATATTATAAGCAATTAACAACCTAATTTACCCCTACCCATCCTTAGGGAGTATTTGTTCATCTGGTCGTAATAAGTTATATTAGATCTACAAGGTTAAATATTTATGAATCTATTATTCATAATTAAAAACATTGAAAATACTATTAATGAAAAATTAGTTCCTCTATTCGATGGATTAAAATGCATAATATGGAAAAATTTATTGAGATCTTATCTATGATCACTTGTACTTGATTTCAATTCTTTCATTATTTGTGGACTAAAAGTCAGTGAAGTTATAGAGTCATTGATGATAGAATCTAATAGTAAACTATTAAACACTGATGAAAAGTTGAAAATACATTATCTAGAGAATTTTAAAATCATTTCTATATGATGGAAATTAATTGTGCTTCAATTAAGGAAATTTACACTTAATTCAAAAAAAATATGAAGGTGACACTGTAGTAAAATAAGTAATGATATAAGTACCGCATAATAGGTTTTATGATTTAAAGAAATGCCTAAACGAGAATAATGGTAATTTTTTTAACCATCACATTAAAGTTGTGGGACCTATCTATATACTTTGAGATGAAATGAAATATGTTATTATGGTGAATAATATTCTCATGATATTACAACGGTTGTATAAACCAAATGTATCTAAGCTAGAAAAGGAAAACCTTACAAACTTATCTCTTGATGATATACACAACAATCTTATGAAATATGAAATGAAGGTCAGACCAGAGGGCACACAAATTCAATCATTAAATTAAATCAAATTTAATTATATAGAGATAATTGATATACATTATACTATAAATAAAGAAGAAGATATCAGTGATGAGTTTCTATCACTAGTGGGGATCACATTCACGAGAGGCGAAGGGTGGTATGAAAGTAATATACATATAATATATTTTAAATTATAGAAAAGTTTTGAATATTTTTGTGAGATACCCAATTAAGGATGATGGAGAAGAAGAATATGAACACACACCAAAACAATGAATAAAATTACATCCAAAAAGAAACATTAAATATAGAAATATATACCAGAAAATTCTTCTATGTAAAATTTTAGTGGGAAAAGAAAAACCTAAATATGAAGCATGTTTTAAAGATGATAAGGATAAATTTATCTCAGATATTGTGGATGTAATGATTGAAATAATTGATAATATAAAATATAAAACTAATAAAGAATAAAAAGGAAAGGGAATTTTTTATTTAATAGTAGAACTTGAAGGATCACTTGAGGAGCTTGATCTATAGTGGGATAAAGGCAGAATAAATAGAGAGTTATTGAATGAATAATCATAATATGTCAACTAAATCAAATACAAAATTACCTAGTTGGGGAAGAGAGTTTAGTAACTTGGGGGTTTTTAAAATACATAAAGTGATATTGTGGATTTCAAGAAAAAGATTGAAGAATAAAAAAAGGTGATTGTTTGCCTTAATTATTTGATCAAAGAGAGAACAAAAGGTTTCAAACCCTTAAGGAATAAGTTACAGGATTACAAAACAAACATAAAGTTGAATCAAAATAATGTGCTAACAAAAAGAAGTAATAATTTTGGAAATTTATCTGATAAATATTTAATAGAAAAATCATGATTAGATATAAGGATTTATCAAAAATTATAACTAAATTAAGGTACACACATATGGTTAAAGGTGGAATTGTTTGTGAAGATGAGACATTCAAAATTAGTTGGATTTTTTTTAAAGAAAAAGGGAAACAAAATATTAGTGATAAGTCTCAAACATTTAGAACTTATCAAAAACAAATAAAATACTCATAGGTTGGAGATATATGTAGAGGTATAAACAATATATTTTCTTTGATGAAGTTTTAATTATGTGGATCTCTTGAATATCCAATAAATTATTATAAGGAGGTAAAAATCAACTTAATAGGAGAATAACTCAATAGTTAACGAGATAAAATGAGAATGTACCCCACACCTTATTAAAGTAATAAATTTGTCAATATTTTTATCATTACTATAACTTTGGTCATAGGGTTTTAGATTAAAAACAATAAAAGAGTCAAAATTAATCTTATATAAATCAAAGGAAAATAGATTCAATGAAAATGAACATGATTCCATTGAAAAATATTTTATAACCAATAGAGGAATAAGATTATGAATTTACTATCGATTATAAAGGAAATGATGAATGACTAGTCCATGTTAAAACCAACTGGGAGTCTCTTAGATGGAAAAGTTAAATAAGGAGAGGGAAATATTGGTGGAAATTTCTCTCAATTTATCAGAGAACAACCACAACTTGATTCTTAATAGTGGGTTCTTATCTCATATGACTAGAAACATGAATCTCTTAAATAATTTTTAGGGACATTTTTATGGAATGGTTAATTTTGGAAATGATGGAACATTAGATATCAAAGGAAGTTTAAAGTTGAGGCTATCCAGAGATAAGTTGAATAATATAAAATTTATTTATGTGGATGTTATATGGAATAAAATTTGAGTGTGAGTATACTATAGAAATTGGGTCTTTAATTCACAATCAATTAAAATGTATTCTTAATCAAAGGTAAGGAAAACAATTCATTGATGAATGTTTGTTGAACAAATGGAAATTTATAATAAGTGGCTAGAGAGGATAACACTTGTCTCTTTATAGTTTAAGAAGAAAATATCCTTTGTAATTAGAGACTCAATTATATTTAATAATAAAAACAGTAAATTTAACAATGTTAAAATATATAATTAACACTCAGAATTAAATTTGTGGTTAGAAGAATACTTTTTTCATGTTTAAGTGGGAAAATGCTGAGAAATCTCTATCGATCTAAGAAGAAAAGTATGTCAAATATATCAATATTAACTTACAGAGATGTGTTCGGTCCCATGAAAGTTCTGAAAACATGTGGTGATAGAAAATTCATCTTATTATTGATGATTATTGTAGGATGAATTGTATAATGTTCATGTATACAAAAATTTAGGTAATTAATTATATCAATTCGTTTTGAAGGAGATATAAAAAATTAAATTGAAATAATGATCAAAGGTTTTCAATTAAAAAATGATTTTAAGTACATATCCAAGGAATTAGGAAGTTTTCAAGAAAATAATTGAATCAAATATGAAGTCTAATTGATGAGAACAATGAAAAAAAATAGTTTCTTTTAGACATGAAACTAAATGGTGAATAATATTCGAAAAATATTTCCCATTAAAAGTGGAATCAATAAACAAATTTAATTTAGTGGTACAAATGGGGGTGTAAACACAAAATTAGTTTTTTTGTGCCTCAGAGAGAATAAGACACCATATGAAATGTGGAATATGAGGGATCCATCGATAAGGAACTTTAAAGTTTTTGAGAAAAATTGATACATACAGTACATAGGGAAATAAAATAAAATATAAAGATGTGGTGAATGAAGGGATATTATTGGTATGATAATTCAATAATAAAACCTAAAATTTATTTAATAAAACTTTTAACAAAATCATGTAAAGAAATTATGGACAATTTATTGTAGAAAAAAATATAAATTAATATGGATTTCAATAAATCATGGGAGATAAAAATATTTTTTAACTATTTGACCAACAACACATTGTATTAAATTAACTATGGATACTCAACTAACCATGTCTGAAAATTCTATTATGTATTATAGATACCACATATTGACTCTTAATGAATTCTTGTACAAACCATGTGATGGATCTACTGAAAATATTTTTCACTAACCATGATGGGTAGACCTACCATGCCTAAATTATAGATCTTCAATGGTTATTTTTGGAATTTAATGAGATCTATCAGAGTATTTAATTCTTTTATATTTGAGAATTATCATCCTCTTTTGGTTACATTGAAAAAAACATACATAAATTATAGGAAGTCTCTCAGATCTATGATAATGAACTAATGGATATTTTCTAGGATCTTTGTGATTAATTTATTCTATAAAAATACACTCTATTTTTTGGTGTGAAATTTCAATAACATGGAAGAAGTTAAGAATAACTATAAGTCTCTCAAGTCTACTATACAATAGTATAAGGATGTGAGAACCTTTTTGTATCATCCAAAGTCTATAAAATATTGAGTTTCATTATACTACTATCAAAATCTTTAATCTCTAGGTTTTACGTTACATTTTGAGTTGTACTTATTTTTCATGTATATATACTATAAATTATCTTATCTAATAATTATTCCTTTATTTATTTACATTTATTTTCCCATAAAAAACTGTGAAAGATTCCGATTGTATCCTAGACTACATTTTGTATTATTCTATGTATAAAACCCAGTCCATCTTGTGGATTTTTTATTATATTTTTTTAATAAATCTACATGAAATTTGAATATTTTCAGGTAGAGAGGACTAATATCTAGCATAGAGATAAAATCTTGTTTAATTGTTTTGTATGTTTTTAATATTTTATTTTCTAATTTTCTTTCAAGGATTGTATTTAAAGTATATTTTTAATGTAAAACTCTAATAGTTAATATTTATAAGTTATATAAATATATATAGTATTTGGTTTGAGTCAAGTTGTTTCAAAAGTTAATGTGATTTAAATTTTTTTAATTGGGTTTTGATCATTCCTTTAAGAAAATATTTCAAATTAAAACATTATATATACCAACTATATTTTAGAACTGGACTTTGTTTTAAATTAACATATTTTTTAATTTATAATTGTTTAAATGGAACTTTTTTAACTTGGATTCTCAATTCACCCCCTCTTGAGAATTATAATAGGATAAATATTTAGTATCACAATGTTTCTTTTCATTCAGGGTATCTATTTTTATTATCTTTTTTGTGAGAGTGATCATTTATTAAAAAAACATTACTTTCTATTCTATAATTACAGATTCTATACCTAAAGGTTATTCTACCAATAAACCTCCATTATTTAATGAAACTAACTTTTCTAAATGAGAAATTAAAATGCAAATATATCTAGAAATTATGGGATTTTATATTTGAGATACTATTGAGGATAAATATGAAAGCCCTAAAATACCAAGAAAATATTGGAGTGATGAAACAAAATTCATGATTGATTATAACTACAAATTTATGAATTCTCAATTTTGTGCATTGTGTGAAGATGAATTTAATTGAATATTTTTTTATGTTACTACTTATGAAATCTAAGAAACTTTAGTTGTCTCTCCTAAACGAAAATAAAATGATAAAGAAATGGGATTGGACATGTATATTATGAAATGTGATTCATTTAAGATGAAACATAATGAGTCTAATTCTAAAATATATTTCTGATTTAATATGATAATTAATACTATGAAGTCACTTGGATATAATATGAATTAAGAAAATAAATTTCTAACACTACTGAGATGTTTACCTAATAAATGAATAAGTAATATGGTTTGATTCATTGAATCCTATGGCATTAGAAAGCTTCAATTAAAAGAAATAATTATAAATCTGATTATGTATGAAAAAATAATTTAAAGTAGATAATGAAGATGTTCAAATTAAGAAGAAAATTGTAGTATTCATGACATCTGAGCCTAAATAAAAACAAGTGATCAATGATGATTCAAGTGGTAGTAAATCATACTTTGAGAGTGATTAAGATATGGATCATCTGGCTAGAATGTTTAAAACATTCTACTAAAATAAGAAATTGTTCAAGATTTCAACTTATAAATAAAATTATGATAGAAAATGAAAATATAAGAAAGAATAGAAAAAGGATAACTCCATTTATGAAATTACATGTTATGAATTTAAAAGGAAAGTACAAATCAAGTAAAATTAGTTAAAGATAATGTATAAAAATAAATATGATGATAGATAAAAAAATCAATGAAAGAAGTGAAAGTGGCATAGTGTGCTTCAATGTATAGCTCCAATGATTCATATTGTTCTATATAATATATAAGTGAAAAATTTAAACTTATGTTTCATGTCCACTACATATAAGGTAAAAACTAATACTTCTAGTTTTTCTGGTAATGATTTTTTATAATAATTTAAAATAATAAATTAAGAACCATGTAAATATTTCTCTATGCTTGAGGGTCAGATGAATTTATTGAAAAATAATGATAAAAAATATAAAAAACAACATACTCTATCTACTATTATAAAATATGTTCTTACTATTGAAAATTTGAAAATTCTAATCTTATTAAAAGATATACTAATTTGTAATTAGAAATTTAACAACTTAGAAAATATCTATAACGATTTTCTAATGGGAAAAAATATATTGAATATGAAGTTGATAAATCAGAAACCACCCAAATATAATAATGGTACTGGATATATATATATGGACTATAAAGTAATCTATATAATAATTACTTTTTCCCTAGTTTTAATATTAATACATAATCTAAAATACTAAAGTAAATTTTAGTTATCAAAGTAATTTTCATTATTTTGATCAAAGAAAACATTTTTATTAAAATAAATAACTATGTAGCTAAAAATCCAGTAAAATTTTTGGATTCCTAAGGTTTAAACTACTAACCTTTCTTAACCCAATAAAATATGGGTACTAAAAAAATTCTTGATTTATTTTTTATAGGTAAAGTTCTTAAAGAGATATTTAAAAAGTATTTAGTATCAGGATAGTGGATGTTCTGGAAACATGACTAAAGACTACTCAATATTTAAGAGTTTAGTTGAAGTTGTTTGTGGACATGTCACTTTTAATAACAATGAAAAAGGAAATATAATTTTTTTGTACTAATTGCTAACTCTAAAAGTATTATTATTTATAAAGTTTTATTTACTTATGGTATAAAATATAACCTTATTAGTATATTTTAATTATGTGATTATAGATAAAATTTTAAATTTAAAAATAATTCTTATAAAATTTATGAATCCAAGAATGATTTAGTTTTTATTTCTTTAAGGAATGATAATGTTTATGTTGTTAATTTCGACTCCTTATTTTCTAAAAAGGTTTCCTTTCTAAGTTCATTTTATATAGAATCTTATATATGTAATAAGAGACTAGTTCATTTTACTTTAGACTCTCTTAGTAAGTTTACTAGAAAAGGATTAGTCACGGATCTACCAAAAATATAATTCCCAAAATATAAAGTGTGTAATCTCTATCAAAATGAAATGTAGCAGGAAATTTTTTTCAAACCCAAGAAAGTGGTTTCTACCCTTAAACCACTAGAATTTTTTCATATGGATTTTTTTATAACTTCTTGATTTTATAGTATAGGTGGAAAATATTATACTTATATGATTGTTTATGATTATTCCATATTCACATGGGTATATTTCTTAACTCACAAAAAGTGAAGATCCCTTAAAAATCATGATAAGTGATCCAAGATATGATTTTTAGAATCAAGAATTTGAATCCTTATATTCACAACATGATTATAGATAGAATTTCTACACCTCTTAAAAACCTCATCAAAATGGGACTGTTGAAAGGAGAAACAAAACTCTCTAAGAAATTTCCTAGATTATAATTATTGAACCAACTTACCTATCTACTTTTGTGTATAATCTATGAATAATACTTGATATATGACTAATATGGTTCAAATAAGAACTATTTTATAGAATAAACCTTTTGAATTGTGTAATTATAGAAAGCTGAAGGTAAATTACTTTGATGTCTTTTGATGTAAAGACTTCATTATAGATTAAAAATATAACCTAGAAAAATTTTCAACAAAGAGTTATAAAGGATTTTATAGGTTATTAAACAACTATTAAATCATATATATACTTTAATAAACAATAAAATATATTAGATAAATTAGTTCATGTAACTTATGATGAAGTAGATCCCCATGACATTAATATTTCCTTATTTGACCTTAAAGGTGATATATAAAATCTATATATCAGTAATACCTATAAAACCTCTAACTATGTTACAAATTTCACTGAAAAATAGCCCAGCATAGACCAACCATACCATCCAAACCTTGAAGAAGACTTGGAATAACCAAGAACCTCCATTCGTATAATTTTTAGAACCCATATATACCATACTTTAGACATTTTAGTTGGTGATATATAAAAATAAACTCAAACCTTATACTCTCTTAGAAAATTGGATTTGCATAAAGTATTTTTATCTCATAATAAACCTAATAACATTACTAAAGTGATTAGTGATATACACAGGGTACTGAAAATAAAAGAGGAATTGAATTAGTTTGAATTAAATAAAGTCTGTAAACTAGTAAAATTACATATATAATACATAACCATTGGAACAAAATGAGTATATAGAAACATGGTAAAGAGTTGTAGTTATAAACAAGTCTTAATTGTTTACATGAGGTTATATTATTAAGGATTGTAGTTAGAAAACACAGTGCATCTTAATTTCAAACTATATCAAATGGACATCAATAGTGAATTATTATAAGGTTATATTATTAAATATTTTTTATCAAATAAACCCCTATATTTTTAATTAATCATTTACCAAATCATGATTTTAAACTTTCCAAAGCACTATATGGTTTAAAATAGGCTTCTAGAGATTAGTATGATAAGCTCAACATATTTTTAATTTCAAATGGATTTTAAAAAAGTATATATGATCATAATATATATATATATATTAAAAAAATTCAAATGTTTTTTTTGTTATAAAAATATATATTAATGATATTTTTTTTGGTTATTTTTAAAATTATTTATGTATTGAATTTTATAAGATAATGAAAAATGAAATTAAAATGAGTTTAATGGGTCGGTTGTAATTTTTTCGTGGTTCTAAATGTTTTTAAAATAGATATGGAATTATTTTTATTCAATTTAAATAAAAAAATTATTTTAAAAAATTTCACCTTGGATAGCACTGAAGGAAATAATACTCTAATGATTACTAATTATAAACTATTTTTGGATGAAACTAGGAAAAAATTGACCAAACTATTTACAAATATATTATTAGGATTTTACTATAATTAAGTACTATTAGACTTTATTTTATGTTTATTTTGTGTATGTGTTTTCCTTTTCAATAAAAACCCAAAGAATCATATTTAAATATTTTTAAAATAATTTTCATATACCTAAAAAATACAATAAATTTTAGATTGTTTTACTCTAGAGGACATGTTTTTGAATCTGTAAGTTATTCTAATGATGATGTTGGTGGTTTTAAGTTATAAGTAAAAAAAGTAACCTCTATAACATGTACCTTTTTTGTTAAGTCTCTAGTAACATGGTGTATTAAAAAAGAATAATTATGTTGCACTTTCTACTATTGAATTTGGGTACATAGTTTTAGGAAGTTTTTGTTCCCTGATTCTATGGATGGAACATATATTATAAGATTATGGGTATCAATTATGGAATGTTCTTGTAAATTATGATGAAAAACGTTTTATAAAATTTTCTAAGAATCCTTTATCTCATTCTAGGAGTAAAAAAAATGATATAAGACAACATATTTTGAGTTGCCATTTTCAAAAAGGGGATACCACTATTGAATTCATATGTACTAAGTACCATCTCATTGATATTTTTACAAAACCATTGAATATATAGTTATTATATTATATTGTACATAAATTAGGAATGGCTCGCTATTATTAATTTTTATTTCATGTATTAAGCTTAATTTGGTAGCGTTTTTTACTTAAATTTCACAAGTGATGTAAGGTTTGCCATGCAGTAGATAAATGTGGCATGACTATTAAATTTTTCATAGAATTGTCCATATGGTTGTTGAACCTACCCTGAAAATCCTAACTAATTGTAAGAAAATTTATATAGAAATTCAACTTACTATGATAATATAGCTTTATTTTTTCCATTTTTCTTTGTTATTATTCAATTTTATTCATTTTCATTCCATTATTTTACTATTAAATTACCTAAATGATCTAAAATATGCACAAATTAGATATTTAACTACTTATCTCTAAGTCTCGAACTCTTGAAAACCCATAACATCTCCATACCATTACCACCAATCAAGATTTTTAAAACCCTCAAATGAGATGGTGTTTTTGATACATCCTTTGGGTATGGATGCTATTAATTATAAATCTACTTCAAAGAAGAGAAAAGTAATCTTACGATTTTTTAAAACCTCACAATCCATTTATGTCAAACAATTAGGTTGTTCTAGAAAAGGAAGTGGATGTCAAGTGGATGGAGTTGAAAAATTATTTAGTTTGAGAAGAAATTCAACAACATGGATTGATAATCCAGTCCAGTGAGAATAGAAGTCCTTTCTACCCAAGGATAGTAAAAGAGTACTATTTAAATATCTTGATTTCATCTGGTGAGAAAAAGATAATATCTAGAAAAATGTGAATGGAGAAGATCTTGTTTTCTCTTCCAAATAGTAGAAAACTTCTCTCTATGTCCCTCATAATGCTGATTTCGAGGATTTTCAAAGTTATTATCTTGTAGTTTATGTGACATTTAATCATGAAAAATAACTACTAGATCTATCTAGGGATATAAATAAAAGGAGGAAAATTTTATTGAAATTGGATGGAGAGTGCAGGCTAATAGTTAAGCTTATACAGAACCTAATCTATCCCAAGAAAGGGGACTGTATCCCATTGAGGTGACAAGATCTATTATATTTATATTTAATGAAAAATAGGTTATATATGAGTTTTTTTAGATGTATAATGAGGTTTATGGAATAGATTTATAATTTATTCTCTTAGTTTAACTCTTTTCCCTAACCTAAATAAGTTTTAACTTTGTTGGAAGTCAAATGAATTTTTCATCATGTGGAAAACTATAAAGCTACTAGTGGGGTTTTCCTGAACCATTTTATCTATGAGTGAATGAAAATTATTTTTAATCTATAGATAAAAATTTTATGGGATAATAATGATAATTTTTATGAAAAATTCTATCTGGTTGAACATATTAAGAGGATAAAAGATAAAGATCATCCAGGGTTGGAACAAGATTATATTTTTTAATATTTTTCTAGGGAAAAATTTATTATGAAAAGGGATAAGGTTGATTTTTTTAATAAACATAGTATATTTAAAGTGATAAATAAGTATAAATGATGTATTTAAATTAAAAATCTAAGAGGGGGGTATAAAGATTAATGAATTTATACTACTAAGTAGATTGAAGCTTCTATACATATATCTACGCCAATAACCTGGTTTAAAAACGTTTCATATGGACATATGGGATCTCCTAACTCCTCACCTTATCATGAAGAGTAATTTTATTCTAATATTTAAGTGATAAATCCTTCCTCAATTTCCAAATGAAAGGAAATGTTTTAATTTTGAGGATGGGGATGAATCTAGTTAGAATATCATTCCCTTGATTGAAAGAATCAAAGAAAGTATATAAAGTATTGAGTCTAATGAGAAATGGACTCCACCAATGAAATAAAGTGGGGGATACTCTCTTGATGATGGATATTATTTCATGATGGAGGCAGTCCACCTGAGCATGATGGACATTCCATTCTTATTACACATGCCATTCCTATTAGAACTTCTATTATTTAAGGATAAAATGTGGATCAAGTATACATGGAATATTGGATTGAGAGACGCTCTCCAAGACATAGATTATAGGGTGAACATAGGATGAATAAAAAGTGGAACAACTCTTGGATGACATGTTCATCCCAATACTTGTGAAGGATACTAATGTTTCTGATATGACCGCAAGGGGTGAATCAGATCATGCTGGTTTGTTGTAAGCAAGAAGTCATGGACTAGTCTTTAATTTGTCTATTCATAGATAAATATATTCTTTATAATATTTTGATGACATTTATTCTATATATACATATCCTATAAGGGAATATCTATCTATTTCTAACCAATATACTCCTTTACCTCATTCTCCTTCCTCTTCATCAATTGTTACCATTGATGACTTGAATAAACTTAATGTTAATATATTGAATATATTGGTGGTCCTCTTTTTAAGCATTGGATTAAACTTTGAGGCTACCAAATATGAAGGACCATCTATATCTATTTTCTCTTATTTACATCATATACATCCTGGGTTGTTTTCTAAACTTGATTTCATGGAATATGATATTCAAATATTGATTGAGAAATTTGTAATTCTTCAAAGATGTATTCAAGATTTTAGGACTGGTCAAGAACATGAAAACTTATGTTTATTTTTAGGGTTTATATTCATTCTATTTCATCTACATATAATGATCATCCACCTCCTCCTATTAAAACTTCACATTTACATAACCACTTTATGCATGTATTTATGTATATAAAATGTTTTGTTTATATAAATTAATTGATCAAACATTTAAATATTTTATTTTATTTTAGTGTAGAATATAATTTTTTATCAAAAATAAGGAAAAAGGGGATGAATTTAGTGAGCCTAAACAAATTCATTCCATGAGGTGAAGTGACACCATGTGACCCCATATTTTGTAGATAAATTGAAGTTGTGGTAAAGAGACAGAATAAGCTGATGGATTTCAATAGAATAATTGGGATAAAACTGGGAAACATTCACTAAAAGTAAACATTATACATCGTGAATATAATTCATGACATGAAACATGATGATTACAATACGATAAGACATGTCATGAGAATTGAGACCCCACACATTACACATCATGTAATTCATTTACATATCATGAACCTTCAAGAATAAACAGCATGAAAAATACTCATTGACCCACTTATTACATGTCTTGTAACATTTACATGACATGATACCCTTGGTACTAATGAATAAATGGTATCTTTGACAAAAATATTTGTTGGACACACCTTATGATTCCCCATGAGGACTAATTATGACTCGAAAGTCATTAATGGTTCATTTATAACTACCCAGGATCTCTTCTATACCTATAAATAAGATTTAATTGGTTTATTAATAGAGTATCTATGGGGGAGGATCTATGGATGAGGGCATGTTGTAGTTTTTATTACCCTAATTCTCTTTTATTTATTTTTCTTCATTATGTGATGTCTTACCTCTCTCGAATAGACGTTATTTCCCTATCCATTGAGGGGTAGTTCCTCTGATTGATCAGTAAAGTTGGAGGCTTTACCAACTTCTATGTTTGAGTTTCTTAATTTAATGGAATAAAACCCTTTTCTCTTTCTTCCACAACCTATTTTCAACTGTTCATTATGTTTTAAATTCTGAATGCATCTGCACTATGATCATATGCTTTTTATTTTAATTTTATTATTCAACGATCCATATCTCCCTCTATCAAATTCCTATATTTTTTTCATAGAACATATTAGGTTTTGGTGGTGGGTGTTTGGAGATCATTAGTATGTGTGAGGAATTGTAATGGGGATTGTTGTTAATTAGGAAAAAATAATTCTTAATTGGGAATATCCTTAATTTATCAAAATAACCCATTGTAATACCACACACATAAGAAGTAGGGTAGATCGATTGATTATTTATTAGGGATTACCTTACCATCACCATTTAACTAAGGAGTAGATGAATCAATAGAGGAATCTCTCTCTTACTATCTAGTATAAGTATAATTGGTAACAATTGTAAATGATGATAGAATAACACTAGGTTTATCCAAACCTATTCTGATAACCATCTTTCATCAATTTTTTTAATCAATAAATTTAAATTTCTTTCTTTATTAATTTTATTAGACCAATCAAAAAAAATAAGAAAATCAACCAAATGTGAAAAATTGTTTTTCATGCACTCCTCTTTGGTATACTATCTAGAGTTAAATATTATAATATACATTGGTAATTAAAATATTGTTTTTACACACCCCATGATAGGCATATGTTACTCATTATACTATTTATGATTCTTTTTTAAGTAATATTATGTAGGAAGAAATCGATGTTTTGTTGGATGGATTTACCCGCACTAAGGAAATGACTCTCTCTCAATTAGATACCTAAGATGGTAAGACTCTTTAGCTAAGAAGAGGATATTCTAAGAAATATTTAAAGGATATAACAATAATAAAGGATTAAATAAAATATTACCTAAGTAGGATAGTTACAAATAGTAACTTAAATTCACTATTTGGATCCTTGGCTGGTGAACTGAAGATTCCTCAAATCACCTATTCTTTCAAAGATTGGGTAGAATCATTGAAGGTCCTAGAACCTATTTTGGGTCTATTTATAATGATCAAGGAAAAATTTTAAGAGACTATGGAGGATAGAGTTGGATATTTAAAGGACTTAACTCAACTCAAGGAACCATAATTATATAGTCCTCACACTACCCCAGTTGTGAATATATTCATGCTTGTACCTTTGGTTTCCCCTACCTCTACCTTTAAAATTCTAGCCACATCCTCTATTTTTGTACCACATTTTGGTTTCACACCTACTCAGGTTTTTCATTATCTTATACAACTTACTAAAGTTATTTCTTTTTGTGATCCCCCAACTCTTATTTCCCAACCCACTCTTATACCTCAAGGAAAGGGAAAAGAAATTGTTGATCCCAAAACCCCTAGAGTGGGAGTCATTAATTTATATTCTTATTAGGTTGCTTTATTTGTCACTTATTTTATTTATTAGGATATTTTGAACCTATTTTTAATTAATATAATTTGTTCTTATCTTAAATAAATTTTATCTATCTTGATTAAATTAAGTTTTGTTACTTCTATTCGATCATTTTCATACATATTTTACTATTTTCGTATCTTTTTTATAATCCCACAAGGGGGTAATGTGATCATGAATTAAAATTATATTATAGTTAATCATTTTTTTATGTTCAGGGTGCTAAAAACTATTTTTGAACTTAAAATTAATTTTTTTAATGTTTTTTAAATTCATTTATCATTTGAAAAATTATCCTACTATGATTTGTTCTCATCAAAACATGTAGATTATTGGTTTAGTCTAAAAATTCTTGGTTGTAATGATTTCAAATAATGTCTTTTATGATTTTGATGAATTTTGTGCTTTATGATAGAATTCTTATTTTTTCATAAGAATATGTTAAGTATTGATCGGTCGAACATTATATTGGATCAACCATATGTCCAGTCAATTGATCGCATGTAAAAGTGAAGTGGCCGCATGTTGTAGTCAAGTGACCAAATTTTTAATCCAAGTAACTGTATGATAGAAGATCATCCATGAAAAAGAATTGAACTTTTTTTGCGATGGACCTATGGTATGATGAAAATTAATCAATAAAATGATGCCCTTATTGAATGTAAGAGGGAATTTAAGTGATTATGCTTGACTCGGTCAAGATTTTATCCAAGTGTTAAAGTTGCAGCATGAAGAAACTCATTTTCCACATAATTTAATTTAATCAATAATGAGATCTAGTTAAATTTTTTAACTATTTGATAGACTATGTGTTTTATTCAACTGATCATAGACACTCAAATAAACATGGAAGAAAATATGGTTCAGTCTTGGAGATACCACATATTGACTCTTAGTGACTATATGGATATACTACATGATGGTGCTACTGTATAAAGAGATTTTTCACTGACCATGAGTGGTAGACCAACTATGCCTAAAATACATATCTCAAATAGTTATTTTTAAAATTTAATGAGACCTATCAAAGTAGTTAAGTCTTATCAGTCTGAAAATTACTACCCTCTAATATCTACTTTGAGAAAAACTTCTAAAAATATAGGAAGTCACTCACATTCATGAGAATTAACTAGTGGTGATTTTCTTTGATCTTTGTGATTACATTATTTTGTACTATAATACTATGTTTTCAAAAATAATTTTAAAAAATTTAGAAGAAATCTATGCTAAATGAAATTATCACTCTTGATCTTACATAAAAATAGTACAAGGAGAATATAACCATACTGACCAACCAAATTTTATTAGTGATTGAGAAACATAAAACTTATCTCAAACTCATTTCTCTCTCTATTTTATTTTACATTTTGAGTTGAAATTATTTTTCTTATATATAGGTTGGCACTTCACATGTATAGTAAATAAGAGTACTCTGATACACAATCCATAATTTATTGCAAACTTTTACCCCATGAATAAAAGTGGAAGAGGCCTAGTTGATCCTCGAATGCCTTGTGTACAGTTGTATATATAAAAATCGGTCCAATTTGTGGATTGTTTATAAAGTTTAATAAACATTCCTCATAATGGATTATAGTCAAGTGTAGAGGACTAAAATTTTCCTTTGTGTTAACCTATTGTTTAATACTACTATGTTTTTTAATCTTTTATTAATTATTTATTTTCATTGAGTTATTTTTAAAGTATATTTTCAAAGTAAAACTCTGATAGTTTACATTTATAAGTGATATATATTGGGCTTGGTATAAGTAAAATTATTTCGATAATTAAAGTGATTTAAATTGTTTTAATTTGGTTTTGATCGTTCCCTTGAGAAACTATTTCAATGTAACAAATAATATACACCTATTATATTTGTGAACTAATCAATAATTTTAATTGAGGGGATTTAAAATTTAGAATTTCAAGAATAAAAAATTTTATATTGAAATTTCAATTCACCCACCTCTTGAGAATTCCACCAAGACTGATAGGATTCCTTCTTGTGAAATCTAGAATTTATTAATTTATTTATACTAGGTTGAAGGGATTAAAAACTAAAAACAACTCACACACTTAGACACCCCAATGGGTGAAACCCATCCCTCTCCACAATGAATTAAAAGCACCTACTTGACCTATTTTATTATATTTTTATATAGCTCAAAGGCTCTATGAATTTTTTGAAGTACTTTTTTTAGCCCATGGCCCAAAGACCTAGATGAATTTGGCTGATATGTTTCTATATTAAATGACCTTAATGACCCACATTAATATCTTACATCATGTCATGACACCAGTCTCAAGCAACACCAACCCCATTCTAGTGTCATTGGACCTATGTTACTAGTCATGGATATTACATCACTCCCTTCCAATTCATTGAATTGTGATATCCCCAATGAACCTTGTAGGGAACTTCTATATCCCACATAAATGTGTAGGATGAAGGTTGAATGATAGGTGTTAGCACAGATATCTTTCTTTCGATCCCTCACCCGATGATGCCTGCATTATGCCCTGATACACTTCTAACCTATTGATCTACATATATATCTAGTCTCATTGTGTAGATACTCGCATGGTAGGGTACTCATCTATATTGATTCAAAAAAAACCCATGAGGATGGATCACTGATTGATAAGTTTCAACACACCAATCAGTCTTTTGAGGCCACCCACCCAGTGGTTCCTGTGTGTCTCCATGCTTGTGTCACCATCCGGATACACTGAGTTTTAGCCTGGTCAAACCATGTCACCTTCATTCTTATTGTTCATGGACCAAAGTACCTGAAAACATGGATGAGTGGGCCAGTGGCCCAGAAGGCTTATAAATGGCCAGAAATACCACCTATGAGTAGTACCCATGGATACTATAGTATCATTACTATGATACTACTATAGTAACAGAAACCCACTCCCAAATGGTAGGTCATTGAGGGTCGAACCCCTAACCTTATATATGCCAATAAAGATCATGTACCACTCAGTTATAGGCTCCTTTGGAAAGAACCTAGAATTTAAAATAGGTGGTGTGGATCATAATCTTTATGTCAAATCACCAATACTACAAGATATCTGGGATTTTGAAACATAGCATTTGTAAAAAAAATAATTTCTATCACAAATGGTTCCATATATACACCTTCTTGTGATGGATGATTTTGTCTATCTCATTAAGTTTTTTTCACGATGCATTTTTTACAACAGAACAGGCTTCGGTCTCAAAAACCCTTGGTGGCAATGCTTTCCAAATGGCAGGTAACCTATTTTTTATGAATTGTGTTAATCGATAGAAAATATGGTTCATCATAGGACCCTGTTACAACTAATTCTAGATATCCATCGCAATTAAATCCCTATTTATAATGGAAAAAAGTTTTCATCGCAAATATTTTTTCAGAAAAAGGCAATAAAAATATAAATATGAATAGTATCATTTGCAATAGACAAATGTATCTATCACAAATACCTTTCTTATTCGCATGAAAAGAATTTATTGTGGGTATTATTTGCGATAAATTCTGTTGATAATAATCTATCACAAAAAAATGAATCTATAAAAGTTCATGTGCACCTCTCCCTCCCACATTTCACTTTTCCAATTTACTCCATTTATTCATTACAATGATCTTTTCACACGTCAATATAAATTTATTTTTTTATACCTTCTCTCTAATCGTTTTTAATTTCATTAATCTTTTCTATTTTCCCATATAATTTTCTAATTAATTTAATTTAGTTGAATTTAATTAAATCCCATATTATGTTATTAATTTTTTCTAAACTATTGGTGTTGATTGTTAAATTAATATTTTAGTTTATTAATAATAACATAAATTATAAATTATAGGTAAGAAATTACATGATTATAATATATTATATTTTTTTATAGTTATTAAAACAAAATATTAATTAGAAAAATATTAATAAAAATAGTCCTAATTAGTTATTGTAAGGGCCTGAATCTATGTGGGTCGACCATTTTCATGTTTTTGAAGACTGTGGTGCTTGGAGGAGGCTTGGAAGATGCTTTGAGGGTTCATTTATTAGAATATAGAACTGAGATCTTTCACATAAATAAAGGCTACTAAACTGTGTAAAATAATGTTTCAAGAGTTGTTTCATGGATTGAAAGAGGGTTTAATGGAATGAAATACTTCAGGGTCTGAAAAAAAATCATTGAGGAAATGTGTTTTTCAGTGGAATTGGACTTCTAGGCGCAACACGGTGTGAAATGGGATTACACGTCACGTAATTCCCCAACACTGTATGTTTTTAAAACATTTTAGCCACTCATGTTTTCACAAAACTACATCCTCTACTCCTATCCCTCTCATTCCAGGCGACCTGACACTCCCCTCCTTAGTGTTTTAGAGATCCCTTCGAGGGGGATCGATCATGGGCTTCCACCTTTGATCCATCTTCGATTTGAGGTAGATTCTACCTAAATTTTTGTGGTTATTTGATCTTATTTCCTCTAAATTCCAATCACTATGATATGGATATGATCTCTTATGGTTCTAATGGAGTTTTTTTGGTTTTGGGTTGGTTCAGTTGTGTCGCTACACCCTCAGGTGGATGAAATTGTTGTGGGAGAGGTGATTGGGATCCTTCCCTTTGATCCATTCCCATGAGAAGAATGTTAACTCCCTTTTTAGATAGGGGTTTCATTACTTCTATTTTATTTACAAGAAATCATAGAGCTAGCATGGTTTATCCACATGGGTCACAATGAAATTGACCTAATAATTATTTGAACTGGATTAAAGAATTACTATCACTCGTATGTTGTTGCTTTATACATGATAATAGTTTGCCTCTTGATTTTCTAGATAGTGTGATATCTATATTTTACTTTTTTATAAAGTTTTTCTTGATGGAAATTGGTAAAGAATTTAAAGATATAATTAATTGTTTAATTAAATGGATAAAAGATAAAGAGTCATGTTTAATGAATCCAGTTTTTTTGTTATAATTTGATGATAGAAAAATTGATGCAAGTAAGAATGTATAATAGAATTGGTTGATGAAGATGAAGCATGTTTATTCTTATTGAGAAAAGTAGTAAAGTCGTTCTAAATTAATTGTTTAATTAATTTGGTGATATCTTGTGATAGCTTGTTGCTTATTTTACCCATATTTGGAAACTATGAATAATGAATCGATTAATTCAAGATGGAATAAGAACTAGATTTGTGATAAAGATAATGCCTTGTAGGGAATGAGTTTCCAAATTATTCTAAAGTCCAAGTTCCTTTTGATTTGGAGTCCATTGCTATGTTTTAATATACTTCTTATGATCAACCCTAGATATGAGACATCTGGTTGTCGGGACAAGGAGGAGCATATGTCCCAGGTTGATCCTAGAGGGATGTTGTGGCATGTGGGGGTAGGGAGGACCAGTGGTTTTGGCAGTAGTTAATTCCTAGAGTGATGAGATGCATCGGTATATGCATGTGGGTGTCAGGGAGGACATTGAGGTTGATTGAACGGGTTGAATTTGGGTTTACCCATTAATGTGAAAGTGGTTATTATTGAATTAGTTATTTGTTTATATGCTTTAGCATTCCAAATGATTGAGGTTGATGGTCTTGATTACCCTCCTTCCAAAAGAGGAAAAGACACGTGGGGTATACCAATTGACTTCTGTGTTTAGCTTCTTGGGGATGGATGGGTCTAAGCTTCTAATATAGGTGGAAAAGACTCGATAGGTAGTTCACCTACTAAATGTGTAGAGCCCCTTGTCCTTGGTAGCTTAGAAATATTTCCAAGAATACCTAAAAGTATATAAAGTGGTAATGTTTCTAAATAAATGAATAATTTATATTTAACCCTTGGGATTGAAGCTTTTGGGGATTAAATGATGTAGTTAAAATTTAAAGGAACTATGGACTCAGTTTGGTTATTCTTGGAGGGAATGGAACTATTTTGGTGATAATAAAATGTAATGTAGACTTTGATAATGGTTAATTAATGGTAAAAGAATTAATTAAGGTAAAGTTAAAATGATTAAAAGGGATAAATATATTTAATATAGCTCTTTAAATGGATTTGTAATTGTAGGATATTTAGTCTTATTAGTGAAATTCGGGAGTCTGGGGGATGTTAGCTTCAGTTGAGTCTAAGACTAGGTGATTCTCATAGTGTGGTGTTGAGCTATATTATATCTGGTAATTCTTCGGTTTCTATATGCTACTCCACCCTATTGGTTAGGGAAACGGACACCCTAGAGATTCTAAGCCCTGGGGTGTTTTACCCAACATATCGATGAGAGGATGGATGGTTGACTACCTCCTTTGGATCCTTTATCTTCTCTTGGTAGTTACTTTTGCTGGTATTCATGACGTTAGCTTCAGTTGAGTCAAAGACTAGGTGATTCTCATAGTGTGATCATGAGTTATATTATATCTGGTAATTATTGTGTTTCTATATGATACTCCACCCTATCAGTTACATAAACTAACACCATGGGGATTCTATGCCCTGGGGGTGTTTTACCCAACATATCAATGGGAGGATGGATGGATGACCACCACCTTTGGCTCCCCTCTCTTCCCTAGGTAGTTACTTGGTCTGGTATGAAAGACAGTTAGTTTTCCCCATATATGTGTGTAGAGGGCTATAATGGATTGTGTTTATTCACACACATATATTTTGTATATAGTTTCCTATGGAATAATATAGGTGTAACGTGTATAGGTTGTGATTGCTTGAGGATCCTTAACCAGTGTATGGGCTGTAATGGCTTAAGTTATAATACCTGGCGTATGATACACATTATGAAAGATCTGGTGGTTCCAAGAAACTACCTTCTTACTTTGGTAATCTGGATGTGGTGGTGTGATGAATGAGGTACATGTTGAAATGCGATGTGCATGTTGTGGTGCTTTTCCCATGTGTCTATGGGCTAGAGTTTTTTAATAGAGATTCTCAGGATGTGCACCGTTGGGGAAAAGTAGAAAACTAGTGGGGAAGTTGTAGCAGGGTACCCTTGACATTATTTATTCTAATATATACTCTTTTTTAAATACATAGTGAGAGTATACATGGTGAGTCATGGAACATAGCATACCTATTTGGGTGATGAGTTAGTTTCACTTGTTGTTCACTATGCTTTATCATGCTTTCTTTACTTTTTCATGAGAACATCTAAGGAGAATCCTACTAAGTATACTATTATATGCACCCTATGTTATATAAACTTTTTTTAGGTCACTTGGAGAAGGTTGGAGATTATGATGGTAACTACTAGCTTGGGGGTTGTGCAGGAGATGTTTGGGCTTTGTGGTCACTTTTGTTTTTCTTTCTTTTGGTAATTATAGTTTCCCCTTTTTAGTTGTAGTGGTTATTTCATGAAATTACATATGTGTACTTGGAATTTATTTTATATTGTAGTCTGAGTATATTTTGTTTGGTTTTTATCTTATATCTCTTCTATGTATGTTTTCTCTTAGAGGGTAATGACTCCCATCTCTGTGTTTTCTATACCCTAGGTGATAGTAGCCAAACTGGGGCCTATTGGAGACGGGACTAAGGGTTCATTGTCTCTATTCTCACATTGTCATCCTGTGAGGGGTTAAATTTGTGGGGAGGTGGTTATGAAATAGTGGTATCATAGGTTGGGATAAGGGATAAGATAGAGTTGGAGTTAGGCCCAAGTGAGGTTTCATGGGTTGTTAGGGAAACTGTGTTAGCTAAGTTTATCCAACATTGTAAACATAGGAGACCTACTAAGACATGGTTATTTATGGCCCCCTATGATCTGATTCATGAACCTTTAAGCTTACAATGGCTAAAAAATTAAGTGATGCTGGTTTCAGGGTAGAGACCTAGGAAAGGATCTTGCATCATTTTTCTTTGTGTTTTTGATTGAATGGGTAGACCTTGGGATATGTTAACCTAAAATGAATAAAAGAAAATAATTAAAATGTTAAATTATTCCATATTCCAAACTTAGGAGCTCTAATAGTTTGTTCGTTTTTAGGTATGGCTCTAGGCTGAAGTCCTCATCAGATTCACACAGAAGATGTTTAGCAGGCTGCGCCAGTTGATCGTCATATAGTAGAGGTTGATGATGATGAAACATGGAGGAGGACCCTCTGAGAGTTTTAGTTCTAAATTATGTAGAAGTACATGGTCTCCATTTCAGATGTAGTCATAGAATACTACTTAAAGGAGGTTGAGATAGCTTTTAGTTTGATCTGGGCACCAAATGAGCACTGGGTATCATTGGTTGTGACAATGCTTTGTGGGGCAGCAAGGAAGTGGTGGTTCAGGCAGAGGAAATCCCCAGGATGCTCCCCATCCTTAGAGAGAAAATATTATCCATATATGTGGTCTTTGTTAGGGTAATGGAGGTCGTGGTCAGGTTAATGCATTAGCGTTACCAGCTCCAGTCGAGCCAGACATCATTAGTGGTACCCTTTTCTTGTTTTCTACATGGTTGTATTCCTTGTTTGATTCAGTAAATACACACTCCTTCATATCACCTTCACTTTTGCACACTTTTAGACTTGAGGTAGAGAGTCTTCCAGTTCCCTTCACATTGACTATGTCAGTTGGAGGCCGAGCTAACTTTTTTAAAGTATGTAGAGATTGTCAGCCAGTGCTGGGGTAGCAATGCTCTTGGGGAAATTTCCAATGTTTATAGATACAACCATATGATTCCATCCTTAACATGGATGGTTGAATTTAGTGCACATTATTGTGGATTACTTCAAGAGGTAGGTGGTTTTCTTTGATGATGATGGAGAGTTAACAGTGTTTTTAGTTGAACGAGACCCTCAGATGGGTCAGAGGTCTGTTATATACTTTTCATCCTTGATGGATGATATGATGTAGAATTCATAGGAGGTTCAGCATTTAGTGTTTCCCTAGTTCATATAATATTACCCTAATGTCCTTCCAAAATAGGTATTATAATTACCCACTTGATGGGAGATCAAGTTTGGGATCGATCTACAGCCAAGTGTGTCTCTTATCTCGATTTCTCTATATAGGATGGTGCCTTTTGATTCGTGAGAGCTGCATATACATCTTGATGGTTTAATGTACAATGGTTTCATTCATCAAAGTGTTTCACCATGGGGTGCACCAATTTTTTTGTGAAGAAGGCTGATGGAAGTTTGCAGTTGTGTGTTGATTATCATGGCTTGAACCAAGTAACAGTGAAGAACTTTTATCCTCTTCTATAGATTGAATATTTATTCGATCAACTGAATGGTGAAATTTGGTTCTCAAAGATCGATTTGCTGTCATTTTATCATCAGATGCATGTGAAGGATGATTATATCCCAAAGACTACTTTCTTTTATCGTCAGGGGCATTATGAGTTCATTGTGATGTCGTTTGGTGTGATGAATTCTCCATATTTGTTCATGGTTTTAATAAACGATGTGTTTCATGAGTTCTTAGATAAGTTCATGGTTGTCTTCACTGATGACATATGTGTATACTCCATGTCTAATTAGAAGAATTTAGATCATCTTCTTTCCATTTTGAGAGTTCTTCATCGATAGCTATTGTTTTGGATGTTGTGAAAGTGTGAGTTTCTAGATCGAGAAGTCCATTTCTTTGGGCATGTAGTATCCTAGTAGGGAGTAGTTGTGGATTTGTAGAAGATAGAAGAAATTTTGTCTTGGTAAGCCTCCAAGATAGTGGAAAAGGTACAATGATTCCTTGGTCTTATAGGATATTATAGGAGGTTCATAGCTAATTTCTCTTGAGTTTTGAATCCTATGATAGTATTGACCAGAAAGGATTAGGCATTTTTATGGACTGACCAGTGTCAAGTATCATTCTATTATGTAAAGGACAAGTCTTTCAGTGCTCTGGTTCTTTGTCTTCTAGTAGAAGGATTTAAGTTTGAGGTTTTTTGTGATCCTTCACATATGGGGTTAGGCTGTGTTTTGATGCATCGAAGATCACTCATTTCTTATGGGTCATGGCAGTTGCATCCCCATGAACATAAAAATTCCACCCACGATCTTGAGTTGGCATTAGTGGTGATTTCCCAGATTTTGGGGATACATTACCTCATCAACAATAATTTTGTAGTCTTCACCGATAATAAGATGATGAGGTATGTTCTCTCCCTACATGACATGAACTTGAAACATAATCGGTGGATGGTGTTCTTATAGGACTACGACTCCTAAATTTCATATACACCTAGAAAGTGGAATGTTTTAGCTGATTCACTGAGTAGGAAGTCACGTAGTGATGTAGTTCCTGAATTGGGTGATTCCTAGAGGGTGATGGAAGAGATTTCATCATTACATCTAGATATGGGAGAATTTGGGGGTAGAGGTTGACTTTTTTAGATTATGGTGCATTCATATTGTTTGCAGTATGTGGAAGATTCCCTATTAGGGGATCTTGATGTAGAGGTTTGGAGAGACCGATTTATTGGTAGCGAGGCCCCTAATGGTTGGTCTTAGGATGAACAACACCATTTGTTGTTTCAAGTAAGGATTTTCATTTCTTTGGTGATTCATGAGATGGTTATTGGAGATTTTCCTAGTTCACCCTTGGTGGTACATCTGGTAGTGACAAAGATGTACCAAGCTTTGAGGAGTCAGTTTTGGTGGCCTGGGATGGAGCATTCAGTTACAGAGTTTTTTTCTCAATGTTTGGTCTTCTAGAAGGTGAAAACTAAGCACCATGTTCTCGGTTATTTACTCCAACCATTGGATGTTACTCAGTGGAAGTGGGGGAACATCTCTATAGACTTTTTTACTGTTCTCCTCAAGCTCTGGGAGGCTATGATGCTATATGGGTAGTAGTGGATTTTTGATGAAATCATCCCACTTTATAGTGATCAAGGAGTTGATCTCAGTAGAGGTTCTACTGAGGTAGTATCTGGAAGAGGTGGTATGGCTACACGAAGTCCTAAGGACAAAAATTTCGGATTGAGATCCTCATTTTACCTCTAGGGTTTGGAGAGGTCTCCATCATGCTTTTATTTCTCACCTATGCCTTAGAACTTCTTTGCATCTGTAGACGGACGGTGAGACAGAACGGATCATCCAGACTCTTGAAGACAGGTTGTGATCTTGTGTCCTAGATTTTGGAGGTTCATGGATGAGGCACTTACCCTTGGTAAAGTTCTCCTACAATAATAGTTTCCAGTATTTCTTCATTATGGATCTTTTTGAATCTATGTATGGTCGACCCTTTTGTTCTCTATTATGATAGACTACGATGAGAGAGTCAACAATTCTAATTTCAGAACCGATACAGAGTATTAAAGATATGGTTTAGGTGATTCATGATAGGATGAAGGTAGATCAAGATCATCATAAGTCCTATGTTGATCATAGGAGGAGACCTCTACAGTTTTACATTGGAGATCACATGTTTAGGAAGGTAACTCCCCATCATGGGTAGTGAAGGTTTTTTTTTGGGAGTAATTTTTCTCCCTAGTTAGTTGGGCCTTTAAAGGTGTTGGATCATGTTGGAGTCATGGAGTATCGGGTAGCACTTCCCCCATAAATGAGCTGGATACATGATTTTTTTCATGTGTCATAGCTCTATTATTATCTTCATGGCAACTCTCATGTCATCAATTCGGGTGAAATCGATGTTTATGATGATGTGACCTTCGAGGAGTGGCTTTTAGAGATCCAAGTCCGCAAGGAGAAAGTGTTTCAGAGGAATTTTATCCCCTTAGTTTGTGTCTTTTGGTGGCACTGTATCCTCGAGGAGAGTACCTAGGAACGTGAGTTAAAAATATGCACTCAGTACCCTGAGTTGTTTTATGTTTAGCTCTTCTCTTACAATGTTGTTCATTTGGTGGTTGTAGACCCTTTCTGGTTATGAGATGGATTTATCTTATTTCTTATTGTGTATTATTCTCTTCTGGGAAGCATATCCTCACTAGAGAGTGTTTATGATCTGGTTGTGGTTATTTCATGGTTTTCGCTTGTTCCTCTAGTGATGTGTTGAGCTCCTATGGTGGTGAAGGCTTTGAGAGGTATCTCATGGGGTGGCTTTTCAGATGATCCCTTTCTGTTTCCTCTCTTGGTTGGTTTTGGATTCTTGAGGACAAGAATTGTTTGAGAGGTATCTGATTTAAGGGCTCAGATCTGCATGGATCAACCCTTTGTGTGTTTTCAATGATCGAGGTTCTTTAATGAGGTTCAGAAGAAGTTTGGAGGTTTCGGTCATTAGAATTTGGAAGTAAGGAGAATTCATTTTGTGAAAGACTGTTACACGATGTGAAAACCTATTTCATGGGTTTTTTAACAACCTGAAATAGGTTTTCACGTTTTGAAATAATTTGGGGTCTGAAAAATAAAATAAATTGTTGAGGCGACACATTTTGTGAAGAAACTCAAACTAGATTTATTACACAACGTCAAAGGGGATTACACATTGTGTAATGTCCTAATGTTATATGCTTTTAAAACATTTCAGCTTCTTGGGTTTTCACAAAACTACAGCTTCTTCTCCCTTCCCTCTCATCCCATGTGACACGACACTCCCCTCCTTCGCGTTTTAGATATCCCTTCAATGGGTATCAATCGTGGGATTCCACCTTCATCCATTTTCGATTCAAGGTAGGTTCTACCTTCGTTTTTGTGGATCTTTGATCTTGTTTCCTCTTGCATCCTCTCTCCATGCTATAGAGGATGATCTCCTATGGTTCTAATAGATTTTTCTTGCTTGTGGATTGGTTCGGTTGTGTCAGGGTGTACTCAGGTGGATGCAGTTGTTGTGGTAGAGGTGATCAGGATCCATTGATTTGATATGTTCTCATGTGAAGAATGTCAATGACCTTTTGAGGTAGGGGATTTTTTGCTTCTATTTTAATTAAGTACAATCATAGAGTGAGAATTATTTATCCCCTTAGGTCATAATGAAATTGACCTAATAATTATTTTAACAAGATTAAGGAATTGGCATTGATTGTATGTTTTTGCTTTATACCATGATAACGGTTTGCCTCTTGATTTTCTAGATAGTGTGATATATATGTTTTTCTTGTTTAGAAAGTCATTCTTGATGGAAACTAGTAAAGAATGTAATGAAATAATTAATTGTTTAATTAAATCTATAAAAGATAAAGAGACATGTTTAATTAATCAGGTTGGTGTTGTTGTAATTCGATGATAGTAAAATTGATGAAAGTAAGCATGTTTGATTGAATTAGTTAATGAACCTGAATCATGTTGATGCTTATTGAGAAAATTGGTAATGGAAATTTAAATTAATTGTTTAATTAATTTGGGGATATCTTGTGATATCTTGTTTCTTAGGTTTACCATAGTTGGAACCTATGAATAATGAATCGATTAATTCAAGATCGAATAAGAACTGATTGTGTGATAAATTTAATGATGTGTAGGGACTTAGTTTCCTTATTGTTGTAAAGGCCAAGTTCCTTATACTTTGGATTCATGAGAGATCATTGAGTGTGAAGGATGAATGCCTTTCTTTGGGGATGAGATCTTATTACTATGTTTTTTCATACTTCTTGTGATGTGCTATGGATATGATACCTATGGTTGTGGGGACAGGGAGGCCCATATGTGATGTCAGGCTAGGTTAGTGGAGTCTAGAGGGTTGTTGTGGTATGTGGGTGTCGGGAGGCTTAGTGGTTGTGGAAACATTTGATGCCTATAGTGGCAAGATGCATTGGTTTATGCATGTGTGTGTCGGAGAGGACACTAACGATGATATAACGGGTTGAGTCTGGGGTTAACTGTTTAATTGAAAGTGGCTATTATCGAATATTTTGTTTGTTTACATGCTTTACCATACCCATTTCATGAGTAATATGGTCTTTCTTACCCTCCTTACAAAAGAGGTGAAGACGTGCGGGGTATTCCACATGCTTTTTGTGTTTATATTCTTGATGATGGATGCGTCTATGCTTCTACAATAGGTAGAAAATACTCGATGGGTGTTCACCTACTCACTGTGTTGAGCCCCTAGAGCATGGTAGCTTATAATGTATTCATAGAATACTTGGAAGTGTGGAAAGTGTTAATGTCGCTAAATAAATGAATAAATGATGTTTACCCCGTGGGGTTAGATCATGTTGTGATTAAATTATAAGGTTACAATTTAAATGAACCATGGACTCAGTTTTGTTATTCCAGAAGGACATGGAACATTGTTGGTGCTAATGAAATGTAATGTGGAATTTGATAATGGTTAATTAATGGTTAAATAATTAATTAACATAAATTTAAACTGATTTAAAGAGATAATATAATTTAATATAGCTCTTTAAATGGTTGTGTGTTTATAGGATATATAGTCTTAATAGTGGTAGTCAGGAGTCCGAGAGACGTTAGTTGCAGTTGAGTCTAAGACTAGGTGCTTTCCATAGTGTGGTTGTGAACTATATTATATCCTATAATTTTTTTGATTTTATACACTACTTCACCCTGTCAGTTAGGGAAACTGACACCCTGGGGATTCTGAGTCTTGTGGGTGTTTTCCCCAACATCTCGATGGGAGGATGGATGGCTTACTACCCCCTTAGTCTCCACTCTCTTCTCTTGGTAGTTACTTGTGCTAGTATGCACAACGTTTAGTTTTCCACATATATGTGTGTAGAGGGATGTAATGGATTGTGGTTATTCACACACATATATTCTATATATAGTTTCCTATGGACTATTATATGTGTAATGTGTATAGGCTGTGACAGCTTGAGGATCCTTAGTCGGTGTATGGGTTGTAATGGCTTGAGGTATAATACCTTACATATGATACATGATATGCGAGTTGTGGTGTCTCTAAGAAACTACCTGGTTACTTTGGTTATTGGGATGTGGTTTTGTGATGCACTAGGTGCATATTGATGCATGAGGTGTGTGTTTTTGTGCTTCACCCAGGTGTCTATAGGCTATCCCTTTTGGAAAGAGATGCTCAGGACGTGCGACATTGGGGAAAAGTAGAAAACCAGTGGGGTAGTGGTAGAAAGGTACTCTTGACATTCTTTATTATATTATATACTATTGTATGAGATACTTGGTGATAGTATCCATGGTGAGGTTGGGAACATAGAATACATGTTTAGGTGATGAGTTAGTTTCACTTTTTGTTCACTATGCTTTAGCATGCATTTTTTACTTTTACACGAGAGACTTTGGGGAGGATCCTAAAAATTATACTATTATACTCACCATATGTTATATGAAATGTTTTTTAGGTCACTTGGAGTAGGTTGGATATCGGGTTGGTTACTACTAGCTTGGGGGTTGTGGAGGAGCTGTTTGGGCTTCGTAGTCATTGTTGTTTTAATTTCTTTTGGTACTTGTAGTTTCCCATTTTTAGTTGTAGTAGTTATTTCATGAGATTACATATGTGTACATGGGATTTTTTTATATTGTAGTCTGAGCAGGATTTGGTTGGTGTCTATCTTATCTCTCTCTTCTGCATGTTTTCTCTTTGAGGGTAATGCCTCTCATGAGGGTGTTTGATATACCCTTGGTGATAATCGCTAACCCAGGGCCTACATGAGATGGGAATCAGGTGTCATTATCTCTTTTCTCACATTGTCGACCCATGAGGGGTACACTTTTTGGGGAGGGGGTCGTGACTATTATAATTAGACAAAAACAACATAACAAATGTACAAAATTAATAGTAATTGGGAAAAATAAAAAAACCAACAATTAGTAATAATTAGTTAAAATAGAAATAAGTATTATGTATTGTAAAATATTTTAAAAATAATGATAATTAGAAAAAAAATAGTAAAAATTTCAATAATTAGAAATACATTTATTAAAAGCTAATATAAATAATTAGTTATTGGTAAAATTCATAATAATTAGTGATATTTATTACTAATTATCAATATTTTTTATTTACAGGTAAAAAACAAATTAATTATCAATAATTATTAAAAATTAAAAAAATAGAAATTATTAATTAAGAATACTAATAAATATTAAAAAATTGTAAAAAATAGAAATAATTAGAACATAATAGTAAAAATAGTGATAATTATCAAAAAATGATATAAATTATAAAACATTACTAATAATTATATATCATTAAGAATAATTATGAATAATTAGTAATATTTATTACTAATTAAAAATATTTATTAGTAATTTTTTAAAAAAATCCCATTAAATGGTAATAATTAGCATTAAACAATTAAACATAGAAATAAATATTAAAAATTGTAAAAATTGTAATGATTAGAAATAATAATGATAATAATAATGATTTAAAAAAATATTAAAAAGTAATAATAATGATTTAAAAAATATATTAAAAAGTAATAATAATAATAATAAGTAATTAGTAAAAAGTAATAATAATTAGCAATATTTATAACTTATTAGAAGTATTTGTTATTAATTATTAAAAATTATTAATAAATAAAAATAATTTTTAAAATTAATAATAGTCTTTAATAATTTGTAGCAATTAGAAGGAATTGGTTAAAATAGGAATAATTATTAAAAATTAGTAAATAATTGTAAAATTGGTAATAATTAATTCTTTCAAATAGAAATAATTATTAAAATGGTAAAGAAATTAAATCATTCTAATAATTATTAATTATTATGAATAATTATGAATAATTAGAAAATCTTATTATGAGTTAGCAATATTTATTACTGATTAGTAAATATTGGTAAAAATCCTTATTAATTAACAAAAATTAGTAATAATTATTTAAAAAATGGAATAAGTGTAAGACATTAAAAAAACTAAAAATAGTAATAATAAGAACAAAATAAAAAAAATAAGAAAAATTTAAGAAAAAACTTAAAATTAATAATAATTATTAGTAATTACTAAAAAAAAATTAGAAATACTTAGCGATACTTATTACTAATTAGAAATATTTACTATTAATTATTAAAGATTCATAATAATTAGACATAATAAGGAATAATTACTAAAAATAGAAATAATTATTATTAATTATCAATAATTAGTTAAAAATAGAAAAATTATTATAATTAAATAAAAAAATTATAAAATTCTAATAATTGTAATAAAATAGTGAAATAGTGATAATTGAAAAAATAGTAAAAATATTAAAAATTAATAATTATTAAAAATTATTAAAAATATTTATAAATATTTATTACTAAATAGAAATTTTTATTAATAATTAGTAAAAATCAGAAAGAGAATCATATTAGTAAAAATGGTGTGAACAATGGGTTATAGCCCATGGTCCCAGAATGTATTTAAAATAAAATAAATACAAAGTACAAGGAGTAATGGGAAATGAAAAATAGTGACAAACCACTACACAAAGATTAAAGCAAACAACTGTCTAGAAAACAAGAAAAGAATTTATATATGTGATTATCCATTGCCCCTACCTCTTGGATGACGGACCCTCCTCTATGTTTTTGGTTGATTCCATGTCTCATCATCCACTTGAGGACCAATATTATCATTCAGTGGTGTGGGATCCTGATGCACCCGATTTGTGTATACATTTTCACATACTCTATTGAAAAATAAGAACATGTTTTTAGAAAATACCTATTTCTTAGTGATCAAATACTTTGAATTTGGTGTTCTTGTTCATTTTCAGGACTTTTATGGATGAATACACAAAATGGGGGAGAACTGAGCAAAAATTTACAACTACACGGTGTGTACTTATATACATGCCCTATACATTCAAGATCAGACATGGGTTGACCAGGACAAGTACATGCCCAAGTAACCAGAAACTTGTACACGCCGTGTTCACACCATACACGATGTGTATTCCATTCTAGAAGCAATTGGTGGGTAAGAAGAGTCGACACAGACTTATAGCTGGCTGAAGGAGACACACCATGTTCTAATGATACATGTCGTGTATACATTTCTAGAAGTGGTTAGTGGCCAAAAAATGAGACTACGCGCCATGTATGGCGGCACTATACGCCATGTATATTTACCTACCAGGAAGCGTCGTGTTCCAAGTCAAATACGGCGTGTTAGGCCACCTACCAGTGGAAAAAATGAAGGCAAAAACATGTTGACAAAAGTACACGGCGTGTACTTTTTCCACATGCCATGTAATTACGTTTTCTATAAAAGGAGCCCTTGGCCATTAGTTCAGGGTGTGGTGTTGTGTGGAGAAAAGGGTTGAAGTTCCGAATGAGAGAAGTATTGCCGCTGTACTACCATCATTCTACCATTTACCAAAGAATCACTTCCACCTCAAAGATTCAAGCATGATCAAATCAGGTATCAAGAGATTTGTGTTTATTTTCTTCTCCATGTGTTACTAAACACCCAGTGTGTTGGGGGTATGGGAGATAATGAGTTGTAATTTAAATTAAGTTGTTATGAATGTGTTTGTTCTATTAACCTCTTATTATTCTTCTTAAATCACTTCATTTTATCATGGGAAATTTTGTACAAGACCAAGGGAAGAATTTTTAGGGATTCAAAAAGAAGAATACCGATGAATAATTTCATGACCATTGGAAGTATTCGTCGACTCAAAATGGACTAAGCCAAATAAAGATCTGTTAAAACCTAACTACCAGACCAAGGAGTTAGTTTCTTAATCTCTAAATATAAAGTCTATCGGACTAAGAAAACTTTATTACAAATTGAACCCATAGTGTTGGGTTATTATGAACAACACAACCTTATAAACAATTTGATTTAATAATCAACTTCTCATAAATCCACAACACAAAATCATTTCTCTCTGTATTTTCATCAAAATCAATTTTCCTGTATTTTCATTTATTCATTAAGTAATTTATTAAAGAAACTTAAAACTAGTTATTCTTTATAATCCAAAAAACAAAAAAATCAACTCCAAATTCAAAAAAAATCATTAATACAAAAATAAAAACTATGTTAAACAAGATAAAAATAACTTATTTTTCCCTGTGGATCGACCCCTTACTGGATCTATAACTGTTAGGGTAAAAATAATTTGGGACATAGATAATATACCTTCAGTGAAACGACTAGACAAAATTTTGGCGTCGTTGCCGGGGAAAAGAAAAGTTACTTTTAATCCTGTTATAATTACGTTTGTATCAAATTTAGTGAAAATAAAAATAAAAATTTCATAAAAATTTCTTTTCTAAACTCATTTCGGTTTATCTTTCTTTTTCCTCGTTTACACTTGGTGTGTTTTAAATTGTGCAGGTTATTAGGTGTATGAGTGGTTACCTCACATGTTCCAAGAACGCTGAGTCTTCAGGGTTTTTCCCAACTGACCTAGAGATCGAACAGTCATTTTTAAGGCGCCAATGAGCACTCATGGCCGATCACAATCACAAAAACCCCATGGTGTAGAACGATGAAGGAAATCTAACTATTGTCCAAGGAGTTGGATAGCAGTTAGGTTTGGATGACAACCGAAACCAGCAAGTTCCACAAGCTCCAGAATACCATCCGCAGTAGCTTCAATAATTCCAACCAAAGCAGATTCCATTTCTACATCCAGGGCATGGGTCGTACTACACCCCTCAGGATCAAAAATTCATGTCGGTTCCCCTTCCTCAGTACCCACCTCCACGATGTACTCTTATGGGGTATGGCTTGACATCCATTCACGGAGCTGATACGGGCATTTTCTATCCACCGATGTAGGCCCAACACTTCGAGATCAAGCCTGCTATCATGTAGATAATCAAGAACACTGTTCAATTCGGTGGTCTGCCCAGCGAGGATCCAGATTCCCATATCTCCAATTTTCTTGAGGTCTACGACACATTCCGCTACCACAGAGTGTCTACAGATGCCATCTATCTTCGTCTCTTCCTTTTCTCTCTATGGGATAGGGAGAAAGATTGGATAAAAGTATTGAAGCAACGATCCATCCTCACCTGGGAGGAGCTAGCTCAGGAGTTTCTATCAAAATACTTCCCACCCTCAAAGATGATGACACTGCGGAACGAAATCCACAACTTCTAGCATCATGACTCAGAGTCATTGTACGAATCATGGGAACGCTTCAAGGAGATGTTGTGAAAATTACTACACCATGGACTTCCACTTTGGATGCAGGTCCAAACCTTCTACGGAGGTCTGACTACTGCTACCAAGTCTGTGGTGAATGATGTTGTTGGAGGTACAGTAATGAGGAAGTCCCCCGAAAAACTCTTCGAACTACTGGAAGACATGTTAGCCCACAGCTTCCCGTGGCATTCCAAGTGGGGCACACAAAAATGAGGTATGCATAACATTGATGCAACTACCATGCTAGTTTCCTAGTTGGATGTTGTGTCCAAAAAGATTGACGCACTCAATCTGAAAGGCACGTCCCAAGTACATGTGGCAAACCATCAGGCGTTTAGAGAATGTGGTGATAACCAAATCATGGGAGAATTCTCGGGTTCTGCTGGAGGCCCATTGATAAGCGAGGTGAGTTTTGTTGCACAAAACCGAGGGCACCAACAACAGTAGAATCCGCCGCCCCAGCGACCACCCGGCTACAACCAGCCTCCTTATCAGAACCAATAACAAAGGTAACAATATCCCCAACATGGCTCTTATCGACCGCAAGGGTATCATAACCCTCACACGCAACAACCACAATAGCCACCACCTCCACCATCTCAACAACCACCTCAGTAGAAGAACACCTCAAGGTTAGAAGATATCATGACCAAATTTATATCTACTGTTGAGACCAGGATCCAACATCTAGAGGCTTCTATTCGAGGCCTGGAGAATCATATTGGCTAGTTGGCAAACCAACTCTCGGGAAGGCAACCTGGTACTTTACCGGGTAACACAGAGAAGAAATCAAGGGAGGAGGCCCATGCTCTCATGCTCTGGAGTGGAAAAAGAGCTCCAATAGAAGTAACCATCACATCTAGGTGCACCCACAACCCATGTTGATGAAGAAGGTACAAATTCAAACCCCTCCTCATCTGAAGGCCCATGGAAGGAGGCTTCAAAGAATAAATGGAAGGAGGTTGTCAAACCCTTTGAGCATGCCTTACCCTTCCCAGAGAGATTGAAGCAATGAAAGATGGACCATCAGTTCAGAAAATTCATGGACGTGTTCAAGAAGTTGCAAATATATATTACATTTGTAGAGGCACTAACGCAGATGCCCACTTATGCCAATTTCATGAAATAAATACTCTCCAATAGAAGAAAGATGGAGGATCTGGGCACTATTTACCTAACCAAGGAATGTTCTGCAGTCGTCCAGCACTCAATTCCTCTCAAACTCCAGGATCTGGGTAGTTTCATTATTCCCTGTACCATTGGACCATGTGAGTTTGGCAAGGCCCTCTGTGACTTTGGCTCCAGCCTGAACCTCATGCCCCTTGGAGTTTTCAAGAAGCTACGGCTCAGTGATTTGAAGCCAACGCGAGTAGCCCTTCAACATGTTGATCAATCTATTAAACATCCGAAGGGACTACTGGATCACATACTGTTCAAAGTGGGTAGGCTGATCCTCCCCGCTGATTTCATCATCCTCGACATGGAGGATGACTAGGAGGAACCTCTTATACTTGGAATTCCTTTCTTGGCAACTGGTAAAGTACAGATTGATGTGCACCAAGGGGAGTTGATTTTCCGGGTAGGAGATGAAAGAGTCTCCTAAAATGTTCTCAAGGCTGTCAAACATGCATAATTGTCTGAGCATGAGGACTCTTATGCTATAACCACCATGGATGATCATTTGAGTGAAAAAGGGAATGATCTGATATGTTCTTTTACTTCAGATAACTTTATTATTCTATACATTCCAGATGAAGAAGCACCAAAGGACCTTCAATTCCTATAAGGCCAGGGTGGCCACTATTGGCAACGTGCAGTTTTTCCTGATAGTTTGGAATGGGACAAGTTGCAACCACTTGTGCCTTCAATTTTAAAGGCACATAAACTAGAACGGAAGCCTATTCCATCTTCTCTAATGTATGTGTATTTGGGACCCAATCAAACTTTTCATGTCATACTTAATGAAGATCAATCATAGGAGTAGGAAGATTCACTTCTACAGGTTTTGAAACAGCAGAAGCATGCTATTAGGTGGGCAGTCGCTGATTTGAAGGGCATCAGCCCTACCATTTTCACCCACAAGGTGCTACTTGAAGAAGGTGCCAAAAAACTCGGAAACCACAATGGCCCCTGAATCCCCCCACGAAGGAAGTTGTAAAAAAAGAGGTGAACAAATTGTTGGATGTAGGCATCATCTATCCCATCTCAGATAGTCTCTGGGTGAGTCTCCTACAATTGGTACCCAAAAAGGGGGGTATCACTATGATTTCAAATGAAAATAACGAGCTCATCCCTACACGCACTGTCACGGTCTAGAAAGTCTATGTGTATTACCGAAATCTAAATGATGCCACAAGGAAGGATCATTTCCCCTGCCATTCATGGATCAAATTCTAGAGAGACTAGCAGGGAAAAACTTATATTGCTTCCTTGATGGTTATTCAGGCTATAACCAGATTTTTATTGCTCTAGAGGATCGGGTTAAGAGCACACTCACTTGACCCTATGGTATGTTTCCTTACTGGAGGATGTATTGTTTCATGTGAAACACCCCTACCACCTTCCATCACTGTATGATGGCTATCTTCTATGACATGGTGGAATAGATCCTGGAGGTATTCATGGATGATTTTTCCATTTATGGAAAATCATTTGCAACTTGTTTATGGAACCTAGAGCTAGTTTTGGAATGATGTGAGAACACTAACCTTGTTCTGAATTGGGAAAAGTGTCATTTCATGGTACAAAGTGGAATCGTCCTTGGCCACAGAATCTCAGCAAAGGGGATAGAGGTAGACCCAACGAAGATAGAAGTTATTTCATGACAACCTATTCCGACTTCTATCAGATCCATTCGCAACTTCATGGGGCATGCTGATTTATATAGGCGGATTTTCCATGACTTATCAAAAATAGCCCATCCCCTAACCAATCTTCTAACCAAGGATTCCATATTTGAGTTTGATGGGACATGCGCCATAGCCTTTCAGCATCTGAAGCAGTGACTGGTGGAAGCTCTGATGATGATTTCTCCCAACTGGGAGGAACAATTTGAGGTGATGTGTAATGCTAGTGACTATGCAGTGGGAGAAGTCTTGGGCCAGTGGCTTGATCGGATTTTCAGACCTATATATTATTCCAGAAGGATGATCAATGAGGCACAAATCAACTACACCACCCTAGAGAAAGATATGCTTGTAGTGGTTTCACATTTGATAGGTTCTGTTCTTACTTAGTGTTGTCTAAAGTTATTGTTTATACTGACCATGCAGCACTAAAGTACCTATTGAACAAGAAAGATGCGAAGACCATATTGATACGCTGGGTACTCCTCTTACAAGAATTTGATCTAGAGATCTGAGATAAGAAAGGGAGTGAGATCATTTTTGCTGACCATCTCTCCCGCCTCGAGCTGCCTCATTTAGAGAAGGAGGAAGATCAGGAGATTAGGTATGATTTCCCTGATGAGCACCTCTTTTCAGTTAATGAAACACCTAGACCATGGTATGTTGATATTGCTAATTTTTTGGTTGCAGGTGTAATTCACCCTGACCTATCCTTCCAGAAAGGGAATAAATTTTTCTCTGATATAAAGAAGTACTTCTGTAAAGATACTATGCTATTTCAATCCTGGGGAGATGGGGTGATCTGCCATTTCATTCCAGAGAATGAAGTTCATAGCATCCTGGAGTTCTATCATGCCTCACCAGTTGGAAGACATCATGGGCCTGACCGTACGATAGCGAAGATCAAGCAGTCTGGGTTTTTATGGCCCACTATGCATAAGGATATTCGGGCATTTGTTTCCTATTGTGATCAGTGCGAGGGAACAGGTAATGTGGGAAATAGAGCTAAGATTTCCCAGCACCCAATCTTGGAGGTCTAGATTTTGGACGTATGGGGCATAGATTTCATGGGTCCCTTTCCCCCATCTTTTGGGAACACTTACATCCTAGTCTGTGTCGACTACATCTCCACGTGGGTGGAAGACACCGCTATAGCACACGACACAGCCAAGGTAGTCATGATCTTTTTAAAGAAACATATTTTTAGTAGGTTTGGAGTTCCCCGAGTACTGATTAGTGATAGAGGGACCCACTTTGACAACACACTGATGAGAGGAATACTGTTGAAGTATGGAGTAAAGCATCAGATGGGTACACCATATCATCCCTAGTCCAGTGTACAAGTGGAGCTCTCCGACCATGAGATCAAGAAAATCCTGGAGAAAATAGTGAACACTTTGAGGAAATACTTGTCCAAGAAGTTAGATGATGCTCGATGGGCATATCGGACTGATTTCAAAACACCACTGGGAATGTCCCTATTCCGCCTCATCTATGGAAATCCATTCCATCTTCCAGTGGAGTTGGAACACAAATCCTACTGATCCATCAAGGACCTGAATTTTGAACTAAAGGTATCTGAAGAGAAGCAACAGTTCCAATCGTCGGAACTTGATGAAATCAGATTATAGGCGTACGAGAATGCCAAGCTAACAAGGAGAGGACAAGATCAATTCATGTATGGATGATTTCACGTAAATATTTCCAACCTGGTGATTAGGTACTTCTCTTTAACTCTCATATTCGATTATTCCTAGGGAAATTAAAGTCACGATGGTCAGGAACATTACAAGTTATACACATATTCCACCATGGAGCGGTGGAAATTTCTGGAGTGGATGGTCAACCATTAAAGGTGAACGAATAGTGGTTGAAGGCTTACCATCACATAGATGACATGGTGGGAACATTTTCCACCATACAGCTCAGGTAAGATGAGGTAAGTAGGTTGATCCAACGACATAAAACAAAGGTGCTTCCAGGGAGGCAACCCAGCAGATACACGCCGTGTACCACCTATACACACAGCGAGTACCTTTTCCTTTTCATCTATTTTATAACTATTATAAATATATACTTTAACTAATAAATATACAGGGTTGATGCCGATGTCGATGGTAAAGTCATTAATGTTTATCCAAGCCGTCACTTTTTCGAATCTTCCCCGACCCACCTTCACCATGAGGATTCTTACTTTTTATCCAAGTGTTTTCTTACACAGAATGTGTGGTAGTTTTTCATATATATATATATATATATATATATATATATTCTTATAATAAAACCCATGATGGGGATGGATCGGTTGGCTAGGGTCGTAACCTAGTTTCAAGAGACCCAAGTTTGAATCTTGAAAATCTCCCCATTTCCATCATTTTTCCTTTTAATAAAACCACACGGTGTGTCATTCAATATACTTCATGTGTGTCATGTTTTTCCATATTAAATTAAAAAGGGTTTTAAAGAAATTCAAGTGGGTGAAGTTGGAAGATTGGCAGAGTCTCGGCCCTGGATCCAAAAGACCCAGGTTCAAACTCAGCTAATCTCCCTACTTCATCCCCTTCTTGTATAATTAAGAACCACACGTCGTGCTTTTATTTATTCCCATGTAGTATAGGTCATATACATTAAATATATATAAATAATAAATTAGAGCAATAGTGAAACCTTTGCTCCAGTGGTTGAGGGCTTCTGTTCGGAATGGCCGATCACCAGTTCAAACCCCACCCCTAGCACCGGACCAAAGGTTGTACTTATATTTTTACAATTTTAGAACACATAACGTGTATTTCCCGATACATTACATTTATAGTTTTATTTTTAAATTATGTATATACAAATTTATATATATATATATATATATATATATATATATACTTTTACTATTTCAATTATTAATATTAATTATTATATAGTTTACTATAATAATTATATATCTATGTATATCTATATATATAAAAAAAATGGGATACACGGCGTGTAGTCTATAGTACACGCCATGTACCTTGGCTATATAAGCCGCGAACCACCTGGCTTCAGGCCATGTCACGTGGCGCCTCCCCTCTTCCCGTTTCTTCCCCCGTATAACACCCGAACTCCCCACATTCAAATCCGTCAATTTTTTTCATTTCGGCTTATAATTTTTGTTGCATTGCGATCCAAGGTCAAGGTACGCCCTTCTACACCCTCTCTTTCAAGTTATTTGAAGCGTTTTGGGTGATTTTGGGATCATCCGACCATTCGGCCTTCGCGATACACAACCACCAAATGATGAACACACGTTGTGTACTTTTTTACACGAACACCCACTAAATGCTTCACAATTTGACTATACATGGTGTGTATGTTTGGTACACACCGTGTACCATCCCTAAACGTGCCCGCGTATCTTTTTAACACGGCTTTGCATAGCATGTTCCTATACATGGTCTGTGTGTTCGGTACACATCCTGTATATAATTTATTTCAGTCAGCCCGTGTTTATCCCTTTACATGTCCATTTCCTTCTGTTCTTGTACACGCTATGTTGGCATCACACACGGCATGTCTTGAACCATTAGAACTTTGAAATAGTGGATGTGTCTTTAATAATACATGACCATGTACACTTTGCATGAACACGGTGTGTATTTTCGGTACACGATGTGTACCCTTTCCTGGTCTATCTCCTGCTCCCCCGGCATGTTTATCCAGAGAACACGGGATTCTACTCATCTTTCACTACATGCTCTGTACTCTAGATGTACATTCCATGTACTTTTATTTTCTAGTTTTCCCACATTTTATTTTTTTCCTTTTCTTTTCCTTTTCTTTTTTTTGTTTATCTTTTTCTTTCAGGTTATGGAAAACCAAGATCCTTCCTGTGGGAAGCGGATTGCCTCCGCCACTGAGGGCGAGAGTCCCATTTATTGTTGAATCCGACTCTAACCCACGATGGAGCTAGACCCAGAAAATCCAGCCTATGAGATCCCTCCATTGGTCATCCTTCCACCCCTCACTGCCTCAGCCGAGGCTAGTCCAAGTAGAACCTCACCTCCACCATCTCATATCGAGCCTCCGAGCACCATCATTATTTCCCTCCCAGCTACCACTCCACCTGAGATATCCTCCTCCACAGATGGCCCCACGTCGACCACCCCATCCAGTGACCCTCCATCTACTACATCTGATCCACCCCCGAAGCCAGCTCCCACTGCATCACCTCCACTTGGGTCAGGACCTACAGGTGTTCCCTACCCTTGCATAGTGTTCTCGGTCACCAATTTGGTACACGACAGGGTTCGACGCTTCTCTCAGCAGTCGATTCCATTGAGGATCTGGTATCTAGATAGTAGTATCACTCAGTAGCTAGGCATCTAGGGAGAGTTAGAGGATCTCCTTGGACACACTCCACTGCTCGCTATTTTCCAGGTCATCACTCCTATATTCTGCGATTTATTTTTGGAGTTCGCTGCTGCATTCGAGTTTGACGGAGCTGAGTACTAGGAGACACCTGGTGATGCAGTACCCATGGTTCGGTTCCGGCTAGGAGGCCGATTGTTTCCCTTAATATGACCGATTTTGTACCGGGGTGTGGTTTATATCCTCATCCCATCACCCCACCCACTGTTTCTACCATGACCAGGCCCGAGCGCTCTAAGCTTGTTGCTATGTGGCAGGAGATTGTTAGGACTGACCACCGTTATACCCCTACCTCGCAGAAGAGTACCCTTATTACTAACCCCATCCTTCATTTCACCCATCAGTATTTCAGCACCATCCTCTTTCCCCACCATGGGGATATGGGGGTCATGACCGGTCGTTACATGGATCCCCTTACCGGTGTCATCTGGTAGGACTACCCGAACCTCCCATACATTCCTACCTCCTATTTTCCTGCTATGTTTACAGGCTTTAAGGGAAACCTGAATGGCAGGTTTTATGCCACCCGCCTTTCCCACCACTTCGGGGTTTTTTAGCATTCTCTACACCATGACATGTTAGGTTCCCCCCATCGGATGGACTATATCATTCTTATTTTCATGGGATTGGTCTGGAAGCAGGGGGTGCCTACGTCCTTGCCCAGGCTCCACCCTGGCCACCTACTGACCCTATTGCACCCATTGATGCACCTCCTCCTCCTTCCCCACCCCCTCTAGCTTCCACACCCCCTTCTTCTGACCCCCCTTCATCTAGCCTACCTTCTTTTATTCCCCCTCCTACCCACCCTGCCTCTGTACCCTCAGTCGATCTCGCCTTTTCCCTCCGCCTAGCCGTGATGGAACAACACTTGGTTTGTATCAACAGAAGCGAGGACCTCCTGGAGAAGATGTTGGGGCTTATTCTCCAGCATCTTGGTATTCCACTGCCCCCACCACCGGCCTCTACCTTGATTCTAGGACCTTCTTCTGCAACTCCACCGCCCTTTATTGTGCTGGCCATAGATTCCATTCTCTTATCCATTGTGAGCCCAGATTCTACTACTACGGCTGCCAACACTACTTCTAGTCCAAGTATTGATGTCGAACTTCCTATTTCGAGTCCATCCCCATCGACTCTTACTTCTACGACTTCCCTTATGGGTGCAGATTCTGAGCCTCCGGCTTCCATGGCTCCTGATCTATTTCTTATGGCTAGTTTTGTACCAGATGATGCCTCTTCTGAGGTGACCCCCTGACTAGTTTTTGGACACATGATTTATATATATATATATATATTTGATATCTTGTGCCTTTCTATGTTGTGTATTCTTGAAATTTTCTCTTTATTCCACCATCACAGGTACTTTGGCATGTTTTGGCCTGCACTATTACATATTTCCTTCGCCTAGACATGAGGGAAGTATTCATTTTCCATTGTCTTCTTTTCTTTCTTTGTTTAATTCTTTCCTTACTTCCCCTCATTCTGGTCCACTATTGTGTCCCCACCTTACCTTGTTCATCTTGTTGGGCTCTTGGAGGGCCAAGTGAGTGCAGTATTAAGTATGGGGGGCATCTCTCGGCCTCTTTAGTCTTTTCCCTTTTCAGATTCTAGGAGACATCATTATTAGAAGATATATTTGAAAATGTGAAGATATTTTTTTAATCATATTTTTAAATAATAAATCTGAAAGTGGGAAAAAAATTAAAAAAAAATCATGTTAATTTTGGTTCTTAAGTGTTTTAAAATGATTGTTGATATAATTTAAATTGAAACTTGTAATACTTGGATAATTAAATCGATTAGACTAATAAATTATTTTCAAGTCATGACCTGATTGTCTCTTTATTTATTTTTCCCACTCCTGAGAGGTATTCTAAACCCTTTGTCATATTCTTTCTAACACCCTCTTTATTGAGAGATTCTTAAAATATACATTACTACCATAATTTGAATGTTTTATTTTTGAAACATGAGTAATTTTTGAATTACATTAAAATGTTTGAGGCATTATATTTTTTTAACCCATTTATCCTGAGACATACCCTACATTTTATCTTCATTAATCTCCTAGAAACCATGAAGAGCCTTTATAGGAAGCCATATTACAAGCCTATTTCCCTTCCTATCCTAATTGTTTTATGATTTTGCACGATTATTCATTTGAGATCAAAAGAAGGGATTGGAAACACATGGCATACTTCCGCGAATTGTCATGAATTTAAGTATGGGGGAGAGCCTCTTGATTATTCGGTGCGACAAGGGTTCCAAACCTCTATTAATTGAAGTTCTGAAAGGTCCCCTTTGTATTAAAAACTTGTTACAAATAAAGGGACCTTATACTAACTTGTTGGTTTGTGAACCCTACCTACCCATCTAAAGGAGATGGTGAGATCATTTGTTTTATCTTGTTGAGGAATCTTTTAAAATGAGCTTAATTTTGAATATCATGCATTGTTATTTAAGAATTTAGCCTCTTTTTTCAAGCCTCAGAGTTATTTTCACATCTTTACCTTAAAACCTTTAGCCACAGAAACATCTGATCCTTATTGAAAATCCCTCATGATTTTGGAAAGTCCAATTTTCTGAAGTAGAGAACAAGATTTCTTGAAAACCTATGGATAGAGTGTATATATCTTTGATTGAGTAAAACTTTTATTTAAAATTTCTTGAGTGTTGAGTATATTATCATTTAGTTAAATCATCAAGTGGCTTGCTTATTTTTGAAAGGTTTAAATATGTGTTAAAAGAGGATGAAAGTAGTTAATTGAATTATATATGAGGCATGATTAGAATATCTCCTGAATTGAAACTGTTTTTTATTCTTTTTAGAATTTTCTCCGGTAAATTATTATTTACATTTATGATTAACCGAATTCCTTCCTCATAAAATATAAATTATTTTAATTAGATGTTGAGATTTTCTTTATGGAAATCAAATGACTAAGTATGGGGGAGTTTGATGCACCCGATTTGTGTATACATTTTCACATACTCTATTGAAAAATAAGAATAAGTTTTCTGAAAATACCTACTTCTTAGTGAAAAAATTCTTTGAATTTGGTGTTCTTGTTCATTCTCAAGAGTTTTATGGAATAATACACAAAATGGGGGATAAATGAGCAAAAATTTACAACTACACAACGTGTACTTATATACACATCGTGTACATTCAAGCTTAGACGTGGGTTGACTTGGAAAATTACATGCCCAAGTAACCAGAAATGGGTACAGTTGTGTTCACATAATACATGCCATGTATTCCATTCTAGAAGAAATTGGTGGAGGAGAATAGTTGACATGTCCATGTGGACGACTGAAGAAGACACACCATGTTCTAATGATACACGCTGTGTATACATTTCTAGGATCAGTTGGTGGCCGAAAAATGATACTACATGCCGTGTATGGTGGTGCTACACGCCGTGTATATTTACCAACCAGGTGACATCGTGTTCCAATTCAAAGATGGTGTGTTAGGCCACCTACCAGTGGAGAAAATGAAGGAAAAATGCATTGAAAAAAGTACACTGGGTGTACTTTTTCCACACACTGTGTAGTTAAGTTTTCTATAAAAGGAGTCATTGGCCTCCAGTTCAGGGTGTGGTGTGGTGTGGAGAAAAGGGTTAAAGTTCCAAAGGATAGAAGTTCTACCACCGTACTACCGTCATTATACCATTTACCGAATAATCACTTCCACATCGACAAGCCTGATCAAATCATGAATCAAGAGTTTTGTGTTTATTTTCTTCTCCATGTGTAACTACACACCCAGTGTGTTGGGGTTGTGGGGGGTGATGATTTGTAATTTAAATTAAGTTTCTATGAATGTGTTTGTTCTATTAAACTCTTCTTATTATTCTTAAATAACTTCATCATATCACTAGAAATTATGTACCAGACCAAGGGCATAATTTTTAGGGATTCAAAAAGAAGAAAACAGACAAATAATTTCATGACCATTGGAAGTATTCGTCGACTCAAAATGAACTAAACCAAATAAAGATATATTAAACACTAACTACCATACTAAGGAGTTAGTTTCTTTAGCTCTAAATATAAAGTCTACCAGACCAAGGAAACTTTATTACAAATTGAACCCTGAGTGTTGGGTTATTATGAACAACACAACCTCATAAGAAATTTGATTTAATAATCAACTTCTCATAAATCCATAACCCCAACGCATTTCTCTCTATATTTTCGTTAAAATTATTTTCTTGTATTTTCATTTATTCATTAAGAAATTTATTAAATAAAATTAAAACAAGTTATTCTTTTAATCCAAAGAACAAAAAAATCAATTGTAAATTCTGAAAACTTTATTAAAACAAAAATACAAACTAAGTTAAACAAGATAAAAATAACTCATTTTTCTTGTGGATCAACCCCTTACTGGTGCTATACTTGTTAGGGTAAAAATAATTTGGGACCCCGATAATATACCTTCGGTGAAACAACTCACCATATCCACAATAGATCGAGGATCTTGTTCTCTAGCCAGACCTAAGCCCTTCAATTATACCTTCGGTTTAAAGTTGCTTCTTACCTTGATAGTCTCAATGTCTGAGGATTGTCCTTGAACATGGATATCCCCATGAGTATTATCAAATTACTCATGGAAAACCTACTTTCCATTAGACCTGTTTAAGATAACAGGATTATTAAAACAATATTTACTAGATTCTATTGGACCCTCCATATCAGTCACATTTGTATTAGCATCACTTGTTGCATCAACTTATGTAGTAGTAAGTCGTTCAGTTTTATTGATTGTGATGCCAGCAGCATATTGCTTCTTGGATTTTCCTCTCATGATAGCTTTGATATCAAGCCTCTACTTTCCCTTTCGACTTGAGGAAATTAATTTATTTTTCCATAATTTATAATCTAAAAATTCTTGAGCAAGAATTTCACTTTAAGAAATTATATTGGAATCAAAAGTCTCTTTAACTACTTTGGTCTATGTTGTAAGGCCCTTCCATTATGCATATATGATGAATTCCTAATAATTATAATGCTTTTCACTATTAGAAGAAACCAAAGCTATAGGTTGTGGTCATGATTCTTAATCCAACTCCTAACCAAGTTCATTTATATATAAAATCAGAGAAGGTACAACATCCTTCACATTAATATTCACTATTTCATTAACCAACTTGGCATGATCCTACTACTCTACCATTAGAGTAATACTAGAACCAAGAGACTCCCCTTGAGCATAAAGAGATCTATATTCAACATTACCTGATACAATTCCATTTCCTGGCCTTGAGCCATTCCAAATTTTCCTACAATTATCAAGAAGATGACCTTTCTTAGAGTAAAAAAAATCAAATTAATTAGCCTTAATTAGTAAGAATTAATTAGAAATAGGAATAAGTATTAAAAATTGAAAAAAATAGTAAAAATTATTAATAATATGGAAATGTGATAAAAAATAGCAATAATTAGAAAACAATTATTAAAAATTAATAATTATTATTATTAATTCATAAAAATTATTAATAATTAATTATATTTATTACTGATTTGAAATATTTATTATCAATTTGTAAAGATTCCTAATATTTAGAAATAATTTGTAAAAATAAAAAATGATTATAAATAATTATATTTAATTATAAATTATTTATAAAAAATATATTAATAACTAGAAAAAAATGGAAAAAATAGTGATGTTTATCATAAAATTGTAAAAAATCTTAAAAATTAAAGATAAATATTAATAAATAAGGATAATTATGAATAAATGTCGTGAAAAGTATTTACGATGGGTATTATTTGGGATAGAGTCCATCGCTTATATAGGTATTAGTGAAAGATTTTACATCACTAATAGTTTTTTACAAAAAAAATTAATTTTAAAAAAGGTCATGTGCACCTCTCCCTCCCTCATTTCAATTTTATTCCTCTTTACCCCATTATTTCATTCCAAAGATCTTTTCAAACCCAAATTAAATGTTTTTTGTATAAATTATCTTTAACAATTGTTAATTTCATTCATATTTTCTTTATTTTACTATATAATTTGTTAATTATTTTAATATAATTGATTCTAATTAAATATACAAATTATGTTACACATTTTTTCTGAGTTTTTTTGTGTTAGTTGTTAAATAGATATTTTAGTTAATAAATAATATTTTTACAATAAATTTTAGTAAATTAATTAAATGATTATAATATATACTTTATTAATAATTAGTAATAATGAATGATAATTAGTATAAAAATAAAAAATTGTCATAACTAGTTATAATTGGTATAAAATAATAAAATGATGGAACAAAAATAGTAATAATAAGAAAAACTAGTTAAAATATAAATTATTCCTAATAATTAGTTAAAACATGAATAAGTATTCAGAATGGTAAAAAAGTGTTAAAATAGAGGTAAAAAATAAGTATCGAAAATCAATAATTTGTAAATCACTATTAAAATTTATTATTAATTATTAGTAATAACTAAAAACAAGTAATAATTAGGGATATTTATTACTAATTAGAAATAATTATTATTAATTAGTAAAAAAACATAACAATTATCCATAATTTGTAGGGATTCGGAAAAATTAACAATAACTATTAATAATTAAAATTAATTAATAATTATTAGTTAAATATAATAATAAATTTTAAAAATTAGTAAAAATTGTAAAATTATAAATAATTTGAAAAAATAGAAAAATAGTGATATTTACAAAAAAAATATTAAAAGGTATTAAAATTTACTAATAATTATTAATAATTATAAATATAATTAATATTTATTATTAGTTATACATATTTATTAATAATTAACAAAAATTAATAAAGATATTTTTAATTAGAAATAATTAGTCATAATTAGTTAAAAATAGTAATAGGTATTAAAAATATTGAAATTTTGTAAAAAAAATAACTTGTAAAAATAGTACAATAGCACTAGTAACAAAATAATATATTATAAATTAATAATATTTATTATTAATTAGTAAAAAATAGTAATAGTTGGTGATATTTATTACTAATTAGAAATATTTGTTATTAATTAGTAAAAAATGAATAAATAGAATTAATGAATAAAAATAAAAAAATAATTTTTAATTATTAGCACAAATTAGTAATACTTAGTTAAATATAAAAAAATTATTGAACAATAGTAAAAAATTTAAAAAATATAGTAATAATTAGTAAAAAATAATTATCAAAAAAATAGTAAAAATATTAATAATATTAATAATTATTAATATATATATAAGTATATTTATCATTAATAATATTTTATTATATTATCGCTTATATTCCATTATTGTGTTTCTAGTTGATTCTCTTCAGTATCTTCTTCATCAGTTGACCCTATCTTAGGATCTTGTTTACACACTGAATTTTGTGAGCCTCTAAAATTTATATCTATCTCATCCTCTACTTCATTATATTCACTCTAATATAGAATTCAAGATTTATTTATAGTTTTTTCTTCAAAAAAATTACATCATTTCTTTCCATGATCTTGTTCAAACTCTTGTTAAAGCACTTTAGGATTTTTTATTGAATGGTGGCCCAATACTATCCCTTTATTCCCTATATCTTTATATTTTCCTTGATTTCTCTATTTATCATTTGTATCACTTTCTATCAATCACTTTATAGTGTCTTAGCGATAGATTCATCCTATTCAATATTTCATATCGTGTCTTATTTTATTTAAGGAACATAAAAAACTATTTTTTTGTACACCAGCACTTGTACCACTCCCTTACAATAATTTTGAGTGATTCCATTTTGAATGAGAAGGAATTTTTCTATATTATTCACTATTTAGTTTCACATCACCACAAATCTATTTTGTTTTAATTTTCTCATCAATGAGAGATCATATTTTATTCAATTGTTTTCTAGAAAACATCCTACTTCATTGGATATGTACTTCATATCATTGTTTAATGGAAAAACATTGACCATTTGTTCGATATCATTTTAATATCTCCTTCAAAACTACTTGATATAATTAATTACCTTCCATTTTTTATGTATAAACATGATAAAACCCATCCTACTAAAATCATCAATAAAAAGATGAAGTATTTATCACCAAATGTTCTGAGAACATTCATGGGACCATACACATCAATGTAAATTAGGACTTATAGATCTGATGTTCTTTTCTTCTAAGATCAATAGGGATTTATCACTTTTTTTCCTCTTACACATGCAATAAACGTATTCTTCTAATAACATATTAGAATTGGAATGTTAATCATTGGATTTAAATTTGTTAATGTCTCTATTTTTTATTAATAAATATACTCGAGTCTCTGATTCCAAAGGTTATTTTCTTCTTCCACTATAATAAGACAAGTTCAATCCTTTCTATCCACTTGACATAAATTTACAGTTGTTTTTTAACCTTTCGTTAATTAATTTTCATCCTTAAATTTGATTAATAATCCCTTTTGATTGAATGTGAATTCAATCACCAAGTCATATAGTTAACTCATACTCAAATGATTATTCCATAGACCATCCACATATAGAACTTATATATTATTCAATTCATATCTAGATATCATCTACTTTCAAATTCCTTTGATTTTTAATGCTCCATCATTTCCAAAATTAACCATTCCATAAAAACTTCCCTTCACACTATTTGCGAGGGTCATGTTTCTAGTCATGTGAGATAAACACCCACTTTCAATAATCTAGTTATTGTTGTTCTTTGATGATTTTAGATAAATTTAGGCTAATATTTCATTCTCATTATTTTACTATTCCTTAGGAGATATTCCCAATTGGTTTCACATGGACTAGTCTTTCCTCATTTACATTAGAATAGATATTAAATTCATACTCTTATTCCTCCAGTGTGTGTAAACTATTCTTCAATGGAATCATGTTCAGTTTCATTGAATCCATTTTCTATTGATTTCTATAGAAGTAATTTTGACTCTTTCATTTATATTAATCTAAATCCTTGTCACCAAATTTAAAACAATGATAAAAATATCCATAAAATGTATTCCTTTAATAAGGAATAGGATATGTTATCATCTTCCATTGTTGACTCTTAGGTGCTTCTTATCTCAAGTTGATTTCCTCCACCTTACAATAATTTATTGTATGGTTAAGATAGCTAAATAATTGACACTTAAAAAATAATCTATATTTTTTCTATCTCTACATATATCTCAAGCCTCTCATTATTTTCTTTGTTTTTGATAAGTTATGAATATTTGATACTTATCACCATTATTTTTTTCCCTTTGTCCTTAAAAAAATTCCTCTGATTTTGAATGTCTCACCTTTATAATCAAGTCCACCTTTGCCCATATGTGTGGACGTTTATTTAGTTATAATTTTTAAACACTCTTTATACCTAATACTTTTATTTTTATTAACTATTTATTAGATAACCTTAAAATTTGTAAATTATTTTTTTTACCACATTATTTTTATTTAAAATTTTGTTTTTTGTGATCCCATAAATTATTCTTCAATGGATTCTACCCTTTTTCTCTCTTTGATCTGAGTATTGATTTCATCAAACATCTATGTTTTTTCTTCAATATTTACCTTGAAACTCACAACATCTATTGATTGAATTTAAAAAATCCAATCTTATGCTACTATATTTCCCAAATTTTTTATTTTATTTGGTTGAAATATTCTTAGTATTCATTCAATAGCTTACTAATTTTATATATTTTCTTCCACTAAAGTGAAAGCTCCTAAAGTGTGCCTTCAAGTTATACTTTTAACAGCAATGCATTCTACTTGATCTTCTTCCTCATTTTTATATTTTATATACTCAAATATTTCAATCATTACATCCTCAATGTCTTAGATAAATTTAGCATCATCATATTTAAAACATGATCCATATTTATGTTCTTTTTTATCACGAATATTTTACATTGAAACCTTTTCCTGAATATATTTCTAGATTTAAAGTTTCTTTTTAGATGAAAGTTTCATCATTATTTTGGTTTGTGTTCATCTAAATCTTTTCTAAAATCTTTCCTTGTGTATCCCAATACAATATTCAAAAAAATTCTATAATTAGAATACACTAGAGGTATGTTTCCTTCATACCACCCTTTTCCTCACTTGAACGTGCTCACCAATAGTGACAAAAACTTATCACCAACATCTTCTTATTTATTTCTAGTGTCATGTATATCAATAATCTCTATGGAATTAAATGTGATATCATTAATTATGGGATTTATTATCTCTCTATATCCACCTTCATTTCATATGTTGTAATCATTTTGTGAATATCATCAAGAGATAAGTTTGTAAGTTTTCTTTTTTCAAGCCCAAATACATTTGGGATATACGGTGGTGGTAATGTCATGAGAATATTATTCACAATAATAAAATCTTTCATTTCATCCCCAAGTTCATAGATAGATCCAACTACTTCAATGAGATTATTAGACAAACTATCATTATTCTATTTTAGTCTTATCTTCACACTATAAAACCTATTATGTGGTACTTGTAGCTTTATTACTTTTACTATAGTGTCTCCTTCATAGATGTTTTTAATTTATCCTAAAAAAATTTCTATGAATTATAATTCATCACCTTCATATAGATATAATTTCACAATGATCTAGATAAGTAATTTTTTAACTTTTTTCATTTTTTAAAAGTTTATTATCAGCTTCTTCCATTAACTAATCCATAACATAATTGACTTGAATTCTATGAATAACAACAGAATAGGAATCAAGTATAAGATATCATATTTATGTCCTCAATAAATTATTCTATATTGGGTATTTGTATCCATCTAATAGAGGAACTCCTTTTTCATTGATGGTATTATCTATGTTTGAAATTACAAATAACATATTCATAAATATTGAACCTTTTGGCTCTAATACAACTTATTGCAACCACATAACCAAATAATCCATAATATGGGGTGAATTAGGGTGTTAATTACTTCTAATATTTGACTATATTTTTTCTTATGTTGGTAAAAATCCTTATCAACATCATGAACACTCAATATCTAGATGTTAAAAAAATAGTAACAAGAATATTTTACATGGTTTACCACTAAATTATACTCTAACGATCATATACTAATGTTGTGTTGACATAAAAAGGGATATCACTAATCACTATAGTTGATTAAAAGGTTTTGGAAATATGAACTTTTTATCTTAAGGGAACTCCCTATTTACCCTTATCCACTTGGTACATTAAACAAGAGTTTCAAATATTTCATGAATTCATGGTTGCTTACCAGAATCCTTCATAAATAATAAACACCAGACCAAAATTGGTGTTTTCATTAGAAATGTGCACATTACATTAAATCTGGATATTTAAGGGAGTTATTCCCATTTCCTCATTTAACTAAATCCCAAAATGTTACAAATTCTTTATCGAAAATATTATCATTTTTATATTCAAAAAATCTTTCATGTAAACCCTTAAAAGATTCAGATTCTACTGATAAATTATAACCACTTATTTTTTATTTAAATTCACCTAATTTAACTAAATTAATCAAAAATATTTAAATCTATTTTACCTTTATTAAAAAATCTAGATAAATTTATATGTTTCTACAAATACTGATCCACCATGGTATTAGGAATCCTAAAACACCTAATTTGGGTGTCCAATTTTTCAACTAACATTGAATACCATAACCATTTATCATAAATTTTTTGGTCATTTTGAATTTCTTATTTGGATGATTCATGATTGACTGTATTTTGGTATACTCAAAACCATGACATAGTCACCCTTTCATCTTAACTCCTTTCAATGAAACTTCCACAAGGACCAACGACCTATTTTCATTATACTATAGAAGTCTTGATACTCGAAATGAATTTCTCTATCATGTGGTGACTCCCAATATCCTATTTCAGTTAATGTAATGTGAATCCTCTATGAAATAGAGACACTATAGTATCCTATTTTAGTTATTTATATGAAACATCTAGTTATACATATGTATAGACCAATGTGGATTTGTAAAACACCCGTTATAGGATTCCAGTTTTATATGGAAATTCCATCATTCTCCAAGGCATCCTCTATAACTATTTCCTCAAGTCATTACTCATTTCATTCCAACCATCCATCAACTTGATATCCATAACAAATTTCACTATGGTAGTATTCTGGTGCACTTCAATCAGACTATCTATGATCACTTCAACATCAAAATGAGTTCTACAACTGAAACACTTTCCATACTAAATTTCTTCTCTTACGACACACTCTCATCCACAACATAAGGATCATTTTTTCAGAATGAAATTCTATTAGATTGTAATAGCTTCAAAAATTGCCACAAAAAAATTGGGCTCACCTTTTCCATCACCTCCATGATATAGGGCACTCTAAAATTCCCATTGTGAAGCCACCCATCACCAAGATATTATTCAAGCTCCATATATGTCACTTTGAAGTCCTATATGTATTTTAAAATTATAGATATAGTCAATAATAGTTTATTAAAATCCCGATTGACAAAAAACACAATAATTTTCATTTCTAACTATTCAAAATATCCAAAATCTCTAAGATCAACACCCTTGAGTCCAATAGAATCAGACAACCAAACCCAAGATCCTAGTTCCCCTTAACCTTCTAAAATATCTAGAATAAAAATTCCTAAATTTATCTATGATAAATCTCCCAATTAAATCCAATTCATGATTTGAGAGGTTTTCAACAAGTGAAAACCAAGAATTAATATAAGATCATAGATTCATAGGTCACTTACCTTCGATCCAAACTCATACCGCCTAATAATCCAAGAGAGAAGTGTTTTAGAGGAAGAGATCAACAAAAATTGACTTCAAGAACACCTTAGATCTAGATCTCTATAAAAAAGAGAAATGAGACCAAATTCACAAAAATTAGGAAAATAAATTAATTTTAGGGGGGATTGTGTGACAGAACGATCTTCATGACCTTGAATGTTGATCATGTATTCTCTGGGTGAATTTTTTAACATGAATAATAGACATGTCTGTTCATAGAATCAGTGAACTCAACCATGAATCCCTAAAAACCTCACCCATGACCCCTTTTAAGGTCACATAGCTACTATACATGGTCCCTTAACCATTCATATGCCTGCACACCCCCCTAAGCCCCTTACAAAATTCTCCATTTCACCCCCAAACCTCAAAAACTTCTATATTTTTCAATAATAGACATTACATAACTCAAATAAGTCCCCATAATTGATTCATGTATATTAGGTGTTGGGGGATCATAAACACAAAGACTTCTTATAATGAGTTTTTTAGTTTATAATCACTAAAAAGTGAGTTAATGAGGAAAACCCTCTAATAAGAACACCACATAACTAATATGCATCATTTGATGATCTTATCTATGAATTTCTATATTGTTCATTAGACTTGAGATCATTATCAATGTGTATCATGATTTACATACTTAGATGCATGATAAAAAATGTAATATGTTTAATCATGGTAAAGTGGAATGCTTCAAGTGTGTTGTGATTGGTATGACATTGATTGAATAATAAAGATAAATTTTGTCCCTTTTATTTTATAGAAGAAGATATCTATGACCCATTTATTAAGATGGATAAGTTGGAAAAAAAATTGGAGCGCAGGTCATAGCACCCCCCCCCCCCTCGTCCAAAGGTTATCCCACCCATCAAGTCCTTCATCTATTTTATATAGGCTCATAGACCATATTATTAGAGGCCCAAACTAACTCAAATTTATATGGGTCGTAGGTCCATGGTGAATCAGGCCCAAGGGCCCCTGCTTCTATTGCACACCTTCCATCCCTGTGCAACACCCTTACCCGTTGAGGGTCACCATCCCTGTCGTAGCACCTCTAGTTGTAGCCTCCCATCAATTGATCTATACTAGGACCACACCCATCGACAGTACCCCCATCAGTTTATACCTGTTTTCCTATCTACTTCACCGTGCACATGGCTTGAAGTTATAGCCTCAAACCACCAATGGTTAGACGTCCCGTTCCATCCTTTGACAATTAGGCCCCTCATGCTTGTGTTACACATTCCCTACACCAATGTCACCAATACCTCCACATATCATCATCTTGATGCATGTATGTGGAAAAGAGGTAACATCTCTCTCAGGGAAATAGTTTAAGGATATTAAGTCTAATGGGTTTAAGATAGTCTTTAATAATTTTGTAATGTGCTATAGTGTTTGACAGCCATATTGTACTTGCGGGTTTCGCACTTTCTCCATAAATGTGTTATTATAATAAAAATATATATTTGGTGGATTCCCTTCTGTGTCCAAAGAATCCCCAGTCGTATCACCTGTAATAGACCCCCCCCCATCAATTGTCAGTCGTTGTGAAGCCTCCCCACCACACATGACATTAGACCACCACCCACCATCAAGAAAGTTCACTTGTTCCGCTATTGGCTTCTTCAATGCTGTCGTGAAATCCAGCCTCGCCTACTGTTTGGTTGTGCACACTGATATCCTGCCTGTGGCGAAGACCGTCGCAACCAGGTCACCCACATCTTGCTAGCGTCACAACAGTACATCAAAAAGACACCCACTACCTGGATTGAATAAGTGCAAATTGGGATTTGAACCCTAGACATACAAGATGTGGTACCGCAGTTGAGTACCACTCTACTATGGTCTTAGCCACATTAACAATTATGAATAATTAACAATACATGTTTTTAGTCAACAATACAGATTACTAGTTTTAAAAATTAGTATAAATTCATAATAATTAAAAATAATTAGTAATAGCTAGTTAAAATAGGAATAAGTATTAAAAATTTGTAAAAAAATATAAAATTAGTGAAAATTAAAACAAAATAGTAAAAAATAGCAATAATTAAAAGACTATTATTAAAATATATTTATTATTATCAGTAATGATTACAAATTAGTAATAATTAGTGATATTTATTATTAATTATAAATATTTACTATTAATTGGTAAAAACCTCTAATAATTAAGAATAATTAATAAAAAGTATCAATAATTATTAATAATTTGTAGTAATTAAAAATAAATAGATACAAATTGGAATAATTATTAAAAAAATTAAAAAAAAATATAAAAATGGTAATAACTATAAAATATAGTAAAAAGTGATAATTAGAAAAAATATAAACATATTAAAAATTACTAATAATTATTAATAATTATAAATAAATGTAAATAATTAAAATATTTAATATGAATTAGTAATATTTATTACTAATTAGTTAAAATTAGTTAAAATTCATATTAATTCACAATAATTGAGAATAATTAGTTAAATATTGTAATAAGTATGAAAAAATTGTAAACATTGTAAAAAATATTAAAAAATAGAAATAATTGGAAAAAAAATATTAAACAATAATTATTATTATAAGTAATGGGTAAGAATTAGTAATAATTAGCAATATTTATCACTAATTACCAATATTTATTATTGATTTGTTTAAATTCCTAATAATTTGTAATAATCAGTAATTATTATTAATAATTGTTAGTAATTAGATCTAATTAGAAATAATTAGTTATAAAATTGAATAATTGTTGAAAAATAGTAAAAAAAATAAAAAATTAGAAACAATTTGAAAAAAAATTAAAGAATAGCGATAATTAGAAAATAATGTAAAAAATATAAAAATATAAAAATAATTATTAATAACTAAGAATAAGTACAAATAATTTGCAATATTTTAAGTAAATGGTAAAAATTAGTAAAAAAATCATGTTAATTATAAATAATTAATAATAATTAGGTAAAAATATGAATAAGTACTAAAAATATAAAAAATAAAAAAAACAGTATTAATAAAACAAAAGTTTAAAATATTTAAGTATTTACTGAAAAAATATTAAAAATTAATTGTAATTAGTAACAATTATTAATAATTAGTTATATTATTACTAATTATAAATATTTATTATTAATTAGAATAATTTTATAATAATTATAAATGCTTAGTAAAAATAATCAATAATTATCAATAGTTAGCATTAATTATCAATAATTATTAAAATTTAGTAAAAAATTGTAAAAATATAATTAATTAGAAAATAAATGTAAAAATGGAGATAATTAACAAAAATTGTAAAAAATATTAAAAATTACTAATTATTATTAGTTATCAAAAATTATGACTAATTAAAAATATTTATTACTAATTAAAAATATTTATTAATAATTAGTAATTTTTTTGAAAATTAATATTAATTAGAAATAATTAGTAATAATTAATTAAAATGAGAATAAGTATTTAAAATTTAAAAAAAATGATAAAAATATTATATTAGGTGTTTTGGGGTACAATTACATTAAAACAGACACACCGCACACACAGAGGATGGAAATGCAGGTCATAGCCCCCCCCCCCCCCCCAAAGGACAACCCACCTAAACATCCACTTTATTACATTATATATTTTTTGGCTTAAAGGCCAAGTAGGCATGAATCCCATTACATGGATCATAGGCCCATAATTGGATGGTCTGAAGGCCCTTTATTCACCATTCATGTGTCACCACCTACGTGTCATGCCTACATCACCACCCCCTTGAAGGCCTGAAGGCCTAGTGGCCCAAAATCCCATTCAGGATGAATAGTACTATTGCTATAGTACCTGAACTACTACAATGCTGCAGTGCTTTTACAATACTGTGCAAATTCGCTGTCACCTGGATTTGAACCTGGGTCAGATGCATGATTAATAAGAGTCTTTACCGCTCGGGTAAGCCCCCAACTACAAATGATAAAAATTTCAATAATTAAAAAAAATTAAAACAACAATAATTAGCAAAACACTGTTAAAAAATTATAATGATTGTTTGTAATTATTAAAAATTAAAAATAAATACTGATTTTTATTTCTAATTAGATATATTTATTATTGATTTTTATTTTCCTTAAAAATTCTAATAATTAGAAAAAATTAGTAAAAATTAATGATAATTATTAATGATTAGTTGAAATTAGAAATAATTAGTTAAAATTCAGATTAATTATTAAAATTTAGTAATAATTTACAATATTTATTTCTAATTAGTAAAAATTATTTTAATTAAATATATTTTCCCATAATTATTAATAATTAGAAATTATTATTAATACATATAAATATTTGTTAATGGTTAATAAAAATACTAAAAAATTATAAAAATTAGTAACAATTAGAAAAAATTATTCCCTTCTATAGAATTATTCATAATCCATATTTTTCACTATTAATATTTTATCAATAATTAATTACACTTATTCTCTTCAATTATATTAATCATTACCCATATTTCTTATTAATTTTTCTTGTTTTAGTAAAAATTAACAACACTTATTTCCTTTTATAAAATTATCCATAACCCTTATTTCTAATTACTTATTCATATTTTAGTACCAATTAGATTCACTTATCCCCTTATATTGAATTAATTTTAACCTATATTTCATATTAATTGTTTGTATTTTAGTAATAATTAGTAACACTTCTTCCATTCTATAAGATTAATCATGCCCATATTTCATATGAAATATTCATATTTTTTTTAAAAACCATAGACACAAGAAGTAGACATTACTTTTTATTACGGGATCATGATTTGATAAATCAACAAGAAAATACAAAGGATTATTGTGTAAATCATGTCTATATGGAGGGTGGTAAAATATTAATATCACTTGCATAGTAAAATTTAAAAAAATAGAAGGGGAAATTATGTTCTGGTGTAGGAAATAAGATCTTAAGAGATTTGAAACATTTGAAAATATTGGGGTTCATCTATTTCATTTTTGTTTTCTGAAAGATTATGTGTTTTAGTATCAATATGGTGAAAAAAATTCTAAATATAAGATTTTTTTTTAATCCATAATAATTTCAAAAATTAGTGAATGAGGTTTATGGCCCATTTTTCATTAAACAGAAACACAAAATGATATTCAAATCCAAAATTTGAATTATCTCGATTTTTTGATTTTTTGATATATCATAACTAGACCTTATATCTCAAATAAAAGATAAGTAAATTTGAATTTGTTAAAAAATTCATGGCTATTAAATCATATTTTGGAATGGTAAATTTTTTTTCAATCAAATATTTTATTTGGTTAAATCATTATTACCTGAAAGATATATGACACCATTAAATTTTTATGAAAGTAAGAAGTTGGTCCATAATTTGGGTTCATAAGATCTATTTATGTTCAAATGACTTCATCTTATGTTATGGTGAAAATGTGTCAGTAGTTAATTATCCAACATGAGCTCAATCAAGGTTCAATTAGGTGAAAAAAATGAAATTTCCGATATTTTCAAGTTAAATAGTTTATACATTTTCCTTTTACGCCTAGATTTTAGTGTCTATTTATGTATCAAAACATATCCATATTAATTACATGACATAGATCCAATAATTATAACATTAAAATCATAAATCATCCTTGTCTTGTTGATTCATGAAAAAAATTTATCATGTTCATTCAATTATTTCTTTATAACCTTGTAACATACAGGTAGGTCTTTCAAGTAATGGTTTCTATCTATTTTCTTCTTATGTAAGTCAATATTATTATTGTCTTATTATCATAAACCTGTACAACTTAACTCCTTGAATATTAATCCGGAGACCATACATCTATTTTGTATTACTAATTCCAAGAAACCCAAAGATGAATATTGATGTTTATTTGAATTAGTTGATTGATGAGTTAATTTTATTTTGAAGTGGTAGTGTAACTATATATGATATAGTAAAAGAAAAATATTACTTTGATATCTACATTAATATGGAAAATAAGTTACTTTCTAATGTATGGTGTCTTATCTGGACAGAGCACACATGGTCCAAAGTCCCATATTTACTGCATGGGTGACAAAAAATGTTTATTGTTACCAATAGAATATTTTTTTTAAACTATCATCACAAATTTATTTTTATAGATTAACCATTTTGAAGTAATAAAAACAATTTTAAAAAAGTTATAATTGAAATATATGAACATCCATTGGTGTTATTAGGTAATCAGGTAATATCTATAATCTCTTCATTTACTTATATTACCTTTCAACTAATTATAAATCAATAAATATATATGGTTTTATGAGGGATCATAATTAGATAAAGAAAATTATTTTTTTGGGACCGCCCATATTGGTCTGATTTTTCAGTCCATCACATGTTATAGTAATACTTATTTAAAATTAATTTATTGATAAAAAATTTTATATTATGTTGGACACACCTGACAAGACTAATGTTATTTTAAAGTCACAAATAGATCTAGCTCAAATTTATAGGTGTCATGAACATGGGTTATTTTAAAATGATAGATCAAAAAATATAATGAAGTTGTGTGCTATTTATATACTTTCTAAACAAATTATTCTATTATTATATTAGTGGATTATATATTTTAAGTTATCAAATGGCTATTTATATAATTTTTCTCCCTGTTTTGGAAATGGATATATTATCAGATTAAAAATTCATGATGGTTATATCTTAATGGAAATTTTATTTCCTATTAGACTCAAAGGTGTGTTGAATTCTTTTATTTTGTGAAAAAAAATAAAAAATGTCGTATTTGTTTAGACATTTTTGAGGTATCAATAGACTATGATGCACTGAGTACGCTACAAAAATATGTTGTTCTAAATCTATAAAAATTATAAAAAATATTTCTTCTAGCTTTTTTAATTCTATGGAACATTGAATGTTACAATTTCCATATAAAGAAAAATGTGGAGGGTCAGTAAAGTTTGATGGATTTTCAAATATGATAGATTCATGAAAGGATTTAAAAATTAGGAATGAAATAAAGCATCAATAAAAGGTTCAACTGACAAATCATATTAGTAGGAAGAAATTTTAAATTTTTGTACCCACTATTTTCAATCCGAATATGCTTTAAAACCTAATTTAATGGGTCATAATAGTGTAAATATACATGATATAATAGACCATTAATTATTAGTATTTAATCATCTTGATCTTATTTTTTTGGTAATCATGAGTGATGGATTTCAGATGATGAAAAAAATAGAGGTCATACATATGTTCTGCTAAATTATGAAGAAATGAAAATAATTTTGTAGTGAGCACAACTTTTATAGACATTTTTCAAATATTTTTTTAATGTAAATTCATACTGATTGTTTTATTTATTATATGA